>CAMZMU010000048.1:28742007-28840629 GCA_947311845.1 Poa pratensis
CCGGCCCTTCCGATGATTGGCAAGGCCAACTGATTCTTGTCCCGTTTAGGGTATCTCCTTCCTCTCCTGGATCCAATCCAGCGTTGAGTTTTTTCCTCCCCTGGTCTCCAACCAGCGGTAGTTTCTTCGTGACAGTTTTCGATTTGGCGGAAGTTGTTCTTGGTTGATTGTCGCCGGGAGCAATGATTGTCGAAGGATGGAACTGCTGTGGGATGAAAACTTCCCCAGCAGTTCGTGCGCTTCTGGAAATCCAGAGGCAAACAAAACCAGATGTGATGTTTCTGTCTGAATCACATTTGGCAAAAGCAAAGGCAGAAAAATTGATGCGCAAATTGAAGTTTGATAGGATGCTGATTCATGAAAGCAATGGCAGGAGTGGGGGTCTGATTCTGTTCTGGAAGAAAGAAATTAGAATAGTAGAAAGAAGGGTGGAGAAAAATTTCATTGATGTGGAAGTAATTGGCGATCAGACCTGGCGTCTTACAGGATTTTATGGTGAACCCAATTGGGAGGACAAACATAAATCATGGGAATACCTAAGAGAACTTTTCTCCAAGGTAATATTCCCTGGTTAGTCCTCGGTGACTTTAACGAGATCCTTTTCTCTCGGGAGAAAGAAGGGGGAGCCCCCCGAGCTCAAAGATACATGAAAGCTTTTCAAGACTGTCTAATAGATTGTGGTCTAGAAGATTTGGGTTTCATTGGGGATTCCTTCACTTGGCAGAGGGGAAGAATTCGAGAAGACTGGATAGGGCAGTGGCTAATGCAGCGTGGAATAACCTCTTTCCACACAGCAAAGTCACTAATGGTGGGATGACGAAAAGTGATCATAGACCGGTGGTGGTCGACACGGAGTTCCTGTCTGGCACCCATGTGAGGAGTGTGGGGACGAAGAGGTTTGAAGCTCGGTGGCTACAGGAAGAAATAGTGGACCTCATTGTCCAAAACGCATGGAATAAGGCTATATCCAGAGGGCTTGTTCCAACGTTTGCCCAGAAAACTGCAGAAGTTCATGCAGAGTTACATGAGTGGGATCGAGAGAGAACTGAAGGGTCCCAGGAGGCGGATTGATGATCTTAAAAAGGAGTTGGAAGAACTAAGAAGGGGACCTATGTCAGATGAATCAAATGCTGACCAAAAAGAAATTCTCCTGAAAATAGAATTGTTACTGGAGCAAGAAGAGATGCACTGGCTACAGAGAGGCCGAGCCAACTGGCTTCGGCATGGTGATAGGAACACAAGCTTTTTCCATAATTTCGCAAGTGCAAGAAAGAAAAAGAACACAATTAAATATTTATTGATGGTGATGGAAACAAGTGGGAAGATCCGCAGGGAATGAGCAATCTAATCAAGCTTTACTTCGAAGACTTATTCACTTTAGAGGTGTCAGAACCGTCTGATGCGTTTTGAACAAGGTGTCAAGAAGAGTCACTGATGAGATGAACCAGGATCTTATGAGGGCTTTTACTCCAGAAGAAGTAAAGAAAGCTTTGTTCCAAATTGGAGACCTTAAGGCCCCAGGGCCGAATGGCCTACATGCAGTCTTCTATAAGCGATACTGGCATCTGCTTGGAGAAGATCTAACAAAGGAGGTTTTGGAAGCAATTATAAGCAGGAAAATTCCAGATGGTTGGAATGACACTGTTGTGGTGTTCTTATACCGAAGGTAGACAATGCTGAGAAGATGACCCAATACCGACCCATTAGTTTATGCAATGTGGTGTATAAAGTAATCTAAAAAATGTTAGCAAACAGATTGAAGCTAATATTACCAGAAGTTATTGGTCAACATCAAAGTGCTTTTGTCCCCGGGAGATTAATTACGGATAATATCCTAATTGCTTATGAGTGTGTGCACACAATAAAAAAGAAGAAGGGGAAGAAAGGTTTGTGTGCAGTAAAACTTGATATGCACAAGGCATACGACAGGGTATAATGGTGCTTCTTAGAGAAGATGATGGTTAAACTCGGTTTTGACCATGGATGGATTAAGCTGATAATGGCGTGTGTCTACTCGGTGAGGTACAAAATTCGTTTCAATTCAAATGAAACAGAATAGTTCATACCTTCGAGAGGAATTCATCAAGGGGATCCCCTGTCCCCCTATTTATTTCTCCTATGTGCTGAAGCTTTATCTTGCATGCTTAATCATGCTGAAAATGATGGAGACTTAAAGGGAGTGCGAGTTTGTCGAGATGCCCCCGTGGTCTCTCATTTATTATTCGCCGATGACTCGCTTCTTTTGATGGAAGCAGACAGAAGCAATGCAACTACACTGAAAAATATCTTGGACGTCTACTGTTCGAGCTCAGGTCAGATGGTAAGTGCATCCAAGTGCAGCATCTTTTTCAGTCCGAATACTTTGGTGGAGGAAAGAGTGGAGGTATGTGAAGTGTTAGATATTTGGACTGAATCTCTTAATGACAAATACCTGAGCCTTCCAGCAATGGTAGGAGTAGATAAAAGTGACTGCTTTAAACATCTTGTTGAGAGAATTCAAGCTCTTATTAGTGGATGGAAGGAGAAAATGTTGTCTATGGGTGGAAAAGAAATCCTTATTAAGGCAATTGCTCAAGCCATACCAGTGTTCGCGATGACAGTATTCAATATTCCGAAGAAAATTTGCAAAGGAATTACTGATGCTATTTCGCAACTATAGTGGGGTGACGATGATGATCACCGAAGGATGCATTGGTTAGCTTGGTGGAAATTGTGCATTCCAAAAGAGAGAGGAGGTATGGGGTTCCGTGACCTTCATACTTTCAACACGGCAATGTTGGCCAAACAGTGCTGGAGATTGTTAGAAGAACCAAACTCGCTTTGTGCAAGGGTGCTAAGAGCGAAGTATTACCCTGATGGTAATTTAATGATGGCAAAATTGAAAAGTGGAAATTCATATACTTGGCAAAGTGTGATATATGGAATTCAAGCCTTTAACCGAGGTTGTATCTGGAGAGTTGGTAATGGTGATCAAATTGATATATGGAATGACCCCTGGATTCCTACTAGCCCAACAAGGATGGTCTATACAAGAAGAGGCTCTATCATGTTGAGTGAAGTGTCGGATCTTATTAATCCTGTGACTGGTGGTTGGGATGAAGAACTCATTCGGGAAAATTTCTGGAGTATAGATGTGAACAGGATCCTTGCAATTCCGCTGCCTCCGGCCGAGATGCAAGATTTTGTGGCTTGGAACCTTACAAAAAAATGGGATGTTCTCTGTCCGATCGGCTTACCATGCTGAATGGGAGTACCAATTTGGACGGCGTAATCCAAATTTGACGATCAGTGGCCAATCGCAAGGTAGCAACGTTTGGAAGAAACTTTGGAGTTTAAATGTCCCTGCTAAAATTAAGATCTTTGGTTGGCGTGCCTTGCATGGCCTTATTCCTTGCTTAGGAATTTTGGCAAATAGGCATATTGGCTCAAACAGTGAATGCCCTGTTTGTAATGTTCACTGTGAAGATATAAAGCATACTCTGTTCCAATGCCCTAGGGTGATGCAGGTCTGGAACCAATTGGGTTTGCAAGATGAGATTAACAAGGCATGTCAAGTGGATAGATCGGGGTCAGTGGTGATTGAGCATATGATACTGAACCTGGGTTCATGGCCTCCTTTGGGGGGCCTTGGTTTACCAGAAATTATACTCACTGCTGCATGGTACGCTTGGTGGGAGAGACGCCAACTTACTCATGGAGAGACTATCCAAACACCTGCTCGTAGTGCTATGTCCATTGGGGTTTTAGCTGCTAATTATTGGCGTGCCAGGAAAAAAACCTATGGAGAGAAAGAAGGAATCTTGGAAACATCCCCCTGAAGGTACTATAATGATTAACACTGATGCTGCTTATGACGAGGAGCTAGGACAAGGAAGCTTGGGATGTGTGGCCAGAGATTCAGCTGGGAAATTCATTGCTGCTAGCTGCAAAATGATCAGATTTGCAGCGGATGCTTTCATGGCTGAGGCTTTTGCCCTTCGAGAAGGCATCACCTTGGCACAACACCTTGGAGGCAACAAGTTCATACTTCAGTCTGACAATTTGCAGGTCATTGACACTATGAACGACGGAGGGTTTTCTTCCACGTCCTCGTCAGCGATCTTTGATGACTGCAGGATGCTATCTTCAGGGTTCCAGAAGATCGTATACCAGCATTGTTATCGAGAAGCAAATGAGGCTGCCCATGAAGTAGCTAGGCATAGTTTTATAAATTCTGTTGATTGTTTTTGGGACGATGATCCCCCTAGCTTTTTATTTCCGAAACTTATAAACGATGTAACTGTGTTTGATTATCAATAAAGCTCAACGTTTCCTTTAAAAAGACATTTCATCACTACAAACATTGCGCGGTTTTGTAGAAGCGCTGTGGTCCTTGTTTGCCTCGGGGAAGGCTGGAAAAAAAGGCGTACGTCCCTTTTTTTCTTCAAGAACATGCAATGTTTGTATAGAGAAGAATTCGTTACAAATTGAACCTGGCCGAGGAGATCACAAGCGCACATCCCTTCTCGCCCGCAATATTGCATGGTTTAGAATTTTGCTTTGAGGTTCCCATGATTGGCGCGGAGGCGATTCAGTATGTCTAGTTGTCTACAGAATGTGTTATTCGGAATGTTCACCCTAAGGTGATGCATCTTAGTATATTAGTGTTCAAAATATAAATAGGCGATGTATCTTAGACGCCCGCTTAATATTAGTTCCAGCTTGACATTGACTACACGCCAATCCTCTCCTCCTTTGGGTAGTGTGGAATAGTAGGAACACAACGGCCAGTCTTCAACATGGTGCACCTGAACACTCGCCAAGTTGCTCACAAAATTACTTTATTTGCAGATGCAAGAGGACAGCCCATACCCAAAGCTGGCAACCTGGGCCCATGCTCGCGGGCCAGCCCGTTAGCATGCGTGTCCGGCCTGTCAAGGGCTTGGCCCGGCACGTGGCCAAATGGGCCCTACCTGGCCCTCAAGGGCTTTGTATGGACTTGCTTAACATGTTGCTTTATTTATAAAGCAGGACGAAAACCTGTTTCAGGAACAGACACGCGAGACGACATGACACGACCCGTTTAACGTAATTTATTTTATTTATTTTTTCTAAAATAATAGGCCCAACAGACAAAAACATGCCAAAATCAGGCCAAATGTCCCTGGCATTTTTAACAGGCCGACCCATTTATTATAGTGTCGTGCTTGGGCCTCACCTGCCATGAGGTGAGGCACGCATCATGGCACGACACGGCCGCTTATAAACGGGCCACTACGTGTCGGGCCGTGCCAGGCCCGGTTAGCGCCTGGACCAACCTCTCACTCATGTCATGGTGGACCAAAATGGCATCCAAGGACACCCCAAACCGCAAGGCGATGGCCTCTCTCACTATGGTAGTTAGTTGGCCAGCTTTGCCCATACCAGTGGCTTGACTGGCCGTCATATCATCCCGGGGAAGAACTGCAAGCAAGTTTCACACATTCCGGGGAAGAAAAGTCATTAGATTCTCTTAAACTTGTGGTGCTAGGAATTTTGTAAGACACTTTTTAGGTAGCACTAATGCACCGTTTGAATATACACATTCTTTTTTTTTGTACGCACACACTATTTGTGAACTCAATAATCTGTAATGAATGATCTAACAAACACAAAATTGTAGTAACAGATATATAAATTAAGATAATTTATGAAAATGAAGTTTACACCAATGAACTCTAGCTCATTCATCAACGTGAAACTCCACCCCACGTCCCACTCCCACCCGGCCTACAAATCGCCCATTCCCACCCCACCCCAACTCCCACCCGCGTCTTCAGAACACATCACCTCATTTCCTTCACACCAGCTTCCTGACTAGCAACCAAGACCACGCGGCCTTTGAGGTGGACATGCTGGCGGTGGTGTGCCCGACGTCGCAAAAGGTGCCCATCATTTTGTCGCTGGATTCACGAACGCCCAACCAGCGGGCGAATTGCTACCTCCTCCTGTCTTGCATCGTCGTGTCAGCCATCTTCTTCGTCCACGTCGCTATACTCGCCACCAAAGCAATGTACTGAAGGAGATATGCCCTAGAGGCAATTAATAAAGATATTTTATTTGTCATATCTCGATTGTTCATAATACGTTTTATACCATGCTATAACTTTATTAAGCGGAAACATTAATACACGTGTGGTATGTAAACAAACAGGTCCCTAGTAGCCTCTTTACTAGTCCATTGAGATCAACAGATGATCAAGATTTCCTGATCATGGACTTGGACGTCAATTGATAATGGAGTCATATCATTAGTTGAATGATGTGATGGACTCACCCAATATATATAGGACGTAGTACTTACGCCTTCGACCATGAGATCATATTTAATTGCTATTTCTGGAAGGTACTTTGATTGCATCAAATGTCACTCCTTATATAGGATAACAATAAAGGTGTTCCTCTCGGGTATTCAAAGTTAATATGTTGAGGTGTTTGATCAAGAGTGGGATTTGCCAATCCGTATAACAGGATAGATACTCTGGGCCCACTCGGTGAGATTGCATAAAATGAGCTTGCAAGTATGTGACCAGGTCACGAGGATGTAATATCACAGACGAGTAAATAATAGTATTGTCGGGTAACGAGATCGAGCTAGGTATCGCGATGCCTGAGATCGAGTCTCCGACAAACTAAGTATCGCCAGGCAAAAGGTTTGAGACTTGACGTCTAAGGTTCAAACGACAAAGATATTCGTGGACGCAGAGGGACTTACATGGGTATCCACGACCCCGCTGTTAGTCATTGATCGGAGAACGGGTGTCGATCATGTCTGTAGTGATCCCGAACCGTAGGGTGGCACACTTAAGGATAGGCGAAGTTTATATTAGATTGGACGCAAAAGAGAAAATAGAAGAGAGCACCGAAAACGTTCCGGGACATATCCGATGGAGTTCGGAGGGCGACCAAATAGTTTTCGAAGCCGGAATAAATTAGATAATATGTATTTAATATTAATTAATGGAATTAGTGATTAAATATATTTTATTTTATTTATTTTCGGATTTTTGGGCAGCCCCAACTCTAAATGGGCCATCTCTCGGAAGAGAGAGGCCCATGAGGGGGGGGGGGGGGAGCCACACCCCAGGAGAGGGGAGAGGGGCGGCCGGCCTAGGTGGGCCGAATGGGGCCCACCAGGGGGCCGGCGCACCCCCTTGGCCGGCGCACCATGTGGGATTAGTCCCACATGGCTAAGTCACCAAGGGTGACACGCCTCCTCCTTCTTTATATAGGGGTGTCCCCATGCCTTGGAAATCATCCCAGTTTTCTCTCTCTCTCTCTCTCTCTCACCTTCGGACGTGACTCCACAATTGGAGTTGCGCATAGGTTGAGGTTTTCTCCACCATACGCACTCGCCGTGCTGCTAGTCTTCTTCGGTCCAAGTCTTCTGCTTCCGCTGCTTTGCTGGATCGGAGCCCGGAGAGGGACGTCTACACTGTATGTGTGTAGAGCTACGAGGTGCCTCACGTGCGTTACTTGGAGGAGTTCGTTTTCACGACCTTGAGGTCGGCTACGTTGGCTTCATCGACAATGCTTGTGCGGGAGCGTAATCCCCGCTTTTCGGTCTACAAGGGTATTTACATCGATCTCCTCCGTTACGGTATATCTGCATAGTAATAGATTCAGCCTAGTATTAAGGTTATCGTTCTTAGGATTTTTTTTGTTTTCTGCCACGATTCCCTTCAGTGTTATCAAAGCCGATCTATGCGTAGATATAGATGTACGGTTTTTAGAACTCATGTTGAATATGAGGGCATCGTTCTTTTAGTTGCTACCCTCTAGCGTGCACCTGTATTAGCCGGTGACATTGTGTTGATGAAGCGGTCCGGACCGACTTTACGCGTACGCTTACGCGAGACTGGTTCCACAACTGACATAAGGCTTGTTCCTATATGTGGCTAGCGGGTGTCTGTCTCTCTCTCAATAGTTGGCTTTGCATTTTCAATGGAGGGTCCGAAAGGGATACAAAATAGTCGACTATTTGATCGTTGTTGTGGTTGTAGGTTCGTAGGTAAGAAACGGTTCTATTTACGAAAGCCCCAAGCCACGTAAAATATGCAAAAGATAAAGTAGAAATCGTCTAACTTTATTTTGCAGGGGTAATGTGATATGGTCGAGGTAAGTTTAGTAAATTGTTTATAAACTGTGTGCGCGAAGGAGACCATCGGCGCAAGATCATATCATGTCGCATTACATTTGATGTTATTGAGTGCATCTTATATTGTGTATATATATGGTTATATATTAGTTACACGGCGGTATTAATATAAGATGATCCCTCCAATATACCAATATTAGTGTTCTCCCTTTGGCGTGCACCACCAAGAAAGTTCTACGTTATGAGGCAGGCCGTGACGATCGGGTGTCAGACATATCATCGTTCGCATACAGTGGGTGTAAGATATGTTTGCACACGCGTATACGCTGAAGGTTGCCATGGCGAGCCTAGCATGTACATACATGGCCTCGGAACACGGTGACCGAAAGGTTAAGCATGAGTCACATAAGATGATGTGATTGACATGTCGATGTCTACCTTTAAATTATGCTATCGGCTTTGACGATGAGGGGTAGCATAGTGTTGAGGATCGTGTAATCACTAAAACGATGCGGGGGATGTTCGTTTTGAGTGGGAGTTCTGGTAGTTTTATTTTACTAAAACTTGAACCCATATTTATTATGAACTTAGTCTTATGTTTTGCAAATTCCATTGTAGATGTCTCGCCCCACCTTTAACCTAGGCCTGTTTCTTGAGAAAGAAAAGCTTAAACCAATGGGTCGAACTTCATGTCCTGGTTCCGCAACCTGAGGATCATCCTCACTCCCCACAAGGTGGCCTACGTCCTGGAGGCCGCCATAGGTGATCAGCCTGCAGACACCGCCTCTGAGGACGAGAAGAAAGTCTATCAGTCCAAGGCGGATGATTCCTCCTTTGTCCAGAGTGGCATGCTCTATGCTATGAAAGCTGACATGCAGAAGCGCTTTGAGAAGATGAGTGCTTTTGAGATAATTTCTGATATCAAGGTTGTGTTTGCGCCACAGGCCAAGGCTGAGAGGTATGAAGCTTCAGAGCTCTTCTTCTCAGCCAAGATGGAGGAGCACAACAGTGTGAGCGAGCACGTGGTCAAAATGTCTAGCTACGTTCAACGCTTGAACGCTCTGAAATGCAAGATTCCTGATGAACTGGCAATTGATAGGGTGTTGCAATCGTTGCCCCTAGCTTCAAAGGCTTCGTCATGAACTACAACATGCAGGGCATGGCTAAGAGCCTTTCCGAGGTGTTTGTGATGCTGAAGACTGCTGATATGGAGATCAAGAAGGAGCACACGCTGTTGATGGTTAACAAGACCGTCGATTTTAAGAAATCTGGCAGCAAGGGAAAGAAGAACTGAAAGCCGAGAAAGGATGGTAAGCCTGTTGCCAGATCCAAGGCTAACAAACCTGGTCCCAAACCTGGCGTGGAATGCTTCTACTGCAAGGGAGATGGTCACTGGAAGCCAACTGCCCCAAGTACCTAGAAGACAAGAAGGCCGACAAGATTGCCGGAAAAGAGAAAGGTATATTTGATATACATGTTATTAATGTTTACCTTACTAGTGCCTGGAGTAATACCTGGGTATTTGATACCGGTTCTGTTGCTCACATTTGTAACTCCAGGAGGAGTTGCGGAATAAACGGCGCCTGGCGAAGGACGAGGTGACGATATGCGTCGGCAACGGATCAAGAGTTGACGTGGTAACTGTCGGCACACTCCCTCTACATCTACCATCGGGATTAGTTTTGGTTTTGAATAAGTGTTATTTTGTACCATCGTTGAGTGTAAACATGATCAGTGGGTCTTGCCTGTTACAAGACGGATATTCGTTCAATTCAGTATCAAATGGTTGTACTATTTCGATGAATGATATCTTTTATGTTAATGCTCCTGAGAGTAATGGTTTATTCTTGTTGAATCTCGATAGTAGACACATTCATAACATAGATGCCAAGAGGATTAAACTTAGTGATGATACCGCCATGTATATGTGGCATTGCCGTCTCGGTCATATTGGTATAAAGCGCATGAAGAAACTCCATACAGATGGACTTTTGGATTCACTAGATTTTGGATCTCTTGACTTGCGAACCATACCTTATGGGAAAAATGACCAGACACCGTTCACGGATTTTGGAACGGGCGTCGGACTTATTGGGAGTCATACATACAGATGTGTGCGGACCAATGAGCGTGTCGACACACAATGGTTATCGTTACTTCGTAACCTTCACTGATGATTTGAGTAGATACGGGTATATCTACTTAATGAAACACAAGTCTGAAACATTTGAAAAGTTAAGAATTTCAAGTGAGGTTGAAAATCAACTCAACAAGAAAATCAAGCACCTTCGATCGATCGTGGTGCGAGTATTTGAGTTTTGAGTTTGGCACACATCTGAAGGCCTGTGGCATTGTGCCACAGCTTACGCCGGCTGGGACACCGCAACGCAACGGTGTGTCAAGCGACGTAATCGTACCCTATTGGATAGCGTGCGGTCTATGATGTCTCTTACCGACTTGCCCGTATCATTTTGGGGATATGCGTTAGAAACACCGCATTCATTTTAAATAGGGCTCCATCCAAATCCGTAGCAAGACACCGTATGAGATATGGCATGGCAAGAAACCTAAGTTGTCGTTCCTGAAAGGTTTGGGGTTGTGAGGCGTACGTTAAGAAACTACAGCCCGACAAACTCGAACCGAAATCGGAGAAGGTCATCTTTGTAGGGTATCCGCGGGAAACCATAGGATACACCTTCTACAACCAAGAGGGCAAAACGTTTGTCGCGAAGAACGGCGCCTTTCTCGAGAAAGAGTTTCTCGCAAAGGAGTAAGTGGGAGGAAAATAGACCTCGACGAGATAGTTGATCTGAACTCAAAATTTCCGAGTGGCGCAACGGAAACAGTTCCGGAACCGTCCTCCACAGATGGAGTGGGAGCAAATGTCGAGGATGCTATTCTACCTCGTAGGTCTGGAAGAACCCGAACCCCTCCTGAGTGGTACGGAAATCTTGTTTGCACCATCATGTTAATTGAACAGGACGAACCTACGAACTAAAAGAGGCAATGGAAGGACCCGAGTCCGAGAAATGGCTTGAAGCCATGAAATCCGAAATAGGATCCATGTATGACAACAAAGTATGGAACTTTGATGGAGATTCCCGAAGGGCGCAAGGCCGTCGAGAATAAATGGATCTTTAAGAAAAAGACTGACACTGACGGTAACGTGACCGTCTATAAATCTCGACTTGTCGCAAAAGGTTTCCGACAAATTCATGGAATTGACTACGATGAAACATTTTCACCTGTAGCGATGCTAAAGTCTATTCGGATTTTGCTAGCAGTTGCTGCATATTTCGACTCTGAGATATGGCAGATGGATGTCAAAACAACGTTCCTAAATGGCAACATTGAGTAAGAGTTGTCATCAATATGATTTGAGCTAAAATTCTTGACATCCACATCAAGTTCAGCTGGCCAGAAGAGACCAATGCTTCCACTTAGCCCCACACTATCAACTGCGTAGCAACCCGCAAAACCCAAACGAATTCGCAGGTCCTCAACCCTCCTTCCACTAATCTTTGTCTCCATCACAAACAGGAGACCGGGCCTCTCTTGCTTCACAATACTATGAAGCTCTAGAACTGCCTCGAGGTTCCCAAGCACTCGGCAGTTCCACCCCAAGCAACTCATTGGGACGGGCAGGGCTGTGATCCAGCCGCTGCCGAGTTTTCAGAAGTTGGCGGTGTTGATTTTGTTTTCTTCGAAACATGCTCCACCCCATCACCGCCATCCCCAGCGTGAGCATCCACCGGTTCCGTGGCACCAAAAGGAACTATAATCCGGTCTGCAACACCATCAATATGTGTCCCATTACCAAGAAGCTGCCTTTTGACCTTCTTGTAAACCTGATTCTGCACCCCTGCCTCGCGTTTATTCTGAAAATTCTTCTTTAACGGGGACGTAGCATCCGATCTCACCTCTGCAGCCGTACTGGAGCTTCTAGTATCTGCTTTATTTTCATAGGAATTATTAAAATCACCAGATGAATTCTCACTGTACGCTGATCTCTTATTCTCCCTGTGCCCTGAAGCTTTTCCCAAAAGGATGCTCCCCATTGGGACCCCTCGTTCCCGGCTCCAACCAATGGAGGTCAGAATGGCCTAGCCTGCCACAAGAGAAACAGAAATGCGGAAGGCGTTCATATAGTTTGTCATACATATGCATACACTTCCTCTTTGCCGAATCAATCAAGATCCATCTCCTCAAAGGATTAGCCACCTCCAGTGTGACTCGTGCCCTCAGGAATCCCCCAACATGATCAAAATGCACCACTATCACTTTCTTATCAATCTGTTGTGCGATCGGAAGCCACCACTTCTTCTCCCTCAGATTGAAAGGAAAATTCAAGACCCTAGCCCAAATCGCAAACTGATCAAACTTTAGTTCTGACGGTTTCATGCAATCTTCAAAATCCGTCAGTATAACAATATTGTTGCTCACATGCCATGGTGCTCCTTCGTTAACCCGATCTCGATCCCCCTGGGTAGCAAATTCAGCGACAAACATATTCTCCCCATGGATCGGAAGTAGAGACCCTTAGGGCTTGTTTGGCTGTTCGGGTTAAATATTCCCGGGAAAATAATCCCGGCCGAGAATCTGAAGAACCAGGTGTAAAACTCCGAGATTATATTGATGACCTCCAGACTAGGGGAAAATTCTCCCCGAGAAAAGGCCGGGACCCCCCCGGGATTGCAGTTACCAAACAAGCCCTTAGGGTTTCCCCACTCCGGCCGAAGCGCGCTAGCAATGGTCTGGACATGGAAAACGGTACGATGAGGACCTTCCCTGCCAGCATCCACTTCTGCACCTCATCTTCCTCCCGATCATCAACGACCAGAGGAGTTGCCTCCACATCCGTGATGTCCAGCTTCCCAAGTTCTTCCTCCAATCTAGCCGGCCCTAGCCGCCTGAGGCGACAAGGCCTCCTTGCCCAGCGCAGACGAAGCCATGCCTCGCGTGCGAAAACCTACTCGCCCGACCGATGAGATCCGCGGGCGCCACCGGTGTCCACAAACCCTAGTCGCCTCTAACGAGAGCTCCGAGAGTTACAGGAAAATACATCCGCTTTGTTTACTACTAGAAGGAGAGGGCGCGCTTTGCTGCGCCTTTCTGTATGTTTCGCTTACCTGCTTCATTCTTTGACATTTGCTGTAGTGCTAATGTGTTGGTGATGTATTCATCAGAATCCAATCCTTCGGTGGACACTTCCATGTCTGGTTTCTCCAAATGTTTGGTTTTCACTTTCGATTTAAAAAAGCTCCTTCCGTTCAGCAGTATGCATATACCTACCATGCACTGCATTTATTCGATTCAAAACTGGCGTTCACCTTGGTTTGCCTTGTTCCTCCGAGTCCACCAGCACCACATGAGGTGCTAATTGACGACATGAGGCCGGTGAAGCCCTCACGTGCTTTTTTCTGCCTGTGGATAGCAGCCATGGCTGAGCAAATTGACAACATGAGGCCGGTGAAGCCCTCACGTGCACAAAGACCGTTCAGAAAAACTATTTCACTTCGAGCCAAGTACACTATCTGTCAACACTTGACAGTACTTCTCACGTAGTAAAAGATTCAACCAAACGAATCCCCCACCTATTGTACGATAATATGGCATTGTTTTGCTGATAATACGATAATCACACAAACACATAGTTCTACACATTTTCAACAATGTTTGTATCCAGGGCTTCGCTGATCGGTACATGAATCAGCAGTGCACCTTGAAGCCACAAAGTTAACGAAACTGAAGCACCAAGCAACGGTGATAACCAAGGAGCTGGTTGGGATACTTTAAGTGCCTTGGTCTGCTTCTATACCTGCAGTGTGACCACTCTTCAGATAGTATACATCCTAAAATCTTCTTGAACATGCATATCTACCATCGATTACCTCAGAGGGCAAGAGGGTCAACTTGAACTTTTTCTGTTCCACATGAATACAAAGAAGATGCAGGGTCACTTTGCAGTGCCTCCAAAATTTGGACACTTTGATGACCTGAAAGAATGAAGGAGTGTTATAGACAAAACCAAAATGTAGGAGCAAAGATACTTTAAGTCAGTAGCTCCATAGCTGATGGTAGGTGTATATATGCTATATCTTACGCCTTCCCAGTAAACGACATATTACATGCTCTTCCATCACATGTTTATTTACAAATCAATCATCATTTTATGCCATGATGCCATCGCAATACCGTTGTAACCTTGCCTTTACCTACCCTAATCCTGACATATCTAGGGTTTACGATAACAAGACCATGCTGGTAAGCTGCAGTGCAAAAACGACATCCCAATTTACCTCTTTGCAAATACTATAGGTCGAGTTCTCCGCCGGTTAGGTATGCAAACTCGAATTGAGACGAAGGCGGAGAGATCCCTGTAACTTTTAGGTCACTTGAACCTCTAAATTCAGTAATGTATTCAACCTTGGATGCTTCGCCTTGCTTCAATAGTTATTTTCAACATGTGAACCACGGGCCGTCTAGACTATGTAGGCGAGCAAGATCTTGATACCTTGATGTGTCAAATGAAATATTATGCGTGAAGCAAAGCCAAGAACTCTGCTAGAATTTTTTTCCGGTCAACATAAATCATAGTAGCATACCTTCTACCCCCGGAATATTATTCATACGACATGCTTCCCTTTTTCCCGTAACTATAATATGTTATAATAGAGAACTTAAACATGCTAATCAATACAACTGCCACATTGTTCATGAAACCAAATTAACATATTATCACCCACGTGGACATGTACTTTACCACTTACAACATATAACTGCATTTTCACAGGCAAAGTCCAAACATAGCAGCATACGGACTAAAATTTTTTCAGATACATTAGTCCTACATTTAGTGACAGACAATTTATCATCTTGTAATCCCAGGAATCTAGACTCAATTATTTCAGTAACCGCTCTATTCATCTACCATGTACATCACCAAGTAAATAAAAACTATTCGATGTTTCGGTTAGAAAAGTTAATTGCTAGTGAACTCCATCCCGTTTTCAAGAGTTTCCAATTCCTGAACAGACCATGTTTTGCATTTCATGGCACATTGAAGATATCTATTTTGCACAGGTTTGAAACAGAGAAAAGGAACCAAGAGTACAAACCACGCGCAGGAAGAATATCACGGCCACTACGGCAATGACCACCAATGCATCCCAATGGCTAGAAAAATCATCCAGCGCCTTGTCTGCTAGCACATAGAAAACAAAACTTACGAAACCAAACAGGATGAGGAGACAAAATCAACCCAAAGAAAATGAACAAAATACATCACTACCAGCGGTCAGCCAACATCTAAAATGAACGAAACAATTGGAGGATGAAGGAGCATAATGGACACCTAATTGGAAACGACATTAACAGCCTACATGGATTTACTCTTTCTGTTGACACTAACAATGACAAACACAAGTCCCTGTGCTTGGCTGTACGTGTGCACGAGAATGATTCTTCTTCTATTCCCACTGTTCCTAAACCTGCAAGGCAGGTACAAAAGTGGAGAAGACCAAAACAGGGGTGGATCAAACTGAACGCATACGCTCCTTTCATGCTTAAAACTGGAAGAACTTTCATCGGCGCCATTGCTCGTAACCACGACAGTGCCGTCCAATGGGCGACGGTAGTGAATATTCAGAGCTGCAGTGACACTGAAGAAGAAGAGGCTAGAACGTATCTTTGGAGGCTTGAAACCGTGAAAACTAAGGCACAACTACCTGTCATTTTGGAGAGTGATAATGCCACAGTGGTGGGATTAGTATTTAGTAAAAGATAAAGAAGGTTATCTTGGACGAAACTGTTATATCTATGAAGAGATCAATCTGTGCAAGACCCAGTTTGATGATTTACCATTTGTAAGATTAGCAGAGAGTGCAACACCTTAGCTCATGAACTTGCTAAATGACCATGAACCAGGGAATAACTGAAACCTGGTTTGATCAAGTGACAGTTTCTCTATACGACATGGTTGTAAACGACTTTGCAGAAGTCCTCTAATAATTGATGAATGAAGCACTCTCTTCTCTAAAAAAAATACAACTTGTCTTGCTCATTGTCTTAACCACAGCTAGCTGAAATGAACTTCCAATCACAATCACTTACCATGGTATGAAACCTAAACATAGAGGTTCAGAACTTCATGTGAATTTGTGTGCCTAGATACAGTAAAATCAGAATAAAATAATTGGATCTAGAGATGAAATCGTGGTGTATTTGTGTGTGTATAGATGAGAAGGTAATCAGTACATAATCAATTGGAACTGGAGGCAAAAATCAATTAGATCTAGATCTGACCTTCTACATATGCGGTTGTATTTAGCAGGAGGCACGGCGTGCTTACGGCGCCCATGGACAGGGCAAGACGGCAAGGAGGTGACAACGGCCGCGGGGCAGGCGAGGAGGCGACAACGGCCATGAGGCGTGGTCGAGGTAGGCGACCAAACCCTGGAGGTGGTGGCCGTCCAATCCAGCACCGCAGCGGCGCATTCTCGTCGGCGGCGCTGCACAAGGCAAGGGCCGTTGCGGCCTTCTGCGGCTCCGCGCCGCCAGCTCGTCCAGGCACCCGCGCGTTGGCGGCCAGTACCTTCCTGCCAGGGAGGGAGAGGAGAGGAGGCAGGGCAGGGTGAGAACGGTGGGCTGGTGGCGGCGGAAGGTCAAGCGCGTAGAACCGACTACAAACACTCGCAGATAGATGGGCCTATGCGAGGCACCCGTCGAATTGATGGAGACGCTCGACAGCCCAACGAGAAGCAAATCGATCTGCCGCTGACAGCCGGGCCCACGTGCCTTCCATGTGACATTGAAATGCGGGTCCAAACCGTGAACGCACGAGTGGCCCGGGATTCTAGCCCGATTGTATGTTGTAGAGATACTTGGGATGCGTTCGGTTCTGGAACGGCAAGGAATGGAATGGAACGGTTCCGTTCCTAGACACGATTCTCGCGTTCGGTTTCGGAATGGAATGTAACGCACTGGTTTCACTGGAGGGAATATTCCTCCGATATGCGGAACGGACCGGTCCGGCCGATTCGGCCGGACGAAGTTTGTCTCTAATTAATCAAGTTAGCACTAATTAATCAAGTTTAGCACTAATTAATCAAAGATTAGGAATAATTAATCAAGATTAGGAATAATTAATCGAGTTTAGGAATAATTAATCGAGTTTAGGAATAATTTCATTCTCATCCCATTCCATTCTTCCCCATTCCAAAACCGAACATAAGAATGGAATGGTTCCGTGACAATTTTTTGTCCAACCGAACACAAAAATGGGACGGTTCCGTTCTGCTGGAATGGAATGGTCGAACACACCCTTGATGTTTGGATTTGGACTATAGGGCAAAAGGCCGGACACGTCAAGCGTAACCTTCCATATCGATCTGCATGCATGCAAACCAGCAACAGATCTACCTGCCAGATCGACATCTTAACGAACTCTCGATCATCTCGGTTCGTCGATCTCAAACCCTAACTAAACCCCTCCATGCCTGGATTACGCTTCCACGTTTTATACTCCTCTGGCGGCGCGCTCGTCCTAGACCAGCGCCCACATACATGCACACATGACGCCGGCTGTCGTGCCCGTCGGCGATGACGGCGGCGGCGGAAAAGAGGAGGCTGCGCGCCATAGCTGCCACGTCGCGTGGTCGGCGTGGTGGTCCCGTCTTGGCCGGTGCCTCCTCGCCTCCACGCTCCAGCCGTGTCACGCCGCGCTGGGCCTCTCCTCATCGGCGCCGGCCTGCGCCTCCTCCCCGGCCGTCGTCCGCGGCACGCTCTTCCTCCCTTCCACCGGCGACCGCCGCGTCCGCCTCTTCCTGCACGAGCCCTGCCGGCCGGCCTCGCGGGCACGGACATCGCCGCCGCGGGCAGGATCGTGCTCGAATGCCAGCGGGAGTGGGCGGGCAGCGGAGGCGCTCTCCTCGAATCGCCGAAGTGGCTGGTGTACTGCAACGGCAGGCGCGCGGGGTTCGCGGCGAGGCGAGAGGCGCCGTCGGACGCGGAGGGGTGGGCGATGGAGAAGCTCTGGGCCGTGACGGCCGGCGCCGGGCGGCTGTCTGGCGGAGGGGTGGAGTACCTGCGAGGCAGGTTTGAGAGGATCGTTGGGTCGGCCGATGCGGAGTCGTTTCACCTCGTGGAGCCCGTCGGATGGCTGGGAGTCCACGGCGATGGCGGCCTTAGCATATTCTTCCATCGGATTTGATGGAATATAGATTGAGCTGTTGCATGGCTGCAAGCGTTCATGTTTACCATGTAGAAAAGGCATCCTTTTGTTTCCATTTGTTAGTAAATAGGAGGAGTAGTAACTGTGTAGATATACACAAAAGCAGGTACCAACAGTCACCTAGTTTTTATTAAGCCTATCGTCCATTTCCATTCAAGAAATCGCCAATGTTTAGAGCATTTTTTTTTCGAATCTAGGAAATGATTTTGATTTATTAAGTAGAAAAAGAGTTGGACAATCTATAAGAAAAACTCCCCAAAAACCATAAACACTGACGCGGACGCTGGCCCCGAGGCCGCGACCCCACATGAGTCGACCACCAAGTCGCTAGAGACCAAAGCCGACACCTATACGTCTCAACAAAACCAGCATATGCGAAGAAACCCAGAGCTACCACTCCGACATCCACGACGGTACCAAGACCGCGCCCCACATGAGTAGAATGTCAAGTCGCCCTAGCTATAAGAGCCGACATCCTAACACCTCAACGCAACAAGGCGGTGGATATCGGAGTCGCCGCTCCAACATCCACACCGGCCCGAGGGCCGCGCACCGTCTAGCCGAAGACTAGAGACCGGACATGTCAGAACATTCGTGCAAATTCTCATTGGATCTCGGTTTCTTAACAGCGATGACTATTCATTTATGTCTTCGGGTAGCACCACTAGATATTCAACAAGGTGGAAATACAAACATACCAGTCGCCGACGTGGGAGGTGAAGGGGCTTCATAGCGATACCTCCAAGGAGGAGAGCGATTGCCAAGAACGTTGCCATTACCGGCATCAAGCGAAGGCGTTGCAGGGTTTTGACAAAAAGTTCTCCAAACCTGAAGTCACGTCTGCCTATCTGCCATAACCGAGGTTACCTTGCAGCTCGGCGCCGCCAGCCACCAACTTGCTTCATAGGTCCATCCTCTCGTCTGAATATCCAAGGCAATGCCCCAAGAGGCAAGCTATGAAAGAGTTTCGCCCTCACCCCATTCCGCGAGGGGTCTGGGGTTTCCCTCGTAGAGACCCGGGCGGATGAGCTAGAGCACCGCCACGACGACGCCTTCAAGAAGGATGCGGCACCCAAGGGTGTCCATTCAGTCGGACCCTAGATAGCTACCAGAGCAAGGCTTATGACCGGCGATGAGGCGCAAAGCACACATGCGCTGATGCGTCAGAAACGAATCGATGAACTTTATAGTTTATTATGATATTTTCCATGATATTTAAAATATTTTATTATATTTATTTGGACTAACCTATTAACTCTTGTAAAAGTGCACCAAGTTATTGTTTTCCTCTTTGATATGTAGGAATGCAAAGGAACCCTTCGTTGCAGGGAATCTGTACTTTCCTGGAATCTTTCCCCACCCGACCGTTTTATAAGATTGGTGGAGAAAGTTGTGACCTGTTTTTCACTGATATTGATACATAGGTCTCACGTCGCAAACGGAATCCGAACGTGAGCGGGCCACCCATTTTACCAACGGTTAGTACTGCTTACGGGATTCCGAAAGTGGATGATGGGATTGCCTCTGACTCTTTCCATACTTGATGGATTCGATCATATGGACTTAGGGGGCAGAGAGAAGGCCTAGGAAGATTCTAGAGGTGCCCAAGAGGGCAAAAGAACATTGTCTCGGGTTATATGAAGAGAGGACACCCTAACTTTGAAGGAGGAACCCATTGTCACAAATTTGTCTCTCCTTTGTAGCCGCCAAGAGGGAGCTAGGTAGGCTCCTCCATACCACCACCATCTCCAAGGAATAAGGAAGGCCAAGGGGCCTCCGCCCTAGCTAGGGCTGTCGCCCATCGCCGGGCTACCACCGCAATAGACAACCGCCGCCATGGTCGTGGCCACCGCCATCACTACTATCTCCATCGCCATATCCTACCTCTCTACAATGGTCTACTCTCCCACAAACCATGGTGTTTGATGCTATATATTACCGATGATTTATTGCATCTTTATTACGTATGAATATTTCCTTTTGTCCTATGGTTCATTGGTGAATCACGATGTCTGACTTGTGTTGTACGTTATTATGTTGATGTCCTTTGGTACCCATCATATGCGATACATTTTGATCACACCTTAGAGTTAGTAGTATGTTGAGAAAACTATACATATGGCCGCAAGAGTGGCAAATTATCAAGTTTGACTATAGGGATTGATGCATATGTTGGGTTTTTTCTTAATGAATTTTTAGTATTTGGGGATATTTGCTAGGTGTTTCAATCATATAATTACATGTAATCAATGGATTTTGAACGCATGTTAGTAGAGGCCTCTCCCACGTAAAAAACTGCAATATCGACGATCGAACTAATAACTTAGCCAATTGCATAGGGGAAAATCTGCCACACTTATCACCACTACTACACACTTGCTATCATTTATTAATATTTATAAAAAAGTAAATAACTTTTATTTACAAATTATTTATAAATTTTATCCATAATCATTGACACGCCCGATACGTCCATTTTGCATCACTATTTTACGCCTCATACATCAATTTTTGCATCACTATTTTTTTACTATAATTTGCGCCTTTTTTATTTTCAAGGGAAGAAAATGTTCAACTTACCATAAAAACATCCTCACTTAAGTCTGGAGATTTATTTTCATTGCTCATATCACCTCTTGTAAAATGAAATATCCGATAAAAAATATATGGTTGACCAAAGTGAAACCTTACCCATCAGCTATATGGGTGATCATCTGAATAACATATTGATTTTGCATTATGATTTTTGGTATAAACGTACTATTAGTCATTCGGTAAATAGATAGACGATATTTAATATATCGCCATGAAATTAATCTTAAATATTAAAAATAGAGCATACAAAATTATTTTGTGCGTTCATAGCAAGCACTATAAATCAAATAAGAAGCATGCTTTCACCTCAGCGGGCCGGCCAGTAATCTCTGTCTAATTGTAACGAAGCAGGTTTCTTGATATGACATAAATCCACCAAGTGGTGAAACACTTCACAAACACGTGAGCAGAGCATGGGTCGCATTCGCTGGATTCGTCTACTTTAATTGATTTATCAACAATGTTGTCCTTCGTGATACATTATGTGGCGATGAGTTTTGCATCGTTGCAACACAACTGGACTACCAGGCGTAATGAACTACACCCCATACAAAGTGTTGATAGGGGGGCCTATGCCCCCCCTCCCCAACACGTTAGTCTCCTTCAATAGGACATATATAGACTTTTTATGTTTACTGCTAATTTTTCATTCACAATTGCCATTTACAACTTCGGCTTCAAATTTGCTATGTCATTAAACCAACAACACACCCTTTGCCAACTTGAATATACTCAACCCGCGTCTCCTATGGAAGATTCCCAGCGGTGACGTCGTTTGGCTGCCACTATTCTTGGCCCAAAGGGCTTGGACCCGCCATGCTCGACATCACCTGCTATTCGAGTTCTTGTTTCCACATTCAGAGGATCTTGTCCAGTCTCGTCGCGGCACGAGGCGCATCCGCTTTCCCCAAATGGCCTTGTCCCCGGTGAAGACATGATTGGGCGTAAGGCCGCTCGTTGTCGGCACGAAGATTGGACTTGATCGCGTTTTGATGACGTGAAAACACACGTTCGTTGGGAGACCCCAAGAGGAAGGTACGAAGTAGTGCAGCAACAATTTTCCCTTGAAATCTACCAAGATTATCGAACCAGTAGGAGGTAGAAGAGTTTCAACACGGTGTCAACAACAACGCCGTTGAAATGCTGTTGACGTAGACCTACACACAACACAATTAAAGTACTTTGCCCCAACGAAACAGGAAGCTTGTCAATCTCCCTGGCTTGCTGAATACAAAGGATTAAACGTATGGTGTGGAGAATATATAAATGCTAAAAGGAACAACGAACAAGTGATTGTAGAGCGTGGTGGAAACGGTGGTTTTATCAGTGTAAAAGAATGGACCAGGATCCACAGTTCACTAGTGGTGCCTCTCCATAAAAGATAGCATGCATGTTGGGTAAATAAATTACAGCTGGGCAATTGACAAATGGCAAGAGCATGACAATGCATATTATGACAAGACGTTTAATGTAGTATTTATTGGGCATTACAACATTTTACATAGACCGCTTCCAGCTGCATCTATGACTAATAATCCACTCTCGAGATAACATCCGTGTCTCTCGTGAGTATTAAGTTGCAAGCAACAGATAATTGCATTAAGCATGGTGTGTAATGTAAACAATGCATGAGACATATAAGCAACGCATATAAGCAAAGCAAAGTTATTTTCTCCTAGTGGCAACAGCACATCCACAACCTTAGTCGTTTCTGTCGCTTGAGCCCAGATTACTGGAGGCATGAACCCACTATCTAGCATAAATACTCCCTCTTGGAGATACTAGCATCTACTTGGCCAAAATGTACTAGCATCGGAGAGCATGCAAGAACATAAATAAAACAGTAGATAAATAGATAAACAACTTGATCATAACTTCATAATTCATCGGATACCAGCAAACACAACATGTAGCATTACAATAAGATGATCTTGATCATGTTAGGCAGCTCACAAGATCTAAACATGATAGCACAAAGTGGAGAGACAATCATCTATCTACTGCTATGGACCCGTAGTCCAAGGATGAGCTACTCACGCATCTGTCCGGAGGCGGGCATGGTGATGTAGAGCCCTCCGGCGATGATCTTCTCCTCCAGCAGGGTGCCGAGAAGAGCTTCAGAACCCTCCCGAACTAGGGTTGACTACGGCGGCGGCAACGGAACTTTTCGTGGAATAATGCTCGGGTATTTAGGGTTTTTGGAGGAGGTGAATATATAGGCGAAAGGGCGGCGCGAGGGGCCACCCGAGGCGGCCATACGACCCCCCGGCGCGGCCCCACCTTCTACCGTGCCGAGGTGGCGTCTGGGCCCCCTGGGTCGCTTCTTCGTTCGCCCTTCGGACTTCGTCTTCGTGTCGGTGTAAAACTCATCCCCGTTGATTTTCGTCCAATTCCGAGAATATTTCCTGACTAGCTTTTATGAAACAAAAGACAGCAGAAAACAGGAACTGCAGTGTAGCATCTTGTTAATATGTTAGTCCCAGAAAATGCATAAAAATGATATGAAGTGTATATAAAACATGTAGCAATTGGTATAAAACATGCATGGAACACCAAAAATTATAGATACGTTTGAGACGTATCAAATCTCATCTAGAGTTATGCGTAAAAGTAAGGACCTAGTTGCCATTTCTTGTTTTCTTGAGGTCCTTCTGTAAATGTATGCCCAACGCCAGCATGGGGCCCATTTGCTGAATTCGTCTACTTGAATTGATTTCTCAATAATGTTGTCCTTCGTGACGCATTATGTGACCATGAGTTTTGCATCGTTGAAACACAACTCGACTACTAGGCGTAATGAACTACACCCGTACAAAGTGGCGATAGGCCCCCCACACCCTAGTCTCCTTCAATAGGACATGTATATATATTTTACACTTACACCTAATTGTTCGTTCACAGATTCCATTTACAACTTCGGCTTCAAATTTGCTATGTCATTAAAACCAGTAGCACGCCCTTTGCCAACTTGAATATACTCATTGTAAGTTATATATCCACGACGCAATATGAATTATAGCATGAAAAGTTAATGTTAAGGTACATTTTCTTAAAAAGGAATGATTTTTTGTTTTTCAACAAAAAGAAATGTTCAACTAAACATAAACTACATCCTCACTTACGTTTGGAGATTTAGTTGCATTGATTATACCACCTCTTGTCAAATGAAATATCCGATTAGAAATATCTGGTTGACCAAGGTGAAATCTTACCCATCAGCTATATGGGTGATCATCTGAATAACATATTGATTTTGCATTATGAATTTTTTGGGTGCATAAACGTATTATTAGTCCTTCAGTAAATAGATAGACGATATTTCATATGACACCATGACATTAATCATAAATAATAAAAATAGAGCATACCAAATTATTTTGTGCCAACATAGAAAGCACTATAAGATCAAATAATAAGCATGCTTTCACATTAGGGGGTTGGCCGTTAATCTTTGTCCAATTGTAACAAAGCAAGTTTCTTGATATGACATGAATCCAGCAAGTGGTGAAACACTTCACAAACACGTGAGCAGAGCATGGGGCCCATTCGCTGGATTCATCTACTTGAATTGATTTCTCAATAATGTCCTTCGTGACGCACTATGTGACCATGAGTTTTGCATCGTTGCAACACAACTCGACTACTAGGCGTAATGAACTACACCCCGTACAAAGTGGTGATAGGGAGGCCTATGCCCCTCACACCCTAGTCTCCTTCAATAGGACATATATAGATTTTTTACGTTACTGCTAATTGTTCGTTCACAGTTGCCATTTACAGCTTCGGCTTCAAATATTATACGTCATTAAAACCAACAACACGTCTTTTGCCAACTTGAATATACTCATTGTAAGTTATATATCCACGACGCAATATGGATTATAGCGTGAAAATTTAATGTTAAGGTGCATTTTCTTACAAAGGAATGATTTTTATTTTTCAACAGAAAGAAATGTTCAACTTACCATCAACAACATCCTCACTTACGTTTGGAGATTTAGTGGCACTGCTTATATCACCTCTTGTAAAAAATATCCGATTAGAAATATCTAGTTGACTATAGTGAAACCTTACACTCCAGCTATATGGGTAATCATCTAAATAACATATTGACTTTGCATTATGAATTTTTTGGGTACATAGACGTACTATTATATGTTCTGTAAAAAGATAAATGGTATTTAAGATGACATCATGACATTATTCATAAATAATAAAAACAAAGCATGCAAAATTATTTTGTGCGATCATAGCAAGCACTATAAGATCAAATAAGAAGCATGCTTTCACCTTAGGGGGTCGACTTGTAATCTCTGTCCAAGCAAGTGGTGAAACAATTCACAAACACGTGAGCAGAGCATGGGGCCAATTCGCTGGATTCGTCTACTTGAATTGATTTCTCAAGAATGTTGTCCTTTAGGACGCATTATGTGGCCATGAGTTTTGCATCGTTGCAACACAGCTTGACTACTACACCCCATACAAAATGTTGATAGGCCCCCCCACACCCTAGTCTCCTATAATAGGACATTTTTTTAGGTTTACTGGTAGATTGTCAAAAGGAACACCATGTCAAAACCTTAATTTGACAAAATTATTTTGAGAGTAGAGTTGATAGTTCTCTGTAAAGTTTGCGTGAAAAGCAACAAATTTATATCATTTTGATTGCAAATTTATTTTGAGAGTAGAGTTGATAGTTCTCTGTAAAGTTTGCATGAAAAGCTACAAATTTATGTCATTTTGGTCGGTATTTAGCACCACCGAGAATAATAATATGTACATAATGGTGTGCTTTTTTCCAAGAGAGAATGTGTAGAATATTTAAATACTACAGATTTAGTTCTGAATTATAAAATATTTTGGATATTTCAATGTGGACCATATGTGGACTAAAATAAGTGAACAAATACATTAAAAGGTGTCTATATACATGTAATTTAGAGGGGGAAAAGGTAGAACATCTTATAATTCAAAACTGAGGGAGTAGTATCTAGTTACTCAAGTCTAAATTTTTACCAAGAAGTTCTGTTTTTCACCCGAAATTCACTTTAGCTCCCGAGGTCATATGCTCCTGGACAAATAAACAATTCTAATTAAATAGTATTTTTTTTCAAAAATTCTGAAAAAACTTGATGACGGACATATACAAATTTTTTACATACATATACATGCCAAGTTTCGTTGTGAAATAACATTTGTGCTGCTTTGTGCAAAAAAAAAAAAACAAATCGGTGACCAGAATAGGATTAGAAAAATATCGTTTTAGGGCACTGGTTTTGTTTTTTTCGCATAGAGCACCCCACATGTTATTTTATCACGAAATTTGACATGTATGTCCATTTGTATATGTTTGCCACCATTTTTTTCAGAACTTATTAAAATGTTTTACTATTTTTGTCAATTGTTTTATTCGGACAGGAGCATGTGAGCTCAGGAGGCAAAACACCATTCTCGTTTTTCACCCAGTACTTTATAGATTACGCAGGAACATTTTGTTCTATGTTTGGCATGTAATGATGTACCACCTGAGAGCAGATAAGCTCACAAATAGTACAAAATTATGAAATGGACTTTGTGCAGCCTGCCGTAGAAGCAGGGAAGACTTGTGATAATAGACAAGCGGTTTTTGTTTTACATCCTTTGTACAGCCTGCCGTAGAAGCAACAAACTCTTTGATGTGTACAACGCACAGCCTTTTCCATGTTGGAGAAAAGCAGACAAGTCAATAAGAACTACTAGAACAGGCAGAATATGACAACCAATCAACATCGAATCTGCGCAAATTATACTCTGACCGAACATCCAAATCAACAACGCACCTTCAGGGTTTCAGGTTCAATCGTCCCTCGAAAGATTGCATATTATATTGCACTAGAAGTTGCATACCGTTTGAAAAGAAAAACAGTATGAACAGAGGAGCCTTTCATCTCTCACAATTTTGACCCCTTCCTCTCTCACAAAGGAGCAACATGATTACAGAACATGAGACTCAACATTATGCGAACTTTACAATACTGAAGAAACCTAAGAAGCTATTTGCGCAGGCTTATGAACCGTGATTTCACAGGCATGGTACACAATCCTTCAGGCTCTGATACAGCACTGAAAATAGCTCAGGAACTTCTTCCTTCCCTAAAATCAAACGAGCAGAAAATGTTAGGGCACGATGCAAAATGAAGTTCTAAACAGCAGTAAATTACTCATTTATATGGTACACAATGAAGGAAAAGTTAGACATGCAAGTTCTTGTGTTGAAGGATTATTTTAAATAAAATATCACCCTGATGGTCTACCTAAGCAAGTGTCACCCCGGTGGCTACGTGTCCAAAAGTTCATCAGATATGTCAAAACACGAAGATAGTTATCTTTTCTTCAAACAAAGATAGATGTCTGAAATATTAACAACTACTTTGTGAGTAGTTCATTGCTGTCATAATCCTTGATCAGGTAGGACACAAACATTAACAGTATCAAGATGCCACCAAACCGCTGCACGTAATCATGGCCAACAAAACACTAGCTTCCCCTAAAAGAACTTCGATAACCACTTGTCAGTCACATTTTTTCCAGACATTTGTCCTCAAAGCTGCTTCTTCCCTAATTGATATATGGGTTTTCCTCGCACTCATATATGAATAAATTTTGCAATCTTACCCTAAAAAAATGGAACTAATCATACAGACAGCAACCCTGTCCTTAACATTCCTGCTCTCCAATAGAACATGCTGTAATGAGGAAGCTACTAAAACCTGCCACTGACGGCATTGTACACCCAATAGGCTTCTCACCCCTCTAGTGGACAATGACGGTGCCCATATGTCAGTACAGCTAATAATCAAGAGGAATGCAGATATGGAGGCTACAAAAAAAACTTAATGGGCATGTCCTTATCATCGAAGTTGTGACAAGCACTGCTACTGCTGCCCATTGCTATCTGCAATGGCCTCATCCGATTTGGCCACTATTTCCGTCTTCTTCAACAGATGAGTCACCACACCACAGGTCGTTACGCTGCTCCTAAATTTCTGATCATGACAATTCTATGGATGTGATGCTACTCAGATGGGCCACACATACGACACGTGTAAAATTTTACTACATGAATACTATGTTCTGTCTCTCACTTCTAAATTCTGAAAAGCTGAGGAGGCTTTGGCCCTTGCTCTCCGATTCGCCAATTCACTAGCCCAGGATCAACCTTTCTGCTATGCACTTCAAAACAACACGAGCCTGTCTTTTCGCCTCAAATTTTGACCAAAATTTCCAAAGGTTTGGCATACAGTAAGGCTAAGAGTAATGATTCTCTAGAGCAAAAACTGCACGCTGGAATCAATACATACTACACTTCGAGTTGACCATCCAAGTTTGTTTGATTACACAATACAGACAATGGAGGTAAGTGTAAGTGGTAACACTAACACAGCAGACAAGTCATGCATATGTATGAGTTAAAGTGTGACGAACTAATAGCGAGTTCATTCTCACCGTGGGGGAATCGTCGTGGGCAGTGTGGAGAGGCCGGTGGTGGTCGTCTACTGCCGGGGTGAAGTCGACCTTGGCGGGCTGGGCCTGCACCGCCTTCTGCTGCTGGGCGAGTAGGTCGTCGTCGCCGCCGAGGCTTGCCCGGGAGAGCTCGCGCTTGTTCTGCTTGCGCATCTCGCGGATCTTGGAGAAGTCCATGGAGTAGTCCGGCACGGGGCCGTTCTTCATGTCCCAGTCCCCGAAGGTGGGCACCGTCATCCACCCCACCGCTCCCCCCTGCTGCTCCTGCAAGGAATCAGCCATGGGCAGCTTTCTTAGAACGATCGATCTAGCGATGTACTGTTATCTTCCCCGTAATCCTCCTGGAAAGCTACTGTCTGTGCCAAGAACTGCTCTGTTCCTTGGGGGGGGGGGGGGGGGGGGGGGATTTAGCTAAGCAAAAATATACTATGTGCGCTCGGATTGAAATTCCGTTCCACTTTATCGGTGAACTTAGTTGGCGGCCGAACAAATGAGCTACCACAGTTGCTCTCAGTTAATCCGGACAAAGGTAGCTCCAAGAAACATAAGAAAGAAGCATAGACAAGCAAAGAATAGCTAGCTACGCCGACAGGAAGGTATTGGAGAAAGCTCCTCGTACCTCCTTGCGAGAGTCCATGGATGGCGTACGCCTTCACCTCCCGCTCTTGCCCTTCTTGCAGCTTGCTCTGCTTCCCCTGCTTCGCAGGTGTCCGGAGATAGAGCGGTGGTAATAAAGGTCGAGGCGAGATGAGCCGTGCACTTCTGCTCGTCGCCTAGCTCGGCTGCTTTAAGGCTACTGGTTAATCATGCTTTTTCACGGCAGGGGCCATTGCTGGTGGTCACTGGGAATTGGGTCCCACAGCATCGTGTGCGTGTCTCTTCCAAGGAAAAAAATAGCGTGCTATCAAAAATAGCGTGACCCTACTCCAGAAGCTATACAAGATATAGCGTGATATAGCGAAGTTACATATAAAATAGCGTGATGAAAAAGTTGTAAGAAATAGCCCAAATATTAAGGATTTCAGCACTAATTTTTTTTCCAGAAACAATACATGCATAACCAGGTAACCATATTCAAATGTCAATGCCAAATCCATGGCACGAATACAAATATGAGGCTTAAAACCACGAAAAAGTAATAAACTAAAAGATAAATATTTTAAACTTTAATCAGAATCATTGACATCATTTTCAGAATAACTAGAAGAACCACCAGATTGCCCGCCATCATCATCACCTAACGTTATTTCCAGACTTTTTGTTAGCGTAGCTATAACGTTACCACGTTTAGTGTGGTTTCGAGCGTATAAGACGAAAATAGCGCCGTAGCGTCAACTTTAGGCTAAATATAGCGTAGCCTCTCCAAATACGCTATATCGTGCTATTAACCGGGAAATAGCGTGCTATTTTTTTCGTTGGTCTCTTCTCTTCATTTTCTTGGGTTTCCGTGGCTCAGCGAGCACCGGTGGGAACAGAAAGTGGGCCGTTCTTATTGTCTTTTCGGAAGGAGAAGGCGGGCCGGGCTAGTAAAAAGGTAAATAAAGCGGAGTGTTCGGCGAAAAGCGGCCGAGAAAAGATCGAGAGCACGCGCCGCCGTCCACGGTAGTGCATCCGTCAATGGTGGACTTGGTAAACAAGCTACTGGCACGATTCTTCGACGGAAGCGATGCATTTTGGAGCATACGCAAACGCAACGCAGCTCCTATACGCTGCCGTGCAGGGCCACCTAGGCTCGATCTTTCATACGGGTTGGACGACTCAAATAAGTCGCAATGCTGCAAATGCGACATAAAAAAACAAATGTATATATATGAAGTTTACCAACAAAGGAATAATAAAAAAAGAGTTTCACAAACATCAATGCTTAAAGATTAAATGTAAAATTAATAAGATTGTGCTTCTCAAGAACTAGGGAACCGTTAGGTCCCTTGTAGGTACAATGTCTTTGACTCTTGCACTAGAGAACCGTTAGCAACCTTCTTTCTTCTAAAAGTATTCGAAAATTTATAAAAAGTACATACAAATAGTCATCAACGGTAGGCTTCAATCTGTAATTTTATTACAAAATATGAATCCGTGCAACATGTGCAAGAAGAACAAATTTTCCCAAATATCCTAGCTCGGCAGATATCACTGTCTGCCAACTATGTTAGTATAGTGTTCGTAGCTTTGCACTAGTTATTACAAGTTATTCTTTAAGTTTTAAAAAATATTTTAGCATCTGGAACTGAGAAGAGACAGGTGGATGACATTGGTACTATATCTGGCCATCTCCAGCCCGGCCCGACCAGCTTGGCCCGGTCCAAAAATTCAAGGCCTGGGCTTGCCCATGGGCTGGGCCAAGGCCTTAGATTTGAGCCTGCATGTCGGATGTGCCTGGGCTTTGCATATTGGCGTTTTAAGGAAGAAGCCCGGCCCGAGGACCGAAATCCGATGGGATTTTGTAGCCAATGGGTGGGCCTACGCCTAAAATATTGGCCGAAGTCCGAGCCTAGGCCTGGGATTTTGACCGCGGCTTTGTTAGGCCCGGCCCGAAGCCCGGCCCGGCCCATGGCCAGGTATAATTGGCACCGATACCATCATCGGTGAGATTGCATCTAGGGTATTTTTAAGGTACTACGTATTACTATATTGTATACAAATATCGGTGAGATTCCTAGAATTTATTGTTAAAAAACTATTTGAACTATATTGGTTAGTTTAGCCCCCGATCCGCTAAAATTACATGACCAACCCTGCTCAAAACTATAAGTTGAGACGTTTCTCTGACTGAAATGTTTAGAACTACAAGCTGGCCCAATGCTAAACCAGAATTTGTAGGCTCATTTGTATTTTATCCTGAAGGAAACCAACTCAGGACGGCTACACCAGTCTGAACTCTGAAGCAACTGATCATCACAGCTAAAGCTAAAAGAAATTTGTTCAAATAATAATTGGACCATATTGGCAACATGTGTACGGGAGCACAATTTACGTGTAAAACCATTTCAAATGATAATTCAGAAGCTAGTCAACACTACGGCTCACATCGTCGATCCATCAATCCTAATGATATTTTTTCCTCATTGGTTAGAACAAAAAGCTACCCCTCAAATACCCAGTGGGCAGTATAGCTGACAAAGTTTTTTTTAAGCTAATAGCTGACAAAGTTGTAATGTATGTTTGGACACTGTGTTTTGACTCGCCCGTCTAGATGTACCCATTGTGCAAAACAGTTTAAATTCATTTCAAATTTTAAAATTAATTTAAACAAAAATTTTGTGTACATCCGAACATTATATGTTCGCCCATAAAATTTCACGATTTTGTGTGGCCTATGTAAAAAGACAAAATAATATCTCGTGAAAAGTCATTTTGGAGCACCGGATTTGTCTTTTCTATACAAGACACAAAAATGTCTTTTATGCTAAACTCTGTGTGCGAACATAGAATATCCAGATATATTACCCAATTTTTTTGTGTTTTATATCTTTTGACATTTGAAATGTGATTCTAATAGTTGATGCATGTACACAAAAAATGTCTTTTATGCTAAACAATGTTTTCTCCCCGTCAGCCTCGCTGCAGTCCCCCACCTCTACGCCGGTCAAGACCATGAAATCTCCTTCACACCACGGCAACCATCCAGATCTTCATAGACATGGAAGGTCCTTGTGATGCAAAACCTGCCGTAATCCGCACGCACAATGTGGAGCTTAGCAGTTTCCAGTCCTCGGTGATAACAATGGCCCCAAATGGGCCAGATGATATGCCGTCAGACATGGGCCGTTCTGCTTCAGATTTTGGTGAGTTTGACTTGTACGACATTAGTTGCTCCTCTCAACAAGACCAACCAGCCTACCCTCAAAAAAAAAAAAAAAAAGACCAACCAGCCCGTCACCGTGCACAATGTACCTGCAATAGATTACTAGATCATTGATGGTGCGCGTTGCCGCACCTGTCTATTTTGGCACGAGATTGTTAGTTAGTGACCAAAAGATTAGTATAGAATGAGATAAATTTATAAATATAAGGATTCACTACTTAAGATCATTTGATCATAACTTTACTCATAAACTCATAAATCAAACCTTATATCTTTTTTATAAATGATCATAATCATTCCATAGTTCAAAAGACCAAGCTACGGGATAGGCCCAACAATATTCACAATCAACTAAGAGCCATGGAGTCCTTGAGCTTCTTATCATCCTCCGTTATTACTTCCTACATCAGAATAAGCCACCAGGTGCACCAACGCTGATCCTAATAAATACTTAATATGCAAGAGATTGAAAAAGGTTTAAACAAAAATTCAAAAGTATTGACCAAGTAAGTTATAATTGCAAGTGCAACAGGAGGGGTTGGCACTTGGAAGTCGCAAAGAAGTTATACTGAAAAGGATTGCTAAGCATACTGAGCTCAACATATGCTGCGTAAAAACTGGACTCTACTACTATTATATCGCTACTCTGTATTCACTATGTTTGGTTGCAAATATGAAATTCCTTCCCGTGCAATCTATCTGGTCAGCTTGCCTTTACTTTAGTCTTGCAGCAAGAACTCAATTCTTAATCCACTCTCTTTCTTGGCTTCAAAGCATCATGATCTCCATCTCCCCCTGCTTCCTTGACGTCACCATTCTTGCTCACTTGCCGCCTGTTAGCCGCTGCCGCATTGACAGTTCCAGTCAGCTTGTGCAGTTGTGGCACCTAGGAGGCAGTCTACATATAGATTGTATAAATCAGTGGTTAATAGATTTTGGATGCTACAAGGTGTAGTGATGAAGTGATATTCCTCACCCTGCCACAAGTTCTTATGAATTCAATTTTATTTCCTCCAATAACCATAAATTTGATAAACCTAAGGAAGATTAAAGGTTGACAATGGTCACAAGATTGTAATACATGACATTAAATTTCTTATACCCCCAGATGATTGATTACACTAAATTATATCAAGTACTAATATATAAGTAAAAAGTAACAAACAGAAGCGTTGACAACCTTTCTCTAGAACGTCCGTGGCCAGTTTTGTTCAGGAATCAAGACAACACAACGGAACCTGAGGATAAAGTCCCATCAACTTCCCATATTTCTTGCTCCAGAGGTGATGAAACAACCATTCGACAAAAAAGGGCTCACGGACATTAGAGTTACTCAAACAATGTCAAGTTAGAGTAACCTCTTGGGTTCTTTTGTGCAGTGCTTCACAACTCTCCCTTGCTAGGCTCAGAACTGGGCCCTCGGTCCATTACCAAATTAAAGTTCAAGTGATGTGTTTCATGCGAGCCTCACAAATATGTGTACGAATACTTGGTAGGGCACTTCATCTGCAGGCCAATGCTTGATATAAAGCTCCGCTCTCAGTAAAAAGAATAGAAAACATGTCAGGTATGGTATCATAGAAAATATTACAAGAAGTTAATTCTCTACATTGTAAAAATAATAATTACAGAAGCAAGTACTCTTATTGACTTTGACGACGATAATCTGATCAAGTAAATATATTTTATTCCAGTCTTCCTTCTTGCTCAGAGAATCCACAAAACTGTGAAGAGACGTTGGATCAAAGAAGTATCTGGACGTAGCTCAGAAATTGGGGGTATGGTTTCAGCTGCGAAAAATTCTTGAGGGAGGAAACTTATAAAATAGATGATGTATTTAAAACTGACCTGGCTGCCATCCATTGGAAACAATCAGATAAAAAATTCCAGAATCAAATAAATCTGAAGAAACTCTAAGATGAAATGTAACGTATTGAGGGGAACCAGCATGAACTCAACCTGCAAGAAATTGGAGTCTGATAAATCAGGATTTTACAGCCAAGTAATTGTTATTGGGTGGAGAAGGGGGAGTTCGCAGGACAGAGAAGCAACCTAACAAAGAACAATTGATCCTGGAGGCTGTGATTACAGGGCAATAAGGTGTAGGGAGAGAGTTTGACGCAACGAAAGAATATATAGCCAAGGTGAGGCATCCGCAGTAGCAAGTTGCGCACGATAGCGGTCATTATTGATTTGCACGAACGGAAAAATTACTCCCACTGAAAGCAGCAATGCTTCGCATCCCAGAGGCGAATCAGCTGCCGAAGGATCGGTCGTTGCAGAAGGCGAATCAACTGGAAGGACTTCCGGGTCCGATCGGATGCATGGCCTGATCCCAAATCCGTTCATGGGCATTAGTGGTTTTTTTTGGCCCAATTAACCACAGTAGTCCAATTTGACCTCCAGAATAGCTTCCCGCAGGGACAATCGGCCCACTGCGAAAATGCACGGAGATCTAACGGCTGGAAACCTCTTGACAGCGTGATCGAACGTTAGAAAACTGTCAGGTCGTGAGAGGCAGCGTAGGTGTCTCAGTTCTAATGTCCCTGATGTTGAAGACTTGAAAAAATATATTTTCAGTGGCACCTTTAGTTTCTAATTAATAAAGTTCTTGTGAAAGTCAATTTCATGATTTGTCATGTCAAGATAGCTACTCCCTCTGTTCCAAATTAATTGACGCAGTTTTAGTACAAAATAAAACTGCGTCAATTAATTTGGAACGGAGGTAGTAGATGTAACTGAAAAAGGGCAGCCGCATGTAAGGAAAACTACCAAGCTCATCTAATAGTTGGACAAACATCGACCTTTGTACCAGCTCTAGCTGTAACTAGAAAATGGAACTGAGCGATCTCCCAATTTCCTTTGGAGGGATCTCACAGGTCACAATTGATATTTTTGTCTTCACCTTGCGTTTTATGCTGCTCTTCTGACCTTTTGGACTACATGTCATTTATTCTTCTCCATGCAATGTTAAGATTCGGGTTCATCATATTTGTTATGAAAGATAATTACTCTTCTAGGCAAAGTAATCAACAGACGACCTATGGATCTACGTGTGGGGGTGGACCCCACTCACAGGGTTCACTGAGGTCAGGGAGTGCAATTCTCTGGGAAAACATATTTGATTCGATGGCAGTTAGTGTTGGCACTAGTGGGCATCATTCCTCTTGAGGAATGCTGAAGAGTTCTCTCCCTTGATTTTACCATTTCTAGGTCTGCAGTTGTACTGGTGGTTGTTAGTTTGTCTAGACCCCTTCCTTACGATTCAATGGCACTAGTCTATGGTGCTACTATGAAAACCGTGTCCCGGCGGGAGGTCGGTGGTTGTGAAAATGGCTTCTATCGATGTATCTTCCCTCCTTCAATGCATTATTGAAGAACCACGCTCTGACCATGTCCTAGTGGCAAATGTTTGCTAGGGGAGGTCGGTTCAAGGACGACGGTGCGTTTTATCAGGAAGGGGGAATTCTTCTAGCGGTCAGGCGATAGTAGGCTTATCGGCTAGCCTGATTTGTTGGGTGATATTGTATGCGTAGTTTAGCTAGTTAGTTTTTCATTGTGATGGTTTTGCATGGTTTCCTCCAATCAATCGAGTCATGTATGGATTTCGACCTTGTTTGGTTTTAGCCCACAAATATACATTTTTTGTATTCTAATATGAAATCGGCATAACACCTACCTTCTGGGTCAAAATAATATTGCTAAAATCTAAATTTACTCTCTTGAGCTTAATACCAATTATTCTTGGTCTCTCATGTGTTAAAATTGTCCATGTCTAGTCATTTGCCCAGTTTAAAGAACTTCCTGATAATATGTTTGAGCTTTCGTACATGTCACAACAATACAATATGAAAACTTAGAGAAAATAGAAAGGGGATAAAGAAAATACAAAACAATGTTTTTTATAAACTCAAGTTATCGATAGAAAAGTGGAGTATTATAAAAGATATTAAAAAACAAAAATATTCCAAAAGTTGTTTCAAAAAATACTTTTAAGAAATAATTTAAAATAAGTGAAAAATTAAAATGCTGGAAATAGGAATACTCTAGAAAAAACTATAATCTGTGAGAAATTAAAAAACATGTACAATCTAAAAAGTCCATGTGTTTTATAATATTCATGTACGAAAGCTTTTTAACTACAATATATGTAGTAACTTTACTATCATATTTATATTTTTCCATAAGTATTCACTTCCCCATCTTTTTCAGAATTTTGTCAATTTCTTGATGCTTGCCACTGGAATAACCATGAGTTATTGGTATTAGAGTTGAGGGTTCAAATTGACTTTGATAATAGTGTCGGGGCCAAAAGTATACCCCTTTTAACGTAAATTTCACTTTTTATCCATAATTGTGTATTTGTGACACCAAATATCCCATCTAGTTATAATCTAACCATATTAGCCATTTAAGAATTTGGGCCATGTTTGTTTGATGCATGCCTGTTGGGCTAGCTACACGTGCGGTGATGATAGAGGTTTGAAAATATCAGGAGGAAGACGAGGAATATCACATATGGAGGAGAGAAGGCACATACGTCGATGGTGCCTTCTGAGCTTTCAAGATTTTTAGCATACCACATCAACCTAACATGCTGGTTTCATCTAAATATATCAGGCAAAACGCTAAAATAGGGTAAAACTGGATTCAAAGATTTTTACATGGCTTATTTGGTACGTTTTCACTGAATAGGCAATACATGTCACAAATACACAACTAAAGGGTAAAAAGGTAGAATGCACTCTTTCTTTTCTCCCTCCTCATCCTTGCCCTCGTTGTTTACATGCCCACGCATCTGCTGGTGTGGCACCTATTTAAATATTTGTCATCATCTTTTTTTTATCTATGCATGCCACACCTATATATGTTATTTACTACGGGTAGTCTAAGTCTGATAGTCCTATGTGATTTAGGCTCCGTTTGGCATCAAAGTATTTTTGAAGTATATAGAGAATACTTTGGTATCTGAAAATAATGAAGTATTGAATACTTTAAGGTGTTTGGATCCAATAAATAATGTGGTTTTAAAATGAAGTATTGTCTAAAACTGTAGTTTTTTTTGAAGTATTGCAGAAAGAGGTCTGACCCTCTTTTTTCTAAACTACAATATTGTCCAAAACTGAAGTATTCATTTGCCTGGCGATTAAATACTTTGGCATTCCAATACTTCGGTTTTAGAAAAACTGCACTGCCAAACTAGGCCTACTCATCTAACTAAAATTTAGGTGCTTAGGTCACCCTTGCACTCGTTGTTTATGGCCACCTAGGTCTGATCGATTTCAAATTAAAATTCAAGTGCTTAGGTCTAGTTAAGTGTGTCGTAAAAATATATCTGGTTCAACTTTTCACATTGCGACTAGTTGAAAGAAGAAAATACATTTTTCTTTTAGATCTTATATTTGGAAGCTCAATTTATATCTAAGAGATTGAATAGGTGAAAGGTTAGATCTTCGACGTAGAAGTTTTGGAACTTACATCTCGTATTGATAAATCAAAGGAAAAAATTCTAAGTATGCGAAGAGAAAAGTGGAAATGGGATACGTGAAAAAAAAATGAAGCGAAAATGGGGATTGGGGGAGGCGGGAAGAGGCGCTCATGAGTTTTGGATATATACAAATTAGCATGATCGACCGTGGTATAGAAGCCCACACTAAGGAGCCCTAAGTGAGAAACTTGGACCTCAAACCCGTGTAAAACAACACAAACTCCCCAAGGACCATACCTTAGTTAAGAACCAATTGTTCCTGACAACATAGCCTTCTAGGCAAGACGCTTGCGATATGGAAGCCATCAGTGAGTTTTAGAGACATACACAATCGACCGTGATATGGAAGCCCACAATAAGAAGCCCTTAAAGTGATCAGTAACCTGGACCTAAAAGGCGTGTAAAACAAGACAAGGTCCCAAAAGACCATACCTTAGCTAAGAACCAATCGTTCCTGGCAACATAGTCGGCTAGGCAATAAAGCTTGCGATATTGGCACGGCTCAATCAGATGGAGCAAAGAATCACCTCGGTAGCAAGCCAGCGCATGCATGGAGAGACCGGCGGTCACTCGATTTGATTGAACCATGCCAACATCGCACTCTCCCGGCCAATAATCCTCCAAGACCGAGGCAATGAACTAACCATGGAAGCACAGCTCTCTCTCCTTTGATGCAAAATAACCAGACAATCTTATAGCCTGCCTCCTCCCATGTGCCCCAAACGGAAACTCGGGAGATCGATCGAGAACCTTGACTTGACTGGTTGCTGAATGCTGATGGAGCATGCAAGGGGCTGAATTAATAGGCGGCAAACCATGGGGAAGAAAAACGGAGAGGTGGATGGTTGAGACGTCGATGTCTCTCCCACGAAGGAAGCAAGCATGCACCACGCAGCCGGAAATACAATTGCAAATTGAGAGACGTACTACGTCTGAGCGCCGGCCAATGACTCGCCGATGCGTACGTAAGTCTCTCTTTCCTCCGGCCGGTCTGGTAGTGGTTGTGGCTGACGACTCGCGGCCAGCTGAGCCAGCCAGCCGCCTACCAATACGTCGTGCCGCCCTGCCGAACAGCTCGTCTCTACGTGCGTGCGTACGCATCTATGTCGTCTGACTGGCCGGCCGGCCGGCCGGGAGCACGCCGCCAAACGTCCAGTTTTTCGCCTGTTTCCACGGTAATTTTTTGTCTGAAATGTGCTTACGTGTGGTGTGCTCGGTTGAACATGTTGGCGGCAAATTGACCGCTTCTTGCAGCCAGTGTTGCTTGTCAGTCCTGATCTGTTAGGTCAGTTGGGACTTGGGAGCTGGCTCTTGCTAGCTAGGCGACAGTGCCACGGCCGCGAATTCGTAGACAGACAAGGGGTTGCTGGACCGTATCATGGAAGAGCATCGTCGACGTTTCTCGGCTCAGAGCTGGCGAGATAGCTTAAACTATGCTTTGCCGCGTTCGACATCTCCAACTGCCCACTGGATAGATGCTGGCTACCTATTTTGATCATATATCAAGGCATGCATCCGTCAGAAAAATAATGACACTAGTAGTGAAACTCGGTGCAGTATCCAGTTGATATCTCAATTCTGTAAAAAACTGAATTCTAGACCATGTATATATATGCACATATCAGTCTACGGATATCAGAGATCTTGTTATCGGACTGAAGCTACACAAGGTACAATGACCCTGTTTGCGATTCTTCGACAGCAGTACGTGAAACCACGTACCATACTCGATTCTAATCGCCCATGACCGTCCTTGACGAACGAATCTCTACCTATCTAGCATAGGATAGGATTAGGATGGTCACGTTACAGAGAACTTAAAGGCCGCACAGGAGCCTGAAATGGATAGACGGTTGAATCGGCAGATGATTAGCTGCCAGATATCAATACGGAACAGGAAACGGAGAATCGAAAACCGCAGATACCTAGCATGCATGCGAAACTCACGCAACTCACGCATAAAAATCAGCCAAAAAAACTCTAGACCTGAAATGGCAACCAGATGATTGCAAACGTATCCTGATCAAATGCGTGGATTCGTTTGGCGTTAATTAGCTCGAAAGGACAACGAACGCTATGGATAATGTACTGTTTTAAGAAATCAGTCGTGGGCTCGTCAGCATGATCTGAACAAATAAAAAAGGACACGCATGGGAAAGGCTAGGTGGAGATTGTTGAGCTAATTTGATTGTACGTTGGGTTTTTATACTACTGCCAATTGCACAAATATATGCTGGTACCGACAGGTTTAAAGAAACAAAAGAGTTGCTTGTGCAACGGGCCAATATTTGGATTCGGAGCAGAGAGACGCCAGGGAGGCGAGATGTGTTAACCTGTTCTTACATGATCGGGGTTCAGGCTGCAGGCAGACGTGCAGCGGTGTTGTACTTCAGGGTCTTGTCTTGAATGAACCGAGGATTTTCCTCTGAATTACAGAGGAATTGTACCCATTCCACCATTCGTACACTAATCGGACTATCGCGCACAATTTTAGGACCCGTCACTACACGGGTTAATGATGGGGAATTGTTTCTTAGACTAGTTATAGTGAGAATATCATGCATGCCATGTTGTTAAAAAATGAGAACTTGCCTCTGGCAAGATGGTTAGGAGTATGGTTGTACCCCCAGCCCATTAGAGTTCAAATCCTAGATTTGACATTGGTGTTTCTCATTTAGGCGGAATATTCTTCAGTGGGAGGCAACGTTCCCGTCGACAGCGAGTCGTCGGTGGTGACTTCGTCAATCTCAAGACCCAACCGCCGGCTCAGTCTTTCGGGGTGCTCATAGGGTAGGGTGTGCGTGCGTGCGTTCATAGGGGTGAGTGTGTGCACGTGGTATGTGAGCGTCTGCGTTGTATTGTGTTTCGGAAAAAAAAACGTTGTTAAAAAATGACGTGTCAATGCAATTAATAATGAGAAATAATAGTGTTATCATAGTTAGAAACCGTAACATAACGGATTTCAAGACAAGATGAGTGTACAACCTAATAAATACATTAGTATATGATACCACACATATGTTACTTACTACAAATGTAGTAACATAAACTAGTATCATATGCATGATACTAATGATACTAGTGTATAATACTCCTCATTATGTCTAGTCTTAACCATGTACAATTGAGGGCGATCAGCACGCTTTTCTGAGCACAATCGTGTGCGATGGGAGTCAATCTCACATGGTTTTCAACACGCAACAATGTGCGATGGTTGCCAATCGCACACAATTTTTTGCATGTAAAAATCGTGTGTGACATGTCCCAGCTAGTCAGCTAGCAGTTGGGGCACATAAATAGAAAACTCAAATAATTACCTTTTGGGTCACGATATTTCAACACTTTCAGTACTAGACAAGAATTCAATTTTTTGAATATTTAAATGAATTTTACGAGGAAATTTCGTTCATTTGGTCAAAATGAAAACCGTAACTCAATAGTTGTCAAAAAAAAGTTCCGAAAATAAAATTTAAACCAATATTCTGAACTCGTTACCTATATGAAATGAACCACATAAGTAGGTAGTGATAATAGTAAAAACATTAATTTCGGAGCCCTCATTTTTGGGGCGCTGAGCGGTTGCTCAGTGCGCTCACCCCTCATGGATGTGCCTGCCTGAATATAAGCTAGATCTGGGCCACTCAGAACCCTATATACCCCTCGAAACCCTAGTAAGAAGAACGACATTCCTTAGTCAGCTAAAAGTCGGACCTCGTCAGTCGAGATCAACTGAATGCCACATGATCTTTTCTGCTAGTAGCTCAACCGAGGGAAGGCCCGAAATGGTATGGCTCCCACCGGCCACAAGTTTGGCATGAAACGAAAAGCTATTCATACAGAGGTGCCCCTTCCCTTGCAGCATAACAAAAACACACAAATATAACTATACCGTGAACATACTCATTCACAAGATCAATCAACACCACCAGGGAGCAAGGTTGCTACCCGTGATCATCCAGGGGGCCGAAGTTGTATACATCATCGTGTCTCTTTTGTGATGCTCGTCGACTTCTTGGGCTCATAATACCCTATAAATCTACTGATGAAAAAATCCTGATAACACGTGCATGACCGAATTTAGATGATTACCCAGGAACAAAGAGAACTTCGCTCAGATTCACAGTGACATCATTCAACAAATACACGTGAACCAGAAAAATCACTTCCATCATTTAGAACACATACTTCATAATCACACAAAGCTAGTCCAAGGTCGAAATAATGAAGAGAGAGTCTAACCCTACATTTTGGGTATTTTTCATGTTTACTTTTCATGTGTGCTCTACCATTATCTCAGTAATCATAAGGATACATGGCTGGGAGTAACATATGAAAGTTAATATATTCAATAATCATCACAATTAATATATGTCATAATCATGTGTACTCACAACAGAGTGCATTCTACTCCTCTGTCACATCTAGAGATGGACCCATTACCCGCGTACCATACGGGTTAAACCTCCGTCAGGTAAGGCTTTGGGACAAAAATTTACCTATGGGTATAAAAATGGGGAAATCTCGTACCCATCGGGTAGTGCGGGTATGGGTATGTGATTGTATAACCCATACCCGCATACCCATGTGCCTCTATAAAACCTGCTACAAAATTACATCATGTAAGTTGGTCTTTAACAGCACCGAGAAGAATATTTTGTACATGTGCTTTTGTTCGAAGAGAGAATGTGAAGAAACTGAAGAAGACCACGGTTGGATTACGATGATGTCTCAATCAATGCTACTCGAAAACCTTTTTCCATACCAAGCTCCGTCAGCATAGGTGATCATGTACACAGTCCAAGTTAGAGAATGCATTGAGATGAAAGGGTAGTTTTTAAGGACTTCATATTCAGAACCACGACCTTATGTAGCAATGCATTTTATAGACTACTAAGAACCAAGTACAATATCCACAGAGAAAACATACACACATAGAATTGATACTTGCACAAAATATAGACTCATTAAAAGAACAAGACTCACTATTTGAGCAAATCATCGTCCTAGGCAGACATGCAGTATATATCACTGTTATTGCAACTTTGGCTTAAAATTTGATATCTCAGTAAAACCAGCATCATGCACTTTGCCAACTTGAGTACAATCATTGTAAGTTGTATGCCCATGATGCAATATGGAATTATACCATGAAGTTAGTCCTAAGGTGTATTTTCTTACAAAGGCGTGACTTTTTTGTTTTTAAACCAGAGGAAATACTCAGCTTACCCACAACAACATCCTCACTTAAGTTTGTACATTTAGTAGCATTGCTTATATCACCTCTTGTCAAATGTGGTAAATACCAACCAAATGGCACAAATTTGTACTTTTTCATACATGCTTTACAAAGAACTCTACTCTTGAAGTAATTTGTCAAATTGGGGGGGGGGGGGGGGGGGGCATTGGCCCTCTTATCTACTTGTTATCCTGCAGCTATATAGGTGATTCCATTTTTCCACGCGATCCTCCAAGGGGTAAAATTTCATTACTAGAAGATAACGAAACAAAGAGAAGAAAGAGCAAGCTCTTCCTTGCCGCCTCAGCGTCGCTGCAATGATGGCGTTATGATTTTTCTTCTCCACATCAAAGTTTCAACTCCACAATTTTTCTTTTTCTTTTTCTTCTTCTTCTTCTTCTTCTTCTTCTTCATATCAACACATCAATGACAAGTTTTTTAGTAGTACATAAATGTTATTTTTGTCTTATTTTTCTCCACCAATCTCCATACCATCTCTAGAAATATTTTGATCAGGTGAACCAAGCAGCAAAATCGAAGATGGTGGAACTCTTGTAGCAGCCTCTAGATTTTTTTAGAGTATCAGCATTCGTCACTAGGATGTCTTGCTCAGAAACAAGAGGAAGACCTTCCCAATATTTGATGAACACAAAAGCATAACATCTTAGAGCAACTGGTGTGGTAATGATTTTTGCGCAAACAAGCAAGTTCCTCAGCTTCCATATAGCCTAGCAAATAGCCGCCAAACTCCGAATTTGAATATTTCTGATCGCCGATGTAATCATCGAAAGAACTGGGTATAGGACTCAGGTCTAATGTTAGCTCCAATCTTTTGCAACCACACTCCAATTATATTTTGCTGCATAGCACTAGAAAAACAAATGCAAAATTGTTTCCTCCTTGTCACAAAAATGACATTTGGAATCCAATCCATTTTATTTTATTCACAATATCCTTTGTTGGAGTTGAATCATGTGAAATAAGCCACAAGCATACCTTAAACTTCAAATTATTATTTTGCTTTCCCCATGTGTTTAAAGGATCTTTCAACCCCAAATTTTGAAAGGTGATTATATTTCACAATAATTTACCATATGCATTCCATTGTAGCATGTCAAGTTCATCATTCAAAGCAACCCCAATCAACACATCCTGCATCATTCTCAATTAAACTTGAAAAATCCCAGATAGCCATCATCTCAAAGAAAAAAATAGTACCTCTCCTCATCACAACCACAAAAATTATCTTTATCACAACATATATTGTAAAGAGAAGAAAATCCATCTTTTATTGGTGTCAAGTCACACCATGCCTATTACTTTTGCCATTCCCAACGATCACCAGTCCCCTCCTTTAATATACATGTCTAATTTGCAACAAATCATATCAACGTGAAAAATATTTCGACCTACCTTTCACATTATAAATTCCACCCTCCCCCAAGTAATTTCTTCATACAAAGATCTGCCAGTGACTTCGGCTTCCAATTCCACCACCACTTACACATCAAGCTAATATTGACATTGGTTATTTCTTTACGTCCATACCAGCCTTTTTTCCTTGGTAAATATAATTTCCATCTGACTGGTTCATATCTATTTTTATTAACTCTCCCATAGCAAAGAAAATCTATTGTTGATTTTCCCTATTTTGTTTCAGATTTGTCTTATGTAATAGTCATTGACATAGGGTAGACAACACTACAGACACACATTTTGTTTTTTGTTACTCTCCCACCAATAGACATGGAGTTTCCCATCTACCCATCCATCTTATTCTTCAACATGTCACCCAAAAAGCTGATAGAACTGTGCATCTTCTTGCACAGAGTGGCATCCCCATGGGCCACTTCCCTTTCTGACAACTAAAGAGTTATGCATATTTGACAACTTGTTATTATGTTCCAAAATCATCAGAAACCCATTTTAACAATGTTAATTTTTAATCCTAACATGGTTTCAAATATATATAAAAGTAAGTTTAGATTTATGTCCCCTTCCACATCATCTCTCATAAATAAGACTGTACAATCATCATACTGAATTTAGAAAATGTCCCTATATGTTGTCGTGAGTTTGTGGAATTTAAGTGTATGACTATATGTAGTGTTTGTAATTTATTATGTGTTGCTATTTATGGGAAAGTGTTGTCGTTGTTTACCATATGTTGTTATTTTGTAAGTATATTATGTTGTAAGTTATGGTTATATATTGTTGTTTATGACTATTTTTTGCCAAATATTATGTATTGATATTTTTGCTTAATTTAATGTGTTTCTAAGACGAATATTTTTACCCCCGGGTACCCATTTAACATGTCGGTGGAGGCTATGAGAAAAATTTGTACCTCTTGACGGGTATGAGTATGGGTGACATGTAAAATTATAAAGGACAAACCTTAGCCATAGCCTGCGGATCACATCTGCCTCGGCTACTCCAGGACGACTTCTCCTCACCCCTCGACGGGCTCTCCTCCTTCACCGCTTTCTCCTCCTGTTGTGTTGATTCTTCGCATTTCCTTAGTCCAAGGTGATCGAGCTCACAAACATGCCTTTATTTTGTTGCTACCCGGACATGTTCAACATGCCCGACCCCATGGGTGTGCGAAGTGTGCGGCCCGCATAGGGGCCCAAATTTTTAGGGCCCCCAAATTTATTTTTTAAGTTTTTATTTACGTACAAAAGAGTGCGTATCCAATAATGGACCTTAATGGAGTATTGGCTTAGTGGTCAGGTTGATTTGTTTGATCCACCAGGTTGTTGCTTCGAATCCTATGGCCTTGTTTTAGACTTTCGTACAAGGCCCCGGATTTTGTCCGTCCGGCCCTCATGTTCAAATTGCTTTGCATATTTTTCTTCAGACCATTAAAGAATTACAAGGATGATCGATGCAAGGATAAGTACGGCCAATCGGGATGTTGCTATGCTCGACGTTGGCCTAGAACCGGGGCGCTCCTATTCCACGCCTTTAGCGTCGACTAGGGAACTGACGCGTCAAGAAAAACGACACGGGCCGAGGCCCATCTCGTATCTCACGCCACACCATGTCATCACCGTCGCTACCAGCTCGCCATGGTCATTACCTGCTCACCGTCAATCCCCCGCCGCCTCCGGCCTAACCGCCTGATCCCTCCCCCCCCGGCGGCCGGCGGTGCTCCCGCCCCGCCCTGCTCGAGCCACCACCTCCGCCAGTCCTCCACCCCCGGGCCTCCCTCTAAATCCGCCCTTCCTCGACGTCGGTGAACCCTCCCCGCACCCCAAACCCTACGGCATCGTCACTGGCGAGCTCCCCGCACCCGACCCCCCACATTAAGTCCATTCCTCGCCTCGACCTGCGTTGCCGCGACGATCCGCGTCCGGCGAGGTTGGCCTATGTCCCGTCTTCTTCATCTTATCCGATCGGCAATCACTAGAAAAGGGGTTCCCTTTGCAAAGGGAACCCCACCATCGTTCTAATCATGACATGTGTCGGCTTCTCCTCACATGCTCCAATTTTGATTGTCTGCATGTCTGCCAAGTGTCACAATTAGATTGAAAGTGGGGGAGTATGAGAGAGAAAGGGGTGCACGTACGTGGGCATGCGGTTTTCCCTTTTTGCCTTTTATTTTTCAAATCCAAAATTTAAAAACGAAATATCTTGAGAACCGTTTATCCAAATTACGAACCGTTTTCACTTTCGATCTCCTCGCGTCGAGATCTTCAAAACTAGATCCCATGTCGATAGGTTTCGAGGAACTTTTTTTTTACTCCCGGGTATGCATAGTATGTACATCCTGTGTTGTGTTTTGTAATTTGTTTTCTGTGTAGTTGTACAACCTGTGTGTACTTTTGTACTTCGTGTTCTCTGTAGTTTGTACTCCCTGTACTGCGTAGTTTGTACAACCTGTTTCTGTGTAGTTGTACAACCTGTGTCTATTGTATAACATGTGTCTGTGTAGTTGTACAATCTGTGTATATATAGTTGTACAACCCGTGTCTGTATAGTTGTACAGTCGGTGTTTGTGTAGTTGTACGCCGTATGCGTATAGAGCTCTGCGAAGCAGAGCCACCGAGGCGAAACCGAGCCGTAGCACACGGAACGACCAATACGCGCAACGACCAATGTACCCCATTCAAGATATTATTAAATTTATGGAGGCGAAGCCGAGCCGTAATATTTAATCAAAATTTGTAATATTTAATCAAAATTTGTATTCCCTAACGTCGAAGCAATCCGTGTACGTTGTACTACTGATTTTCTTCCATCCAGAAACAACGACACGCGCGGGGGCTTTGATGCTGTACTTCGCTTCGTTTGTGTTTTCCGTCCAGCAACTGGAGACACGCGCGGGGCTTCGATCCTGTACAACCTGGCCACGGGAGAGGCGACGCTCGGGGGGCTTCGTACGTCTGTTTCTGGCCACGGGTGTCGAACGGCACCTGGCCGCCATCCCTACGTACGATTCTCGCGTTAGCAGGTGGTAACCAAATTGTTTTTCCCTTCCTTTGGAGACCAGCACGTGGCGCACTAGCAGGATTCCTAAATTTCCCTTCGCGAAGGAACCTTCACGTAGCGATACCCTCTCCCATCACTTTCTACTCACCGTCGGTCAAAACAGGCCAGGCCCAAATCAGTGTTCCGGGTACGCGATTTCGCGATAACCCACGCAGCGGGCGTAAAATATGATTCGCCCTCGAACCTCTCAAAAATGTTTTTTTAAGGAAAAGAACCGGCCCAAACGAAAGGGCTTGCACTTCAAAAGTTCTGTAAGAGCCCATATATAATGGCCGATTCAAGTTGGACTCTCGAAGCCCCATACATTTCTCGATTCGGCCTTCTAGGGATCCACCAAGGCACGAAGTGTAGGCAAAGGGACTTCCAGTCCGGCCGCCGCCACGACACCCCGGCCGACGAGAGCGAGAGAGGGAGAGGGGACGGAGAAGAGATGGCGCTCACCAACTTCATCGTGACGGCGGCGGTGGTAGGCGGGCGGTGCTCCTCTTCACCACCGACATCCGCAAGTCCGGCGCCGTCTTCCGCCGCAACGCCCGCCAAATCCGACAGTGGCTCGAGGAGGACACCGTCTCCGCCGCATCCAAGTAACGCCGCCGAACCGATCCCCCTCTCACCTTCTTGCCTGCCTGCTGCTGTTCTTGTTCTTGTTAGGGGGTTAGATGTGGATGCTAGTTTTAGCACGCATCTTGTCTTATCAGGGTTGGCTGCCTAGGTTTAAGCTTAGGAGACGGTTTAGAATCGGAGAGAAAAACTGGGAGTTGGGGTGATCCTGTTGTCCTATTTTCTAATCTTGGTTTAGTGTTCTAGTAGACAATCTTAACTTTTTCCACAGCAACTGTTTTGGGTCGTGGACTCTCAGTTTAGAGACATAAGAGCAGAAGAAAAAATGGGGGAAATTCCAATATCTCCCAGAAAGAGATGTGAAATTTTGAAGACAAATTTATCTACCTTACAAAGATATCTTGGCGGGATCAAACGTATGACGAGATTGCCAGACATTGTGATCGTCCTTGATCAGCAAAAAGAGTATATAGCTCTTCGGGAATGTGCCATTTTGGGGATTCCTACTATTTCTTTAGTCCATACAAATTGCGACCCAGATCTCGCGAATATAATATGATTGGTTGATATTCTTGAGGCAGCCGTGGGAAAACTTATTGACTGGTGGATATGAATCATGAGTGGCTAGGGACTTTGTGAGGAGCTAGGGACCAATAAGGATGGGGTGGATTTGGCTTGATCCAGCTAAAGAATTTACTTCCTTCTTGAAAAACAAAAGGCATATTTTAAATGTGTTTTGGGAAGTTCACGTTTTAAGTTTCTGAACCCGAATCTTACAGCCAAGCAATGAGCATCAAGAGTACCATGTCTTCGATTTTCTGATAGTTGGCGCCGTAGCAAGCTATAATCTTTCAAGTGATTCTGCTAATGGGTATAATATATCGAAGTTGATGTGTTAATGGCTCAAGGAAAATAGTCCAATAGTGCTTTATGAAATGACACGGTTCTGTATTTGGATATACTGCTGCGGAAAGAACTCTAGATTATGCTTTCTATTTAAATGTTCCTACATATTGTGCCACATCGTCCAACTAGCTATCTGATAAGCATAATAACATGTTATCCCCGTTGCATTGTTATGACAACCGAGTTTGAGCTGGATTGAGACTAGTTTTCAATGTAGTCTAGGACCGGTTGGGGTTAGCTAAATAAGTCTTGGAGGGTTTTGTGTTGGCCCGGGGCTTTGGTCATATGTCATTTTTTCTTGCAACAGTTAGCATCATACTACACAGTACACACGTTGGTACCCAGAGAAATAATCACGCAGTCTCATGTTATATTATAAAGAAACTATGTGTCGAGAAGTTACCATATTATCACCTAAAAATGTCTGCCTGCCCAATTGTTTGCAATCGAGATTCTATCCCTTTCTTCTTCAACAATTATAGTTTAAATTAGATCCAAATGTCATACTTAAAAAGTGTCAAGTTAATTAGTGTATAAGAAGTATACATGATTGCACTGAATACTTTTGTTATCCTTAACCTGTTGCAACGTGTAGTCCAATATATATTCTTAGTTCTTACTTCGGTCTTACCAGTATACCTACCTACCTTTAAACTCTGCATATGGCAATATGTTTATGTAATTATTGTTACATATGGCAATATGTTCTTAGTTCGAGACCCTGGGCTCTGATACCATGTCATGTTTCATGCACTAGCCAACTATCCCAAAAGTCCGAACTTATGGAAAAGCTAGTATAATCCACATATACACTTCAACACCCCCTCTCACGTGTGACTCGGGGAGGAAGAGGCCAACACGTGCAACCGGAAGAGAGCGACGGCGCGCAAGTCTCAGAGGTATGGCCTCGAGAGGCCTATACGTGGACAAAGAGGGGGCGGCAGCAATTTTAGAATAAATTGCGCAAGCCAGGATTCAAACTTGAGACCTTGGCTCTGATACCATGTCAAGCTTCATGCGCTGACCACTATTCCAAAAGACCGATCTGATGGAAAGGGCCAGACAATTCACTTATACACTTCAACACCCCCTCTCACGTGTGACTCGGGGAGGGAGAGGCCAACACGTGCAACCGGAAGAGAGCGACGGCGCGCGAGTCTCAGAGGTATGGCTCAAGAGGCCTATACGTGGACAAAGAGAGGGCAGCAACAATTTTAGAACAAATTGCGCAAACCAGGACTCGAACTCGAGACCTTGGCTCTGATACCATGTCAAGCTTCATGCGCTGACCACTATTCCAAAAGACCGATCTGATGGAAAGGGCTAGCACAATCCACATATACTGTAACACCCCCTCTCACGTGTGACTCGGAGAGGCCAACACGTGCACACAAATCTCAGAGGTATACGCCTCGGCCAATACGTGGACTCAGAGGTATGACTCAAGAGGTCTATACGTGGACTCAGAGGTATGGCTCAAGAGACGTATACGTGGACACAAAGGGGGGCTACAACATTAATTTCAATAAAGTGCGGAAGTTAGGACTCGAACTCGAGACCTTGGCTCTGATACCATGTCATGTTTCATGCACTAGCCAACTATCCCAAAAGTCCGAACTGATAGGAAGAGCTAGTATAATCCACATATACACTTCAACAATTACGTCACTCCGACGTATTTGACTGGTCTCACCACTAGGTTAACTATAGTTAAAAGTACATCCGAACTAGCATTATTATATTGTTCTGCAGTTCATGTATGATGAACCTAAATTCTAATCTTAGTTGGTCTTAAACCGTTTCACAGAACAAATAGTTTGCTATGCAGTAGCATGTACTCCCTCCGTTCACAAAAGGATGTCTCAACCTAGCTTAAATTTGCATGTATCTACACTAAATCATGTATAGATATGCACAGCACTTGTTGCACAGAACAAATAGTTTCCTTGTTCCTCCCACCACATCACGAGTTACACTGATGAGTTTTTCAGAACGGTGCTAAACCTTATTACCAAGGGGATCTGTTGTTTACTAAACTAATGGTCATTGGTTGATATGCACAGCACTTGTTGTACTTTGTTTAGGAATAACAGTATATGTCCTCTTTACTGCAACTCATCGTTAAATTGTACGCTGCTGCAGGTCTGCAAAAGAAGCAGTTCCGCCTCCCAAGAAACTGGATGCAGAGGTTCCCAAGGACAAGCCAAAGGATCACTGAAATGGACATGTTCTTACAAATGACATAACTTCTGTTGAAGTTAGTAACTTGTTCTACTTGTGCGAGTGATGAGATCTGTAGCTCACAATACATGCGTGGCAAATATGTTTCATTTCGGGATGAGTATTTTGGGCCTGTGTAGATGCTGAATACTGTAGAATGGAGCAGCCAATTGACAGTGATTTTCTTCGCGTGGAACTAAATATGTAGAGCCTAGCCAGAATAAGATAATCATAGGAGTCTTTGTTGTGTGGCTGTTCTTCCATCCGTTGCAGCAGGCATGATTGTTTCCTTCCATATCTAGGTCTCTTACATAATTACATGTACTGAACTGTTCTTGTTTTCAGCAGTTAACGCAACACTTCCATATCTTTAAATATGGAGAAACCATCACATCACAGGCCTTCCTCCTTGGTACTATAGACCAGATATTGACCCCGAAATGTTTATTCCTGTGCAGAACAAGAAGGTGAAATTTCTAGTTCAGAACAAATCCAGTTCAGTGATTTCGGTTTCATTAGATATATGTACTTGCGGAATTTAAAACGCTCCTTGGCATTGGTATTTCATTGTATGATTGAATTAATCAGCCAACTGTTCGGAGGCCGCTGCTCCATAATTGCCATGAATATGGATGCTATCGTGCCTGTTCATAACTTCATATTGCAATTTGCACAGCTGGGTTTTGTGAGCTTTTCATATGATGTTGTTGCAGAAAATCAGTAGTAGGCGTCTTGCATATCATTTTTTTTGCAGGTCATATTCAGTTTAACCAAACTTCATGCCTAACATCATCAACTCATAATGGAGAACCTGGCCCTCTGATTTTGATGGAGGCAACCTGCAGCAGATGATCAAAATGGATGGTCCATGGATCCTTCGATTGGTGGAGAAGTAGGGGCAGCAGATGTACCGCAATCGTTTGGTGGCAAAGCAGAAAGGGAAGAACCTGATGTTTGGCATAAAAAGACAGCTAACAACAGTCTGAACCGCTCAGATCAGCTGATTCCCAAGGTCACATTGCAATCCAGGCCATGATAGGTGTCCATCGAAGTTGTTGGTTCCAGCTAGGGTTGCAATCACCACGATTTTCCTTTAGCAGCAAAAGGTATTCATAGTGCCAGGACAATATGAACAAGACCACCATGCTGCAGAGGTGAGACGAGAGACGACCATCTTAACAGGAGTATTGTTGGAACAGCAAATCTAGGAAATTGTGTGCAACGTCGGCACAAGCAGAACACCCAAGTTCTTGGATCTTCAGAGCTGGGGTGTCAAAAGCTCAAGGCAATGCAGTTTAGGTTTCGATCTTTCCTAAGTGACCTCATCGATCACTGCGTCGCATGCTGCAGCGTTAAGTTGACATCATCACACTGTGCTCTGTGCACAACAACACCTGGAGCACGTAGTACGTCAGTTTTGACGAGCTTATTAATTTTGTCATGCTAGTGACTGACTGTACATCCAATCCGTTGTCAGAAAGCATCAATTCAGAAAGGAAGGGGGAAATAGGCCGAAAGATGGCGCTAGGCTGGTAGCACCTCTCTGGTCGGCCAGACCATCCCTAGTGATATCACTCCACGGACGGTGCCGAAACACCTACGAACTGAAACAGTTTCCCATCTTGTTGCAGTTAACACAACCTCTAACCGCAGCAGCAGCAGCAGCAGCAGCAGCAAGTGCTCGATGATTGATCACACACACGAGCGGCAAAATTCTGCAGAGAGATCGAGTAGTCCATCATTGATAGTGATGCACTGTGCTTTCCGGACCGGAGGAGATGGGCGATGGTTTCTTGGACCGGTGGAAGCATTGATCCGCCTGCTTCCTTCCTCTGGCAACCAAATCTACGAAGCCAGTGCGTCCCTGTCGTCCGTGCTGCTGCTGCCAATCAATCAACCACAGTTTCTCGCATTAATGGCCCCGCCCAATCATGTCTGGCCCTCCGTGCGTCGTCCATCGGCCGGCCGGCACGGCGTGGCAGCCGCCGGCCCGCCGGCGACGCTCCCCGGCCGACACCGCCTCATGCATGCCACGGGCGTACTACGCTAACGTTTTTCATCTGAGCATGCAGAGTGAAAGTTTCACCTGAACGTACTGCCGCTGCTCTGTTCCTTTCGACATCTATTTCTGCTCGATCTTTCTTTTCCCCGTCCTCACGGGAAGAGATCTCGTCCTGGCTAACTACCGTTTTGGTTAAGAACCCCGTGTGTGTCCTTTCGATCCACTGTCGCTTGCTCAAGTCCATCAACGAACAACTTAGCACTATAATCTGCTGTTAATCAGCTATAAGTAGCTCTGTTCATAGACTGATCACTGATGGAAGAGTTGATTACTTCACCTGCTATTTGCGTACGGCTGACTCATTGATTCACTGATTGATTGATAGGCCCGACCGTTGTCCAATCAGGCCTGTTAATGAATTCTACTGTAAAAACTCGCAGCAGTTGTTTGCTGTTTTCAGCAGGGATCGGAGATCGACGAGAAACTTGCCCCGACATGGCATCAATTGGATTCCCCAAAAGGTGGGGCAGAATCAAAGGAGCCACGCACAAGTTGCCGGTACATGCAATTGCCACCCAGCCGTGTGTGACCACACTTGTACTGGAGTGAGTGTATGTATGCACACATATCTCCTCTTCATCTCTTCTTTTAGCCGGTAGCCATGTATATACTATATACACATGTATATGTCCTCCCAATATATGCATTTATATGTATGTATGATGTATGTTTCTCTTATGTTTAGTTACAGATGGAAAGGAGCAAAGAAGGGACAAAAAACAGAACATGGAACAGAACAAAAAAGAGTGTGACTAAAACAATCTATAACATACACTTCCTACCTTTCTTTCCCAGCTGTATACAGATTTTCCTTAGCCCCCCCAACAATAATGCCTAACAAAAGGAATTAATCTAGCTAAATTAAGAATCATATTAGGAGGAGGAAGAAGAAAATGAAGATGATGAAGACTCTTCTTGTCTCATATATTAATATAGCCCATCCTCCCATGCATCACCTCCAGGCACCATGTAAATTTCATCTCTCGCGATAGATCTCGATCGATCACTCTCTTCTCTTCCTCGATGCTACTCCAGAGAATGCATGCACGTGCATGAGCCATGAATGAATAATCAAGATATGTGTAGTGTAGGCATCTCAACAACCATTGTAGTCTCTCAAGGAGAACCGGCCGCTGCCGTCCGGCCCCGGGTTGCCGGCGCCAGCGTGCTGCAGGCCCAGCGTGAGTGACACGTCTCCGGCGGCCGCGCCTGTCGTGGAGGGCGCGTACCTCATCGTGACCCCGGGCTCGAACCTCCCGTACAGGTCGTCCGCGACACCGACGTGGGCGTCGCCGCCGAGGAGCTCCACAGGGTCGAGGCCAACAAAGGCGGCGTCCGCCGCCGAGGGCCCCGCCACGCCGGGGTCGAGCTTCTGGGGGTGGACACCAGGCATTCCGTGTTCTTGCAGGATGCCGTACCTGCCGTCGCCGTGCTGCATTACTCCTTCCGGCTGTGAGTGCGCGTGCTGCATCGCGCCGGTCGTCGTCGGGGAGTGCATGTCATCGGCGCCAGACTCGGGTCCGCCCGCGCCACCGCCAGCGGAGGAGCCCTCCAGCTCCTTGGTCTCCTGCTGGTACATCTCCTCGATCATGGGCTTCCATAGCCGAACTCGGGCATTGATGAACCAATTCGAGACCTGGAAGGCAAATCATAAGAATTATTGGAGGCATAGCAGGGTCCATAGAGCAATGGCGCCATGCGTGTGCATGCATGCATGTGTACAGAGACGTGTAGGGTAGCTCAGCAGTCCTTCGGTTCCTTGGTGTCATTTTCAGTTTTACCATGCTTTTATTTGTCCTCTTTCGTTTGTGCTAATGCTCCTATTAGTCAATTAGTAGTTCCTATCTAACACTATGGCTTCAGATTAGATGTTTATGTATGTGTTTCTGCTTCAAATAAAGTGACAGTTAGGATACATTCATACTACCATGCTCTCCACCCGCCGAAAAAGCATGCTCTCACATTATTCCTTGCAAATATGTCACTGAAAAATATTTGGAAAAAGATACATGGCACTAAAAGCTAAATATCTCCATGCATATGGATACACTACCACCGTCCCAAAATACATGATGTATAAACTTAATCAAAAGTCAGTATTTCTAGCTTTGACCAAGTCTATATATATACACAAAAATTATGAAGATCTACAATACCAAATCAATATGAATAGATCCTCCCTAAGATAATTTTTATATATTGCCTCTTGGATTTTTTTTCCTGTGTTGAATTCCCAACCGTTAATTGTTATTATCAGGAAAAAATGGGGAATAATTTTCAATCATAAACTACGTTTATACCTAAATTATAATTAAATATTTTAAAATATGAAAAAAAAATATGACAAAAAATAGAACTAGATATGAAATCACACGGTCAATCTAATTAACAAAAAAAGACCAACTTACATAAATAACTAGGATGGTACTTTTTAATTTCAGCAATTTAATTTACAATTTAGTTACGAGTTTGTGTGTGACATGTATATTAATTATGTAGTTAATCCCTCATATAGTTTCTAAAGAGAAAGGGTGACGAGCTATTTTTCTACTGGTAAAATGACAAGAAACAACCACCAGCATTTGGTGCAGCACATGCATTTTGGTGATGTAGTTTGTCCGGGGTGCATTTATATATTTCATCGAATTATTAATTTGGGGTTTAAGCAACCAACTCAACTTATACACATATAGACTAATTTGGATCAAATTAAGTTCACCAAAGAATATCCACCAAAAGACACGACGAACGTACATAATTCAATATAACCCGGTAGCAATGGAACGTACGATAAAAATATAACTAAAGTATTTTGTTCCATGCATGTCATCGGATGATTAAGAATCCATTTTTTTCACAAATAATGATGGTGGATGTTAAAATCGTAATTACATCATAAAATCATTTCTGATCCTGAAATTTCTTCTTCTATCTGGAACTGATCAATATTGATCGTGTGAAAACATATTCTACCTAACTTTGCAGTGCTCTTCCCATAGTTACAACCAAAGGGAAAACTAAATTTCTACGTTAGAAACTGAATTTGAGAATGAAGGTAGCTAGGGGGCTCACATCGGTCAGATAAACTAAAAGAGAATATATTAAACGTTTCCCTTCAAGATCAAGGCACATGAAGTTTGTTAGCATAGAAGGTACCATTAGTTGCAGAGTATTGATTAAGTGTTTATGGATGCATACACGATTACAACAATGTTACGTTGATGTAATCAAAGCCTTATGAAATCAACAATTGGCTGAGGAAGTTGGACCAGATGATAAATTTAGAAGCAGGGATTCTCCGTCTGAATCAAATCAAATAGGTTCACTAGTCAATTTCTAGGTATACATAGAAAAGTGAGATGGCTAACTTGGAATAAACGATGTACCTACTAGCCGGACACAATAAAAGTACGGAACTAACGAGGGGAGAAGGTTAATTAGGTCTTGAACATGCATCTCCACCGTAGTTGGCTAACGTTCAAGGTTTAGTTGGATGAAGGGTGTTTGTTTGAGTAACATCGATAAACGTATGCATGCATAGAGTTTGTTCACGAGTCCCGGAAGGGATAACACGCGACAAGGAGCTGAAGAGGGACAGGGCTTGCGTTGTCCCATTGGGCAAACAACCAAGGAAAAGTTTGTACCAACCTATACAGAGAGGGTCATGGGTTAATTAGGAAATGCATGAGGGTACCTGTGAAGGGACCACGTACGTCCAGGAAAGGTACGAAAGAGATATGAACTGAAAGATAGGCAGATTCCTACGAATAAACTGAAAGATAAAAGCATATATACGAACAGCTAGCGAGCGCTTCTGGGACTGTTTATCATTAGTTAGGATAATGATGCCAAAATCAATATACGAGTCGCTAATTAAAAATCAGTCTAGACCGGCTAGATATTTACTTTTAAATTCGATCTGCATGGGTACCGCTAACTCAATTTCAAAATTATTAGTCAGTTACCAGCATTTATTGGGATCATAGTAAGCATAATAACATTTTTTGGCAACTCAACCCATAAAGGATCATATGTAGGTTTTACCTCGGAATGATTGTGCCTCTTAGGCAATGCACTAAGACTCAACATAACGATAGGGCGATGTAGGCGACAAACGTAAACGCTGCTCTCCCCTCCACCGCATCTCCAAATCCTTGTGGCAGGACCCCGTGGTTTACATAGGTGACTAGGCACACCTTTTGGTGGGATAGGGGCACCGACAAGTACCACACCGCCATGGTCTACGGACTCACATGTCATTGGTGGTGGCTCCGGTCCAACCCAGATGGCTCGTGCTGCACCAAGGGCGGGAGCATCTCCGGCCGACGGCTTATAGGTGGCTCCAGGTCTCTAACTGAATTGGCCTCTCCTCTTACCGATGGAAACATTCAGTTTCGGAGGCGTCCCACCCATCTTCTCCCCAACGCCACTCCTTTCCCTTGTTGTCGATGATTACGCAAGGCTTTCGTAAATTGGAGGGGCTTGACTTAGTGGTTCTCGATCTTTGGTGTTCATAGTCCATCCAAATCGCTAGATCTGAGAGGTAATGATCAATCACCAGGAGTTCCAGTGGTGGTCATCTTTGCGGTTATCTCTCGCCGAGATATGACTGAAACATCGTTTGATGTACATAATGGAATTTGTTATCTGGATTTTTGAACGTGAATGGCACACTTTCTCCTTGCCTTGTTGAATATGTTGTCTTCGTGCCGTTGTTCCGGCCTTGATTTGTTTAACCCATTATCCCAGATGAAAATCCTTTTTTAAACATCACAATCTGGAATGGGTGATGTCGTCACTAGTGTATTCTCCCTTCTTGAAGGTGTTGGCGTCGAAGAACGACGACTTAGTCATAAATGTTACGGTCATGTCTTTTCATGGTTAGATGTTGTCCAACCATAGAGGGAGAAAGTATCCATGGAATGAGCTTAGGCAACAAAATTTGCGCCCTGCTGTAAGCCTTCGCTCACACCGTTAGGTGTTCTTCAGTGGCCAACACCCAAGCTCATCATTCTTCATAGACTTCTTCCAAGTCACCGTAACCGATTGCTACATCCTAGCATCTAGAGAATGACATGGGCAATGGACCTTTGATCAGGCCATGATCCAAGGTCCAAACAGGGAAGACAAACATGTGTCCCTCCACACACAAACGAACTGCACCCAAGGATAGTAGATCATGATGGTGCTCGGTCGATCACCCAAACAACGTGGGTGGAGGATAGAACTCGGCCAATGCAGACCTGCCGAGCCATTATCCTATCATAGTATGCCCGATGCGAGCTGGCACAAAGCACAATCAAGTGTGGACACAAAGCCTACAGCCTAGGAGCCCTGAATTTTGTTTCTTTTCGAATCAAATAGTATGAGTAGAACATTCTAGCGATTTTTGCGCACATTTTATTCATTTTGATTTATATAAAACACATGTTTTCTCCACATGATCCTTTTAAGTTGACTATGGTACCTTATATTTTTATTTATTATGTGCGCGTAATTAATTAGGTAGTTCGTCAACTGAATGTGGACAAAGAGTTTGGAGAAGTAGATCTTCACTAGAAATATTTGTAAAATAAATATTTATACGACACCCCTTTTTCTTGTTGTTAACTTCACATTATATATGTGTTAGCCCCTGCACGATTGCTAAACAACTCACAACGTTTACTAGATGCTATAATTCTTTTCCTATCCTTATAATTTTATTTACATACTGGAAGAGAGCGGTTGTAAAAGGCGACATCGAGCTAGATAGTTAAGACGACAATGCATGCAGCTGCTCCATTTGGAGTGTGGTGCCAACGAGCAAACAAACAATCGTAAAGCGGACCAACAGCACAATCAGGGCAAGATCAACAGTACATCAAAGAAAAATATCTGTATGAAACGATCCAATGTATACGGTGTACTATATATGCATGCATGCACAGTGTGCAAAGAAGGGTGCAAGCAAACCTGGTTCCTGGACAGCCCCGTCTGCCTCGCCAACAGGTGCTTATCGGCGTCGCTCGGGTACCTGCAGAAACGGCACGAAAAACCACGCATCAGCATACTGCATACGTACAAGATGCAAAAGGGAGGGACTCGTTAAGGCTGCACTCTGCCTGCCCTGCTGCATTTTACTGCACAAACAGTCAAGCAGCAGGGGTAGCAGGAACAGCACCACCATTGCCCCGCGGGGGCAGTGCACTATTCACCAATCATATACGAATTATATGTGCCTGCAGATTGATGCAGCATGAACCAAAGAGAAGCGGATTCCTAGATGAATATCCTCTGGCCTCTCGATCTCTCCCAGAGCATGGCAATGGCATGCATCGCCCATGCTGATACTACATGCAGAACCCAGAAAAGGCTCCTAGGAATGGAGGATTGCAGGCGTACGTGGTGCAGCTAGCTAAAGGTTTTGCGTGCGCGCGCGTGAAAAGCTTGGAGAAAAGATGAGCAGAATTCCTGCGGTGTTGCTGCTGCTACGTGTGGCCGGCGCCGACGTACACTGACTGGCACTATGCATCTGAACTGCAGCCGCCACCACCGGCAGTAAAACTGGAGAAAGTTAAATTTCTGCAATGATGGGAAAGTAATCCTGGAGGGGCAAAAGGGTGGGAATATGCACAGTCCCCGGCATGGCTCATGTCCCTGCCGGACAGTTTTAGCGTGGATCTCGAAAAAATTACTGCTTTTGCCAAAGCAGTGCAGCAGCAGAAACAAGAGAGAGGGATCAGGGAAAGAGGGTGCAGAAACAAAGCGGAAGCTGCCTTGTGATGAGTGCAGCACTCGTAAACCCTACCAAACCATGTCGACCGATCCCATGCATAAACGCCATGGCCAAGCTAGAACAACCTAGAGAAGAACAGTCGTATGCATGCATGCAACATGGATGGATGAGTGGGCATATACGTACGGGTGGAGGAAGTGCTCGAAGAGCCAGGAGCGGAGGATGGAGACGGAGCGCTCGGGGAGGCCGCGCTGGGGCCGCCACGCCTCCTGCTCCATCATGCCCATGTGGTGGAAGGCGCGCTGCTGCCGGAGGCTCTGGTCGATGGCGCGCAGCCGCGGCGTCTCCCCCTTGGTCAGGCCGGAGCTCGTGCCGGCGTCCTTCTCGCCCAGCAGCTCGCAGCTGTGCCGGAGCTGCGCGGCGATGGCGTCCTTGAGGCACCGGAAGTGCCGCGACATGGCCTTCTGCGCCAACGCCGTGTACGGCGTCGCCGCCCCGAAGCCCATCACCGAGTCGAAGAAGTTCACCACCATCTGCATCTGGTCGCAGTAGTGGTTGTACCGCCGATCCACCTGGAACAAACCAACACAACAAACCGATTCATCATCACAAATTCATGAAGCTAGCTTCTGTAAATTTAAAAGAAATTTACCCGACCATCTCTCAAGGTAAATTAAGAACAGAAAATGCATGCATGATCCATCGATGAAAATTCAAAGTTACACAAGAAACAAACTTTGGGTGCGGGCAATTAAGGCATGGGGATGGCGTATCATGTGTCGCTGGCACAATTATGAGAAATGGGGGTGGAAAGAACAAACCAACGGAGCCCTGCAGGCCCACGGCCGTTTGGCAACAGCAAAGCCATGCATCTGCTAACTTGCATGCACATGCATGTGCCGATTTTGTTCCTGTGCTCGTGCTGTTGATCGCCGATCTCTTGCCAATTATATGTAGCCGAGTAGTAATATATAGTATCCAGGACATGTGACTGCTACCTCTCTCGTACTTTGTCACTGTTCCAATTCTAATAGATCCCCGCCCCACACAAACCTACCTGAGCTCAAGTGGCCATTTCTCTTAGCTAGCCAGTTTACCACACATGCATAATGAATATCATGCTTGCTTCGATCAGCTGTTCGCACCAGCTAGCCAGATATATTTACTAGCTAGCTAGTATTAGTGATCCTACTAGCTAGATTAGTCGAATCATGAGCTTTCACACACTAGCCTAGCCAGTATTAGAACATGATTAACAAAACTTTCATGACGATGACGAAAGATCATATATATGCGTGAATATCAACCGAAAATATAATAATATCAACGGGTGGCCGTACTTTCTTTCCCTTTGTGGTGGAAGATTTGGAAAGAGAGAGTGCATGCAATCAAAAAACATAAAGAAATGGAGGCGATGAATGCCGCGGCAACAGCTGCTAGTATCACGGCAACAACCGCACAAAAAGAAATCGTGGGATGGATGGATGGATGTTACTATGATTGGAGATTCAATATCGATCTCCCTTGGAGTTTGCGTCGTGACAATCCACCCAAAAGCTCTGTCACTCCTGCATGCCCTCCATTGGCGGCCGCCGAGCTGTGCATGCCACCCAAGTCACTTCACTCCTTGCTGGTAAAAAAAAAACAAAGTGCCAGTTCGTTCGTTCGTTCGTTCTGGAGTTGGACGGCCGTACGAGCTAGCCCTACCCGGCTACCTACCGTCTGTTACATGCCTACCTAAACTATGCCGGCGCGAGCCACCGCGTCACCGGCCGGAGCTACCTATGGACACCATGCATGCAGGAGAAAGAGAGAGATAGTGAGAACTGCGTGTGTGTTTGTGGGTACGTGCCTCGTCGAGCATGGAGATGAGCTTGGCCTTCTTGCGCTGCTGCTCGAACCGGTCAGCGGGGGACAGCTGGGGTGGCTCCTTGGACGCCGACGACGGTGACTGAGCGGCGCCCGAGCTGGAGGCACCGCCCTTGCTCGCGTTAGGGTTCGACGCCGAGCCACCGGCGCCGCGCCCGCCGCCCTTGATCGTCTGCCCGCGGCCGACGCTGCAGAATTCGTCGAGGAGCTCCTGCGCCGCGCGCGTGTACTTGGAGTTGCGCAGCACGCCGGCCACGCCAGCGGGGCCGTACCCGACGTGGAGCTGCTGCCCCAGCGCGCCGACCTGGCCGTGCAATGCCATCGGGAGCTGTTGCACCGACGGCGCCTGCTGCTGCCTGTTGAAATAGAGCACGCCGTCTCTCACCCTCAGCTCCTCGGCCTGCTTCGCCATCTCTAGCTGCTGCAAGGACGGCGACAGCGAGAGGGAGAGGCCCTGGCCTTCCACCACGCCGGCCCCGCCGCCTCCGAACGAGTTCGCAGCGTTGCCGTATGCATGGAACGCTTCGTGGTGCTGGATACCTGACTGTGCGTCCGATGGCGGAGGCGACGTCGGCGATGACCTCGACTGTTGTTGTTGTTGCTGCTGCTGAGGGTTCATCAAGAAGAGCTGCATCGCGGCGGCCGGGTCAGTGGCGAGGCCCGCCATGCCGCCTTGTTCCTTCGGCGAGGACGTCTCACCTAACAAGTTGGCCCCGCCAAGGACCACGCCAGCGCGACCAGGACCGCCGCTGCCGAACCAGCCGCCGTCGCCGGGCGACAAGCCGGCTACCCCTCCCGGCGCCTGCCGGAACCCGAAGCGGTAGTTGTTGGCGTTCATCTGGCTGGCGAGCAGCTCGGTGGCGGACGTCCCCGACGGCGTCTGGGCGGAGAAGTTGAACATCTCCGCCAGCATGTTGGACGCTCCGGCGGCCGCCGCATGGTCGTACATGGCGCCGGGCTCGGCGTGGTCGTCGCCATCGATGGGGAGCAAACCGGCGGCGGTCGGGTCGAAACCCTGGACCCTCAGCTTATCGCGTCGGCTCTGCTGCGCCACGTGGTGCTGCTGCTCTTGCTCCTGGTCCTGGCTGGATCCCGGCCGGTCGAAGCCATCGGAGGAGAAGCCGTAGACGCCGCTGTGGAATCCCTGGGAGTGGGACATAGAATTCGCGGTTGTGGCCGGGCGGCCGTCGTAGATCGCCGTGTTGCTCTTCGATTGCCTCACGTGCGCGGTCGTCTGCCGTTCGTGACACGGTGGCGCCGCTATTACCATACCGGCGGCGCCACTGTCATCATCGTCGTCGGCGCCAAGAAAATTAATCCCCTTCTTCCGCAGCAACCTGAGAGGTCCATATCGGCAACAACCACGGCATCAGAAAATATATAGAATTTAAAAAACATAACAAAAAGCAAGAATCCAACAATCGGAGAGAGAAAACTGAAGAAATCCGATCTCTTTAATTCCCACGGTTTGGCACGCAATTGAAATACGTATGAACAGTTTGAATTGAACTGAATCGACGCGCTAGCTATAGCAAATATCGCCTAGCTTTTTCCGTCGGCGCACGCAATAGCTGGGCTTACCTAAGAGGAGGAGCACATCGTTATCTCGGCGAGGGAGTGAAAGGCTTGCCTCCGAGAGACCTCCTCCTCTCCAGCAGCCAGCAGCTCTGTCTCTCTCGAAATCTCTTTATCTCTCTCTCTCTCTGCTGTGAGTGACTGACTATACTCTATGTTTTCCTCTCCGGCCCTTTGTCCGGTCAGGCGCAGCAGCAGTTCTTGGTCGCCTTGTGCAATCACCTTCTGAAAGGGAAGAGCGACTCAAAGGGGGAGGGCAGGGAGGCTAATATACAGCCCGGTACTGGCTGCCCATAAATAAATAAAAACTCTCTCAGTTTTCTCTGCTGCTGATCCCTCCTGCCGCCGCCGCCGCCGATGATATCGGAATTGGACAGAGCCCAACCCAAACAAAGAGGGCGCTAGCTAGGAAAACGTCGCTGTTGCTCCTCTCTCGCCTCACTCCTTTGGTATCACCCCTTTTATTCTTTTTAATTTCCTTGTGCGTTTAATAATCAGCGTCGTTGTTGTGTGCTATGGTTAAGTTATTATTGCTGGTGCTGCTGATGTCGTACCCTTGTTTTCATTTGTCTCCCCTTGCTTTCTCCCCCGCCCTTTTCCACTACCGACTGTCTTAAGTACTTACTACTACTGCATCATCCTCTGTTTTGTACTGCTCTGATTGTTAATTATCCATGGAAGTACACATTATATCAGTAGCTGGAATGCTACACAGACAGATGTTCATCGAGATGTTGTGCATTATCCGGCAGAAATAAATCGGTAAAGCAGAGAGAGGGGGCCATGGCATGGGGATGGGAAAAGAAAGCGAGGAGGCTGGAGGAGTCCCTCTCTGTATCTTTCCAGCCTTTTCTTTTTCATTTCGAAATTGACTAGCACTCGACAATCCCGGCCGGGGCCAGGAGCAAATTGACCCTGGCTGCTGGCAAATTTCAAGACTTTTTCATGTGCCTTAAAACGGGCGCCGTATGTCACATTCCATTCCTCCTTTTGGTATTGCAAAAAAAAGACAAGAAAAAGAAATGTAGCTAGATACAGCTTGGTAATGGTGGGTGCAACCCTCCTGTCACTCTCTGATTTTCTTTTTGATTTTCCCCAACTGATGTAGTACGTATGTACGCTTGCGTACGTGGAGATACCTGAACCCTCGATCTCCTGCTTCAAATTCACAGTGCACCTTTCACGCGGCCTAATTAATCCATCCGTACTAACTAACTAATTAAAACTAGTGTGTTCTTTTAGTGCCCATTTCCGTGTTTTTCCCGTGTTGACCCAATGATACTTGTCGTTAAGGCTTTAAAATCCACTAGCTTCATCTTGTTGGTTTAACAGTAAAGCAATTAAGAGGCAGTTGGGAAAGATCGAGAGCAAGAGCAAGGTCGATCACAAAAAATAACGGAGGGGATAATTAAATCCCGGTGGTCAAGGTGGAGCAGCGTGACATCTACTGTATTGACGACGCCGAGTTTCGGTGACATGGTGCGGCGGGGGCTTGGCGGCGTATGCGGGATGATGGACGCATGTAGGGCGATGGTGTTGCCTGGCGTCGTGGCGCCGTCGATGGCAAGCCTTGCAAGGTCTTTGTGTTGATCTTTGTCCTGAAGACGGTTCAACGGAAGATGGCAGCGACAACTTCTGGAGTGTGCGCATGTGGTACGCGCTGATCAGAATCAGCTGGATTTGTTCATGCTCCCGACTCGTCGTTGGGTGTAAGACTTCCGGATTTAGATGTTAGGTTTTTGTTGTGAGGTCAGTGTAATGGCCCGGATCATAAACACCCCGACATCAAACTTGTAATTGTAGTGACAAATGTCATCGGATGATGTCTTTCAAATTGATCGATGTATTTTCTCTATAATTCTATGTTGAATAAATTAATGAAAAAATTGTGTGCATAATTTTGATGCCGGGGTTTCGACCACCTTTTTCACAAAAAGGTAGAGTAATTAATTAGTAAGCCACATTTGTCCTGGCCATCTCTGACTTTTGTCCATCGCAAGACCAAGATGAGGGACATATTAGTCATTGTTTAGCTAGCGGCGAGGCGAGGCCTGTGAATGTGATGCTGAGCTCCGGCTTAAAAGAGAAGAGAAGATATGGTGGCTGGCCGGCCGGCGTGAGCCCCAGGCCAGGGGGGCGGGGAAGGCTTGCTTCGAGCGCGTGTTGCCTTTCTTTCTTCGATGGTCCGTCTCTATCGGCTCGCCGCGGCCGTCGGATGGGGATCGGGCGGCGGCCGCGGCGGTGGTCCAGCCGGCGAGCCACGACGGGCCTTGTCGGCCGCTGAGAGCGGGTGAGCGAGGTAGCATCCGTCCGCCCGTTTCCTTCCAGTGGCGAGCGAGCGTCCCGATCAATAATTGGGCCGCTGTGATTTGGACCCGCCACCAAACTCGATCCTAGTCGCGCACAGTGATCATGCGGCTATCTCCTCTTCCCGCCCGTGGCGTGGGGCCCCACGGAAAAGATGTCGACGGTTTGCTCCACCATTGTTAGACTAACTTCTTGGCTTAGCTTAGCGTTGCGTTCGATCGTCTCCGATTGATCGTTCAAGAGTAATCTGGCTCCTTCAAATGGAGAGCGCTTTTTGGTTATTCCTCTTTCTCCTCGGCCTTTCACACGGGGACCTCCTGTTGCTTTCTTTTCTTTTCTCATATTTTCTTTACTTTCTATTGATTCCCCTCTCTTGATGAGATGATGATCCTGTGATATGAACTCGGCTGCTTGATCACTTCAGCAAAGCAGCGTGCCATTTACAGTTCTGTGCCATATCCCTGTTTCTTGCAGCAGATGGGAATTTATCTGATATGTAAAGCTGAGCACCGAGACAATTTTCGGTACTTTTTTGAAACAATTTTCGGTACTGATTGGCCATGAAAATGAGAGGACAATTGCCGCGCTGAAAAGTAGTACTAAGTAAAACTTTTAATACCCATATCAAGTGATGGTGCACACCTATATGAGAGATTGTGACTAGTAGTACAGTGATTTGTGCAAGCCGAAGAGGCAAAACACAGCCCTGAACTGAATGAAGTGATGTGGCTGTTGTTCAGTGCAGTGTAAACTGTAGCTAGACTGGTAGCAGAGGGCATGATATTTTTTGTGGTTGACCCTGCTGTGGCGGCAGAGGAAGAAGAAAGAGGAAACCATAGATTCCGTGAAACAGCACTAGGTCCAATCAGCTCGGCATCCGCGAATGGCAGTCTGAGGATTCATTTAAGGAGGCGAGAGGTCGACCTATTCCTAGCTGACTGAAAGTTACTACTGGCTCGTACTAAAAGGCAAATAGTGTGTGTAGATTGATGGAGAGGCAGTGCAGGTCGCTCGCGGCCGAATGAGATGCCCTCCCGCTCCCGGCATGGGCAAACATTCTGGTGGATCAAGTACCACTTGCTACACGGATTGGTACGCATATGGAGCCTTCCCCTGATGTTTACCATCTGGTTGACTTGGGTTCTTTTGAGTATGCTGTCATGTCTACTGGAGCTTCTCCTCTTTTCAGATTATTAAAAAACACAAATCGTGCGCCTGATTTGACGATTAAAAATAGGGATCGATGGATATGGATTGATCGATCTCACCAACATAAAGGCATTCATAGGTTGACACCTAGCAAGGAACAAATGCGAGGGCATTGTCTTTAGCGTATTATATATGTTAATGAAATTAATTTTGATAGATACTGTAAAATCATAAATTGAAATCATAACATTTTTATAATTGTTGTAAATATTATGGCAGATAAAATATAAGCTGCGTGGAATCTTTTCATTTATGAAATAATTATCTAGTCTTCCATTTCCAAAAAGTATCATATCACAAATTTTAGAAATTCATTTACTTCTAATTGTAGGCAGCATTATTTTACTGCTGCCTCCGATCCATAAGAAGTGTCATGGTTTTGAACTAACCGCAGTTCAATACTGCGACACTTATTTTTGAACCGGAGTGAGTATATGTTTTTTTACTCTCTACCTGCCATCACCCGTTCATGATTGTAGTCTCTCGCTGACACATAGTTTTTTGTCATGTAACAATGGGTACATTGATTTAGATTCCACATAGATTCATGCAACATACTGATGTTAGATTGTACTTTGTTTCAACATTTTAGTCAATCAACAATTTCCCGCAAATCATCTCGCAAATAAATTGCACGACAAAACTCTAGCCAACGGGTTATTATCGCTCCTTGCAACATCCTCATAGCACTCAATACGTTATGTCGATTATTTGAGTTGCATGATCTAACTCTCTTCCTACTAAACCCACTCTTCAACCCAATAATTATATGATCTTACTCACTTGTGTTTGTTGTGTCATGAAACATGACTACGCTGCTATGGAAAATATTGTTTTAGCATTTTCATCGGTCATATAGTTTTCTACATGTATGCAAATTCTAGTGGTGTATCATATTAAATTTTATGAATAAGAAATCAAATAAAGTTCCGCACAAAAAAACCAAAATAAACTCACAGTTGTATTAATACATCACAGGGAAACCATACAAACTCATTAGATGCGATTTATTTCCAAATTTTATACTCAAATAATTTATTTTATTTTGAGTCGAGTGCGATTTATAAAAATACATTTTGATTTATATTTTTCAAAAGTAAAATATTGATCTATAGGATATTTGTAATAATATTATTTTATACTAACTCTAGAATTAGTTTCAACAAAAATTGTAGCATATCATTTGTAATAAAAAACAAATATTATTAGTCACCTAACGTGAGAACCACCCATCTTGTTGGTATTCATAGTTCGGCTTAATCCTTCAAACTACAATCATTGTTTGATATTTATATAACACGTTGAAGTAAGTTCGTGAAATCTTCTGACATGATGCTGAATTATGAAGTAGCTGAATCTTTAACTCTTCGACCCTATAAAAAGGCTCTGAGAGGTGAGAGAGGAAGTAACCGGTCTCATACGTGTATTTTAGGCATATTATATTTGTGTGTTCTTCATGACAATTTCTTGAGATTGGGTGGTGTCATACGGAATAAAAGTCTATTGAATTTGTCTAATGCTTTGTGTTTTTCTGTGGATCAACGCTTATCAAACAGTGGTCCATGGAACCAAATGGTTCTCTTGCCTTTATTTTTATTGTTTCAACCAAACCTTGGCTTTGTTCCATTTGTGTATAACTAAAGATGATTAATCTTATGAATATGAGTCGATGCCTGTCGATAGCGAGCCAATAGTGATACCTTTGTCAATCTAAAAACTGCTCAACTCAAGTTGTCAATGGACAATATAGTGTAAATACGTGTATATATATGGTGGTAGTGGGATTGTGAGTAAATCTACATCGTACTCAATATTTCTAACAATTATAGTTATCATATTAACGTTTGATTTTCAGTCATGCACAATTGCACACACACATATATATTATGAGTACATTTTTATCACCACGTTCCAGCTAGCTAGTGTAAGTAGTTCCAGTTTTTTGAACGGGCGCTGATTTGTTTCTTTATCCATTATCTATTTCTTAAACAAAAGGAAGGGAAAAATTCAGATTGGTTTCTTTATCCGTTTTCTATTTCATAAAAACAAAAGGAAGGGAAGATTCATATTGATTTCTTTATCTGTTTACTATTTCATATAAACGAAAGGAAGGGAAAGATTCATGTCTTGACACGATAGGGAAAACTCAATACGACCAGCTTCAAGTTTTTTAGACTGGCGCAACTTGCTTATGATGAGCTGTCAAAATTTTAAGCGGACAGAGCTTGTTTTTCTATGTTTTTTATTTACATGTCTGATTTTAATTTCAAAGAAAAAGAAACAGAGATAGTCAATCGTATGGCCCATAGGTTAGCCAAGCAGTACGATTTTTTTAACTGTGCCATCTAGTTTCTCGACCACATTGCATGCTATGCTAGTCAATCGTATGGCTATAGGATTGCTTGCTATATGCGTTTCAACAAAAAAAAATGGATTGCATGCTATACTATCGTACGGCCGGAGGATTCCTTAATCATGTTTAGATACGTGCTAATTATAAAATCATCTATTCTTCTACGAAACTCTAGGTACGTGATAGTCATGTACTTACGTGACATAAGTTTCTCTTGTACACGTTTAATGTTGTACGTAACACATCTTAACTTAACCCCTGGTTAAATCTTAACGGTCAATTTTAAATCTAACTGCTAAAATAATTCTGATGATGTGGACTAACGTGATGTCTCGAAAAACTCCCTCATTTTGCTTTTAGTATATAATAGATATCGTGTGACGTGTAGTTTTCTCTCTGGCTCCATAATTTCGCCAGAAAATTAATTGAGAGGGGGAAAAAAAGAAGATAGGAGGACCACGTCGCCAACACACTCCAACGACAGCATCCAAGGGCGTTGCCCACCACTGTCCTTTGGGCATCTGCCCGAGGGGCCGGTCACGTGAGTAGGGCGACTTCAACACGTGCGCGTATTGGCCGGCCTCCATCACTCAGCATCAGCTCAGCTCTCCCTGCTCTTTCAAGCAACCAATTAACCTGCCCCTTAATCAAGCCTGCCGTTGGTCAGCTCACTCACTCACTCACCTGATATTCCCAGCTTTAGACGGTGTCCAGCTTCGGGTAGGTCCCAACCACAAATCTTGAGGGCCCAACCAGAATTGAGAGCTCCAATTGAACAATCCCAAATGCAGCGTGTGGATCTTTATTCCGTATAATCCAGCCCATTCATCATAAATGATAAACGTATACTGTACTTGAAATTAGTGGTTATATCTTGATTGACATGTACACCTATCTAGTGAGTGAGAAGATGGCGTAAGATCTCCCCTTCGAGGACACTAGAATAGGCTTGCTCGCGACACGCAGGCGACCATGCGGCCGCCGCCGCCGCCGCGTAGCTCCGCCTCCCCAGCCCCTCGTCACTCCAAGCCTTGCCCCTTGGCCTCCCCATCCCCCGACGTCGTCCCCTCAGCCCATCCACCTCCCCGTCCCCTCTCTCACGATGGTGGTCGCCGGGAACCAGATCCAATCCGGACCGGCTCTCCCGTTGCTCGAGGTGCTGGGGATGGAGCTCCTCCTGCTGGCAGCCAGCGGCTCTCCTCGGCTGCTCCGGCCGCCCCGTCCCAGCTGCCGCCTCCTCCAGATCGGCTCCCTCCCAACTTCAAGCCACAGGTGCTGGGGCCGCTGCCTGCCGGTTCGGAAGGTGCTGGGGATGGAGCTCCCTCCCGCTGGCAGCCAACAGCTCTCCTCGGCTGCTCCGGCCGCCCCGTCCCAGCTGCCGCCTCCTCCAGATCGGCTCCCTCCCAACTTCAAGCCACAGGTGCTGGGGCCGCTGCCTGCCGGTCCGGAAGGTGGAAGCGACGAGCTGGGCTGGCAGGAGGTATGCAAGCGACGTCGGCAGCAGCGGAGCCAGCCACCAGTGCCTCCTCTCTCTGAGACGGAGAACCGGGCCGTGGCCTTCAGGCGGAGGTTGCGCGGCCAGTGCTTCCGCTGCTTGGCGTCCAACCACCGCGTGGCCGACTGCCACGGCAAGGTCAGGTGCCTCTCCTGCCGCCGCTCGGGCCACCGCGAGCGTGACTGTTGGCAGCATCAGACGGCCAGCACCCACTGCTCCGGGTCGCCTACAGCCAGTCCGCTCTGCTCTGGGTCGCCGGCTGCCGGTCCGAGGCGCCCCATGGACCGCTCCTGGGTCTCCGTTGCTGCGCCTCGTGCCGCTTGCGAGGACCGGGGTCCTCCAGACCGGGCGCAGCTGGTGACCGGCTGCCTCTCCGATGGTTCAGCTGCTCCAACAGATGCGGTGTTGAGGTCCATTGTTGTGGAGCAGGCGATGGTGCTGCGGGCTGAGCTGCAAGACCTGGTGATACGTCTCAAACGTATCTATAATTTTTTATGTTCAATGCTTGTTTTATACCAATTGCTACATGTTTTGCATCTACTTTATATCACTTTTATACATTTTTTGGGACTAACCTATTAACAAGATGCCGAAGTGCCAGTTCCTGTTTTCTGCTGTTTTTGTATTCCAGAAAAGCTAGTCTGGAAATATTCTCGGAATTGGACGAAACTACACGGGGGTGCCTATTTTTCCAGAACACGCCTGACGGAGCGAAGGAGCAGCAGAGGAGGGCCACCAGGAGGCCACACGCCACCAGGGCGCGGGCCCCCTTCTGCCGCGCCCTGGGGTGGTGTGGGCCCCTCGGGGGTCCGCAGCCGCCGCCCTTTCGCCTACTTATTCCCCCCGACATGAAAACCCTAAGTACCTGAGCAAATATCCACGAAAAGTTCCAGAGACGCCGCCGTCGTCAACCCTAGCTCGGGAGGGTTCAGAACCTCTTCCCGGCACCCTGCCGGAGAGGGGAATCGTCACCGGAGGCTTCTACATCGCCATGCCTGCCTCCGGAGTGATGCGTGAGTAGTTCATCCTTGGACTACGGGTCCATATCAGTAGCTAGATGGTTGTCTCTCCACTTTGTGCCATCATGTTTAGATCTTGTGAGCTGCCCTACATGATCAAGATCATATTATTGTAATGCTACATGTTGTGTTTGCTGGGATCCGATGAATATTGAATATTATGTCAAGTTGATTATCAATCTATCTTATATGTTATTTAAGATCTTGCATGCTTTCCGTTACTCGTAGATGCTTTGGCCAAGTAGATACTTGTAACTCCAAGAGAGAGTATTTATGCTAGATAGTGGGTTCATGTCTCCGTTTAACCTGGGACAGTGACAGAAAGTTCTAAGGTTGTGGATGTGCTGTTGCCACTAGGGATAACCTAACGATGCTATGTCCACGGGCATATGTGTTTGTTTACATTACGCACTTTACTTAATGCAATTATCCGTTGCTTGCAACTTAATACCAACGGGGGACTCGGATGACAACCCGGCGGTGGATTATTAGTCATAGATGCTGTTGGATAACGATCTATGTATTATGTCGTAATGCCCAATTAAATATCATAGTAGTCAACATGTCATGTATATGCATTGTCATGCGCTCACTATTCGTCAATTGCCCAGCTGTAATTTGTTCACCCAACATGTTAGTTATCTTTTATGGAGAGACACCACTAGTGAACTGTGGACCCTGGTCCATTCTTTTACACTGATTAAACAACCACAAACTGCAAACTGTTCCTTTTTCATTCTCTGCAATTTAATACTCATTTTCCACACCATACGTTTAATACTTTGTTTTCAGCAAGCCAGTGAGATTGACAACCTCACTGTTTCGTTGGAGCAAACTAGTTTGATTGTGTTGTGTGCAGATTCCACGTCAACAGTCCAGACTCCCTGCGACAGCTATTTTTCTGGCGCCGTTGACAACCTTCTGAAGAGTTGCTGCTCCTACTGGTTCGATAACCTTGGTTTCTTTCTGAGGGAAAACTTGCTGCTGACTACATCATACCTTCCTCTTGGGGCCTCCCAACAAACGTGTGGTTCACGTCATCAAGCTATTTTTCTGGCGCCGTTGCCGGGGAGTAGAAGTTCTTCAGGAAGTTCTCTGTCTCCCGTCAACAGCTCCTATTTTTCTGGCGCCGTTGCCGGGGAGACAGCAGTCTTCTGCAAGGGGAGTTTCACGCCTCCAATCTCTTTACTTTGTTTTTGTCTTGCTTAGTTTATTTTATTTTATCTTGTTTGCTTTCAATTATCAAAAACACAAAAAATTAGTTACTTGCATTTAGTTTACTTTCAAGTTATTTTCTGTACTGTTTTTATTTTTGTTAAAATGAGTACTCCTGAGAACACTAAGTTGTGTGATTTCACTAGCACGAACAACAATGATTTCATATGCACACCTATTGCTCCACCTGCTGCTTCAGCAGAATTTTATGAAATTAAACCTGCACTTTTAAATCTTGTTATGAAAGAGCAATTTTCTGGTGTTAGTACTGATGATGCTGCTGTTCACCTTAATAATTTCGTTGAACTTTGTGAAATGCAAAAGCTCAAGGAAGTAGATGGTGATATTATTAAATTGAAACTTTTTCCTTTCTCCTTGAGAGGACGTGCTAAAGAATGGTTGCTATCTTTGCCTAGAAATAGTATTGATTCATGGATTAAATGCAAAGATGCTTTTATTGGAAAATATTATCCTCCTGCTAAGATTATTTCTTTGAGAAGTAGCATAATGAATTTTAAGCAATTTGATAATGAACATGTTGCTCAAGCATGGGAGAGAATGAAATCATTGGTTAAAAATTGTCCCACTCATGGACTGACTACTTGGATGATCATCTAAACCTTCTATGCAGGATTAAATTTTTCTTCGAGGAATTTATTGGATTCGGCCGCTGGAGGTACCTTTATGTCCATCACTTTGGGTGCTGCAACAAAGCTTCTTGATGATTGATACGTCTCAAACGTATCTATAATTTTTGATGTTCCATGCTGATATTATATCAATTGCTACATGTTTTGGTTACACTTTATATCATTTTTATGCATTTTCTGGGACTAACCTATTAACAAGATGCCACAGTGCCAGTTCCCTGTTTTCTGCTGTTTTTGGTTTCAGAAAATCTATTAAGGAAATATTCTCGGAATTGGACGAAACAAAAGACATCGTCAATAATATCACGAGGAGATCACGGAGTCCAAAGGGGAGTCGGAGCAGACCCACCAGGGGCCACGCCACACTAGGGCGCGGCCCAGGGTGGGCCCGCGCCCCCCTATGGCGTGGTGGCCCCCCTCGGCCACCGACGCCGCCTCTTCGCCTATATATTCTCCGCGACGCGAAAACCCTATGACGGTCGATCATATTCCACGAAAAGTTCCGTCGCGGCCGTCATCGTCAATCTCAGATCGGAGGAGTTCTGAAGCTCTTCCGGCACCCTGCCGGAGGGGAGATCATCACCGGAGGGCTCTACATCACCATGCCTGCTGTCGGGGGGCTACCCCCGGGTAGGGTCAAGGCTTGGCATAGAGATGAGTTTAAAGATATGCCGAGGTACGGAAAGGGCCGACCTGCTTGGGCCTGGGAGTGTCCGAGCTTCATCTTGACCTGGAGGATATAAAGGCCGACCTATCTTGGCCCAGAGGGGTCCGAGGTATCCCGTTGGCCTGGGCCGAGGTTCACTGTCCGAGCTATGTTCAGCCGACCTAACTACCTCGGTGCTATGGTTTATATGGTGAGTGCAGGAGAAGCTGTTTGAAGGAAGTAATATCCGAGGTGGTGGATCTTGAGTACAAGACCCGAGGTAGGAGCGGAGCGGAGCAAGACCCGAGCTAACCAAGGCAGGAGGCCGTAGGTCGGGCAGGAGTCAATGCTCCTGTCACTTCCAGCCGGGTACAAGAGCGCCTGACGCGGGAGCGTCTGTCACGGAGCCTGGCAGAGGCGTGCCCCGGGTTCGGCGGGGCTGCACGTCTCTGACCGCTGACCACGCGGATCTGGGAAAAGGCTACGAGGTAGCTCTGCCAGGCCACGTCCTGTCTCGGTCAGAGGAGACATGCTAGTTCTGCCGTTAGGCAGCAGGAGATGGGCAGGCCACGTCTTGTCCCTGACAGAGGTACGGTGGTGACCGGTGCAGAGGCATGGCAACAGTGTTCAGCGAGGGGCACAACGGTAACTCGGCTGGCCTATATAGTGGGCTTCACCCCCCTCCTGCTTGAGGGACGGACGATCGATCAACAGAGGAGAGAAAGAGAAGAGAGAGAGAAAGGAACCTCGGAAACCCCGGAAACACTCGGATCTAGCTCGGAGTGCCTTCTTCCTCCCGTGTAGCTCCATCTTTTACCTCAAGTTCTCACCATTGTATCATCATACAGCTCGAGGAGCAGCTTGTACTTGTCACTTTGAGCTATACACTGAGTAGGATAGTGCTGCAGTAGGGGTGTTACCTCCACAAGAGGGCCCCGAAGCAGGGTACATCGTGGTGTGCTTTGTGTTCTTGGTTTCTTGTTTCTCGTTCGTGTTCTTGCGGTTTCTTGCGTGTTCTTGCGTGTGCACTTCTTGAGTGCATAAACCCTCCCCGGATTCCCCCAACGACCATTCGGCCCCATCTTAGCCATACCTATGGCATCTGCCGTGATCCCACCACGACAGTTGGCGCCCACCGTGGGGCAGATTGAGGCGTTGGAGGGAGTTTACATCCGGACGGGCTCAGGCGAGCGTGTTCTTTCCGGGCTTATCGCCAAGATCGGTGAGTTCACCTTCATCAGCGACAACGCGGGGTGTTTCGCCGGCAAGCCCTTCCCCGAGCATGGCTTCACCATGATGCTCGGCAGCTTCGTCACCTACGTTGCTGTCGAGGTTGTTCGCGGTACCCGGAGCAGGTGCTCGTGGACGACGAAACTCCTCTCCTCGCGGCTTTAGGTCGGCGTATCACTCGCCCCGAGAGCTGCGTGGAGGTGATGATGACGGTCCGGTTGATGCCGCTGGCAAAGTAGATGCCAGCAAATCCAAGCGGCCGAGGTTGCTAAGGTGAGATCTGCAAAGCCCAGGCTAGAGAAAGAGCTGCCTGGCACCCCGAGCTGCAGGGCCGAGGTGCGACCCTGGTAGAGATAGTGGAGACACTGGCAGACCCAGTAAATCCAGGAGTGGATGTAGTGGTGACTGTGGCCGACCTAGAGGCAAAGCGTGTCCTGTTGCAAAAGGAGGCTGTAGCAATGATGACAGCTAGAGATGAGTTCAATAGAGATCTGCGTGAGTACAATGCAGCGAATGGCTTCACCCCGGTAGCAGTTGATACAATAGGGGAGCCGAGGTGCGGCAGAGAGGCAAGGGGCTCAATGATGAGATAAACAGGGAGGCTCGACCTACCACCTCGGCTAGGAGTGAGAGTCGCGTGTCGACTGGAAGGCCGGTGTATAGTTCCCCTGCTAAGAACCTCAGAGCTGCCGAGGCAGGCAGGGCCGAGCTATCCGGGTTGACTGGAGATGCATGGCGTGCGCAGCAGAAGCGAGTCAATGAGTTAGTGTATGTAGCTAACCAGCAGAATGAGGCTCTCCGCAGAGCATATGCCGGGGCTGGTGATTCGAGATGGTTTATTCAGCTAGGCCAGTTAGTCAGGTGTCCAAGGGGCAAGCCTCGTCTCCACTCGTCGGAGGAGCCGATCGAGCCCGGAGTGTCACCTCGGGTCAGAACAAGCAGCTGCAGATGTATGATCCGGTGTTAGCAGCAAAGCAGAAGGTGGGCCAGGGCAATGCTAGCCGAGCTAAGGGAAACCCCGGCCCAGGTAATGCAAGCCGAGCTAAGGGTAACTCCGGTCAGGGAAATCAGAATGGCGGGCAAGCAGCGTCGGCTGGCCGAGGTAAACCACCTCCGCCCCCGAGGTATCAGCAACAACCCGGCCGCAGGGGCAATATCAGCGAGAGCCGGAGTATGTTCAGCAACCTCAGAATGTCGGTCAAGGCGATGACCGATATGATGATGGAGACTCGGCCATGGCGCGAGCTGGATACCACAGAGTGGATGGGGCGTTGGGACCTCGGATAGGAGGTCGGATGTTAGCTCCAGGCGATGTTCGTAACAAGCTGGATAGAATCTACTTGTCCGAGCAACTGGAGGAGGAAGGCCCTCCTGGTCCGGCGTGTTTTGGACCTCGGATCATGAAGGAGCCACCACCGCCAGTATCTCAGTTCCAGTTAGGTCGGAACACCAAGCCATACAACGGGAGCACCAAGCCACAAGATTGGCTGACAGATTATGTATCCTCGGTGCACATAGCGGGGGGCAATCGCCGATGGGCGGTCCGGTATCTCCCGCACATGTTGGAAGGTCCAGCTCGGATCTGGCTGAATAATTTGCCGGAGTATAGTATCAACTCCTGGATAGACTTGGAGCTGGCGTTTAACAGCAACTTTGCTAGTACATACAAGAGGCCAAACCGACCTCAGCTCCTGGCAGCATGTAAGCAAGATGATCATGAAACTGACCGAGAATTCTTAACTCGGTGGAGCAATGTTCGGAATTCCTGTGAAGGAGTTGTAGAGGCACAGGCCATTTCCTGGTTTGCAGATGGTTGTCGACATGGCAGCATGCTGTGGCAGAGGCTCCAAAGAGATATGCCGAAATCCCTAGCAGAAACAATCCGGATTGCAGATTCTTATGCTCTGGGTGATCCGATGCAGCCAGCAGCAGAGGCAGTGGCACGTAACAGAAGGAGGGAGCCAATAAACAACCGGCTCGGACCAAGGTGTAATGACCGCCAAGAGTTCGGACAAAAGAGGAGGGAGCCGGACTACCCATACACCTCGAACCAAGTTGCAGCGGTGAACCCGGATCAGCCCGGAGCTGGAGGTGTCCAGAGGCCGAAAATCAATGGTCCGGCATTTAGTCCGAACCCGGAGCCACCCTTGACTTATGAATCAATGATAGATGGTCCTTGCTGTTACCATACGACCGACCCGCGCAAGCCAGCCAACCATTCAACCCGGCAGTGCAGCTGGAACCGCAGAATCAGAGAAGAAGGGGCGAAGGCCGGAGGAAACAGAGCAGGACCACCTCAGAGATTTCAGCCGAGGTCCCACCCAAATCTGTCCGGAGCAAATGTTACCCCGATAACCACTGCACCTCCTCCGAGGCCTGCAGCAGCAAGGCCCGTGAATGTTGTGAATGTCCGAGGTAATAACAACAACAATGGTGCCGGACCAAGTCAGCAGTATGAATACCCCGGAAATGACTATAGAGAGGCTCATGCGAGCTATGTGGTCTTTGTGACCGAGCCAACTGACAAGAAGAGCGTGCAGAGGCGTGCCATGGAGGTGAATGCAGTAATGCCGGTGGTGCCGACCTATATGAACTGGTCTGAGCAGGAGATCACTTGGAGCAGGAAAGACACACCTCGGATCATGCCGAGCCCTGGAAAGTATGCCCTGGTGGTAGATCCGACGTTGTGTGGGCCTACCAACAATGTGAGGTTTACCCGAGTTCTGGTGGACAATGGCAGTGCCATCAACATCATGTACCGAGACACAATGGTGAAATTGGGCATATCGCCAAATCAGTTGATGCCAAGCAGTTGTACTTTTCATGGGATTGTGCCTGGCGTTTCCTGTGCACCCATGGGCAAGATATGGGTGGATGTAGCATTTGGAACCAAGGATAATGCCGAGTTGAGAGTATCGAGTTCGAGGTGGTGGACTTGGAGAGTGCATACCATGCATTGCTTGGAAGGCCGGCTCTGGCCAAGTTCATGATTTCCACCCATGTTGCATACCTGAAGATGAAAATGCCAGGGCCTAATGGGATCATATCCATCTCGGGTGACTACAAGCGAGCCATTCAGTGTGCCTCGGCGGGGTCTAATCTGGCCGAGTCTTTGGTGATCGCAGCTGAGAAGAAGAAGCTGCATCAAGTGGTGGCAATGGCGCAGTCAACACAGCTCGGCATGTCCGGACTGATGAGCCCGGACTCAACTGCAGCATTCGAGGTGCCCAAGGAGACCAAGAAGATCCCCATTGACCCGGAGCACCCAGAGCATATGGCCATCATTGGGACCGGGCTGGGCGAGAAATAGGAAGCGAGCTCTGTCACTTCCTCCGTGAGAATCGGGATATCTTTGCATGGTCGGCTAAGGACCTGCCTGGTGTTCCGAGGGAGTTGGCAGAGCACTCTTTATTTGTCAGGCCAGAGGTGAAACCGGTGAGGCAACCGACCCGTCGTCTCTCAGACGACCGAAGACAAGTGGTGCTGGACGAGCTGGCTAAGTTGCTTGCAGCCGGGTTCATTATGGAGGTGCTGCATCCGGACTGGATATCCAATCCGGTCTTGGTGGAAAAGAAGAAAGACGAGCCAGCCGTGGTCAAGGTGTGGCGCATGTGCATTGACTTCACTAACCTCAACAAGGCGTGCCCGAAAGATCCATTTCCATTACCTCGGATTGATCAAGTGATTGATTCCACTGCTGGTTGTGAACTGTTGTCTTTTATCGATGCGTACTCTGGTTTTCACCAGATACCACTGAACCCAAAGGATCAAATAAAGACTGCTTTTATTACCCCGTATGGGGCGTATTGCTATCGTGTCATGTGTTTTGGTCTGAGAATGCCGGGGCAACTTATCAGAGGTGTATGCAGAAATGCCTGCACTCTCAAATGGGCAAAAATGTGCAAGTGTATGTCGATGATATCGTCATCAAAACTAAGGAGAAACGTACTCTCCTCGAGGATCTCGAGGAGACATTTGTGAATTTGAGAAAATATCGGTTGAAGCTTAACCCGGACAAGTGCACCTTTGGTGTCCCGGCTGGAAAGTTGCTCGGATTCCTGGTGTCTAGCCGAGGTATCGAGGTTAACCCGGCCAAGATCCGAGCTATTGAGAACATGAAGTTACCGAAGTGTTTGAAAGATGTGCAGAAATTCACAGGGTGCCTAGCCTCGTTGAGCCGATTTGTAGGTCGGCTGGGAGAAAAAGCCTTACCTTTGTACCAGCTCATGAAGAAAAGTACCGGGTTTACATGGACCCCGCAGGCCGACGTGGCGTTCAATGAGCTGAAAAAGATGTTGTCCACTGCCCCGGTGTTGGCGTCACCATTGCACAATGAGCCGATGTTACTTTACATTGCGGCCACAAACCGAGTTGTAAGTGTGGCAGTGGTGGTGGAGCGCGAAGAAGGTGGCAGGTCGGTGCAGAGACCGGTGTATTACTTGAGCGAGGTGATCTCTACCTCGAAGCAGAATTACCCTCACTACCAGAAGATGACGTATGGTGTCTACCTGGCGGTCAAGAAGTTGAAGCATTATTTCCAGGAGCATCCCATGACGGTGGTGTGCGAAGCTCCAATCTCGGAGATCATCGGGTGCAAAGATGCAACTGGCCGAGTTGCCAAATGGGCGATTGAGGTGTCTCCATATGCACCACATTATGAGAGAAGAGATGCAATTAAATCCCAGGCGTTGCCGGACTTCTTTTGTGATTGGGCCGAGATGCAGTATGAGCCACCCAGGCCGGACTATAATTATTGGAAAATGCATTTTGATGGGTCCAAGACAAAGATCGGGCTGGGGGCTGGAATAGTCCTCACCTCGCCAAAGCGAGATCAGCTGAAATACGTGCTGCAGATTCATTTCTCAGCATCAAACAATGTGGCGGAGTATGAGGCCTTAATCCATGGCCTCAATGTGGCGAAGGAGATCGGTATCCGGCGTGTAGAGTGCTTCGGCGATTCCGACCTGGTGGTGCAACAATCTTCTGGAACTTGGGATGCTCTGGATGCCAACATGGCGTTATATCGGTTCCATGTGCAAAAGATATCCGGGTTCTTTGAAGGGTGTGAATACAGGCATATACCTCGGACAGAAAATATGCTGCCGACGTGTTGTCAAAGCTCGGTTCATCTAAAGAGGCAGTACCACCAGGGTAGCCCTGAATCACTTGAGAACTCCTTCAATCAAACCTTCTCCTGAATCCGAATCTATTTTCATCCCGGCGGAGCAAGAGCCCGGACCTGTTCCAATGGAGGTAGACGTCGGATGCGTTTGGTCGGACCCGGGGACTGCGTGGCAGAGCTCGGGGACTGCGCACCGAACCTCGGGGACTGCTCATCAAGACTCGGGGACTGGTCGCAGGATGGTGGAGGAAATAATGGAGGAGATTATGGTGGCCGAACCAATGGAGGTGGACGAGAATTTTTTCCTTTGCACCCAGTGCCGGAGTGGGCGGAGCAAATCATGAAGTTCATAACGGAGGGAAGCTTGCCAAGTGACACAACCGAGGCTAGGAGAATCCAAAGGAGGGCAAGGCGTACACCATCATCAACAAGGAGCTCTATAAAAGAAGCGTAACCGAGGTGTTGCAACGGTGTGTCGAGCCAGCTGAAGGCAAGGAGATGCTTTTGGAGATCCACCAAGGAGAGTGTGGTCATCATTGCAGCACAAGAGCTCTGGTGGCCAAGGTGTTCAGGCATGGGTTCTATTGGCCCACTGCTCTTGCTGATGCAGAGGCCATAGTCCGGAGATGTGAAGGATGCCAAAGGTTTGCCAAGCAAACGCATATGCCAGCCTCGGCGCTCAAAACAATTCCTATCACTTGGCCGTTTGCGGTATGGTGTTTGGATATGGTGGGAGAGTTCAAACCAGCCCGAGGTAACATGACGCACATACTGGTGATGGTGGACAAGTTCACCAAGTGGATCGAGGTGAAACCAATCCGGAAGTTGGATGGTCATTCAGCAGTGACTTTTTGAAGGAGATCATTCTGCGATATGGGTACCCCCATAGCATTATCTCGGACAACGGCACGAACTTTGCTGTTGGAGAATTTGCTCGGTTTTGCATGAACAAGGGAATCCGGCTGGACATAGCCTCGGTGGCACACCCGGAGTCTAATGGACAAGTGGAAAGATCAAATGCTCTAGTGTTGGCCGGCATCAAGGCTCGGCTCATTGAACCACTGCTGAAAACGCCGGGGTGTTGGATAGATGAGATACCAGCAGTACTGTGGGGTCTAAGGACCACGCCAAATCGATCAACTGGCTATACGCCATTTTTTATGGTCTATGGGGCAGAAGCTATGCTACCCACTGACATCGAATATGATGCGCCCAGAGTGGCAATGTACACTGAAGCCGAGGCAAAAGAGGCTCGGGAGGATGCAGTAGATCTGCTTGAGGAAGCTAGAGAATTGGCCTCATCTCGGTCAGCAATATACCAACAAGGTCTCCGACGTTATCATAGCCGGAGTATCAACCCTCGTGTGTTTCACGAGGGAGATTTGGTGCTGAGGTGGTGCAGCGCAAGAAAGGTCGGCACAAGTTGTCACCTCCATGGGAGGGACCGTTCATTGTGAGCCGAGCTCTGCTCAATGATTCGTACTATCTAATAGATGCGCAGGAACCAAGGGAAGATGGGCTGGACAACCCCGGATCAGAGGTCAGGCGACCATGGAATATAGCTCTACTCCGACCTTTCTACTCATGAAGGGCGCAATGTATGTACCTCGGTTAATCCTTAATGAAATGTCGGCACTCCGAGGTTGAAGCTCGGGGACTGCCTCGCTCTTGTGCTTGTGTTTTATTTCTGTTTGTCAATTTCGTTCATATGCCGAACTATTTTGAACCTCGTCTCAAACTTCAAGTAATGTATGCTGTGTAACTAATCTTGTGACTCGACTGACGAACGCCGAAATGGTAGTCAAGAGCAAAGATGAAAAAACGTGGGAAACATGAAAATGGACTCGGGGACTCGGTCCAAAAATATAGTTCGGCATGTGTCGTTTACTAACCCCTGTCTTTACCTTTCGTTTATGTCGGATGATTTTGAAACACACCTCGACATTTGCTAAGTACTGTATGCTATAAACAACAATCTTGTGACTCGACTGTCGAACGCCAAAATGGTAGACAAGAGCAAAGAATGCCAAGTATAGTAAACACGAAAGTGAACTCGGGGACTCGTTCCAAAAGGGTTCGGCATAAATTCTTAGAAAAGCATGGTTCGGATAGCAAGATAATAGTACTGGTAGCAAGGCAAACTACTTAAGTGTATATTACATCTGCACCCGGCATACCGGGGATTTAATGTTTTGCTTGAGACAAGTTCAGGCCTCGGAACCAGAGACCTCGGTCGCCGAGTTGTGGTAGCGGGGACCTCGGAAGCAGGAGCCTCGGGCGCAGGAACAACCTCGGGCGCAGGAACCACCTCGGTCGCGGAAGCAACCTCGGTTGTTGGAGTGGATGCCGGGGTGTCCGTCACGTCGGGGGAGATCACCTCGGTGGCTACGGCTTTGCCGGACTTGCCCTTGGAGTTCGGAGGTTCGTCGAAGCTGAAGTCATCATCAGAACCTTCAGCCACCTCGGTTGTTTTGCCGGCCTTGCCCTTGGAGCTCTCAGGCTCGTCAAAGTCAATTTCCTCGCCGTCAGAACTTCTTCACCGGACTCTGCTTCCTCGTCCGAGCTCTCTTCATCCTCAGAATAGAGGCGCCCGTCATCAAAGGTCCGGGTGTTTGCATAACTAGCAAAGCGGTCGGCTGCTGCTTGGCGTTTCGCAATGCCATCAGGGGTGGAGTTCCAAGGAGAGCCCCTGCGCAGGGAGGTAACCGTGTGGATCTCAACATCTTCATACCAGACAGCACGAACACCAGGGCCTTGTCCGCTCCAGCCCGAGCTGATGAGCATCTCCACTCCCGAAGTCTAGCCTCGGCTCCTTTCAGCTTCGTGGCGAGCTCGTCGATGCAAGTGGGAGTCTTGACCTTGGGCCAGAGGGCACGGTGGACCTCGATGGCAGCATCAACCAGCTTGGTTCCAATGGCCCTGAGCGGCCTGATCCGAGCATTAAGGGCAACAAGGTGGTCCTGGATATCCCAGCTTTCGCTGAGGGTTTCTGTCTCAGCCCTCTTTGCCCGAGCTGCTTGAACTTCGCGGATAGCCTTGTCCTTGGAGTGCTCGAAGTTCTCTGAAGAAGACAAAAAGGCTGTCGCTGAAATAAGGCATACGGTGGCACGGGGTGTAGGTCGGCAGAAAATAAGGAAAAGGGGAAAAGAAACTTACTGTCCATTTGGTGATTAATCCGAGCGAGCTCGGACAACCAGCTTTTCGATATAGCTCGGAGGGCGATAAGTTCGGCTTCGGCCGAGGTGGCGCGGCTCTCCAGGGTCTTGGCAAGCTCTTGCTGCTGTTCGGCGGCCTGGTCTTTGACCTTCATAGCGTCCTCCACAGCAGTTTTGGCTTCATTAGCCCGGTTCAGCTCTTGTTGCAGCCGAGCTATTTCATCTTCGGCTGTCTTCAACTTGGAGGCGTAATCTTTGTCGCTCTGCTCCTTGCGGATAGAAGAGTCCGGTGAGACTTCTTCAGTCTGTTGTGATCCAGCAGGAGGTTCTTGAAGATCTTTGTCCGAGCATTGTTGCACTCCTGAAAAAATAGAGAGATCAGTTCGAAGAAATCCGAGGTCTTTTTAGCACCCGAGGCCCGGGGACTTGGCGTTGGCCTCGGGGACTCAGCATGGGAGAAATGACAAGTTTTTGAGATTCAAGCCGAGCAATTTTAACTCGGTGGAGTGTCAATTGCTCAACCCGAATCTCGGGGACTGGGAATAGTGTATGTTTGTCATTTGGTTTCAAAGGAAGAAAGAGAGTTGCGTAAAGAAACTTACCGAGGCCTTCTTGCTGCAATCAAGGACCGCAGTCTGCATGTTGTAGATGGACTGGAGCACGGCGCTAGGTCCAACTGGATGCTCAGAGCTCGGGTTAGAGGAGACCTCGGCAGTCAGCCGAGTTCCAGTCCATGTCATAGTGCTTCTCCGAGCCTAAGCTGTTCCCGCTCTTGGTCCGGAGTTGCCCGACCTCCCAGCTGCTGATGTTCGGCTGGATGGTAGCAGCGAAAGAGCTCGGGAGGTGGCGACCTGAGAGCTCGAGGGCGCGGTCTTGGTCAAGGTGGACCTCGGCGCAGAAGCGGGAACATGCGGCACCAGTTGGGTGCTCGCAGCCTTGGGGCCCGGTGGCGGTGGCGGCATTGGAGTTTGCTGTGGCTGTTTGGGGGGCTCAACAACTGGAGCTGAATCTTTCTTCTGCTTCTTCTGCTGCTGTTGCTGCTGGTTGCGCGCAGCTTGAGACTTGGGGGAGAGCCGAGGCTCCTGCACGGTCTTAGCCGGAGTCTTGGCGCGATCTGTCTCCGCATCCTTCTGAGGAGGCGGAGGAGTCTGATCTCGGCGGGGAGCAGAGTGCCCCAGGCCGGAGTCAGAGCTCGGCGGTGGAAGTTCGGCGGAGGAGACACGCACCGGGGAGGAGATGGTCTTCTCCGGGCTGCTGAGGTCAATGGACCGTTCTGGAGGAGAGGCTCTGGCGGGGCTGCCGAGGTTAACCTCGACCTCGGTTGTCTGAGCTTCAACCACTGGAGGCAGTGGTGAATGTATCGAGCTGTGGCTCTGTTTGATCTGCCGAGCCGGGCTAGACGAAAAAGAAAAGATTAAGTTAGAGTGTAAAAAACTTAACCTCGGAACAGCGTGAAAGGTAAAAAGGAGCAAGGTGACTTACGCATCTTCTCCACGGGGCCTCGCTTCTTGTGCCTCGCCGAGGTCTTCTTGGCACGCTTGGCTTTGGGCGCCGCAGTCTCCGAGGTCTTGGAAGCCTCGGCATCCGAGGTACCAGGTCCTGAGCGCTTCCGGGAAGCTGCAGACGCTGGATGAAAGTTCTTATATGTTGGAGGAGCATATGAAATGGGAATAACGTTGACAGGTTCCAGAATTTGGCAATCGTCATCGTCATCATCGGGCCAATCCTGGATAGACGATCGAACTGGTGGGCGGTGCGAGGTGAAACCACGAGTCTTACCCGAGGTGGCCTTGGGAATGGGGAGGTGATCCTCATTGTCCGGATCTTCAACCTCGGCGGCGGCCGGGACAGGCAGGTCGGGAGTCCACTCCTTAGAAGAAAGGGGGCCATCCTCGATTTCCTGTCGAGTGAACTTCTGCAGAGGTGGCAAGGTAAAACCGAGTTAGCACAAGAATCAATACAAGGCGGGGTGAAAATGAAACCGAGGAATATTTTACGTCGGGTAAAGTACACTTACTTGAGCTGGAAGGTGATCTCGGTCATAGGGCTTGACACCCCATTTCCACTTGTCGGGCATGGTGGTCTTGGCGATGGCCGGATGCGCCTCTTCACCTCGGAGTCATCAAGTTCAAAGGTGCTGTGCCGAGTGGGGTCGTAGCGGCCACTCATATGGCAGATCTTATGGGCCCGCTCTTGTAAAGGGCTAACTCGGCGGGTGATCATGGTGCGCAAGATGTCATCTGCCCCCAGCTTTTCTCCTGGAGGACATCATGGTTGGTGGATCAGAAGAACCTCGGGAGCGTCGGGTGCAGGCTCATAATCCCAGTTGAGTTGGGCAGCGGGGTTCCAATGGTGAACTCCGGCAAATTGATGAGTCTTCGGCCCGGGTTCTTCACATAGAAGAAGGAGCGTTGCCATTTGCGGCAGGAGTCCAGGCCCTGATCCGAGGAAACTCAGAAGGCGCCGAGGTGAAATCGAGGCCGCCCCGCAAGCAGTCATCTCCTTGTCCACGACCTTCTTGTTCGGGACACTTTGCTTCTTCAGCTGGAAGTACTTGGCCCAGGACTCGATGCTTGGCCATAATCCGAGGTAACCCTCGGAAAAGGTCGCGTAGGCCGAAAGTTGGAGGATGGCGTTGGCGGGCAGGTGGTGTGGCTGTAGCCCAAATTTGTCCAAGAAATCCCGGAAGAATTTCCCGGCCGGGAGCCCGAACCACGTTCGAAGTGATCCAGGAAGACGACCCGCTCCCCGGATTCCACCTCGGGTTCGATATCTCCTTTCTTCGGAACCGGCAGATGAGTTTAGCCGGGATCCGCCGTGAATCTCGGAGCCATTTGATGTCGACCTCCGTGACATCGGATCCCTCCCAGCTACCTCGTTCTCCAGATGCTCCTTCCTCGGCGGGATCCGAGGCAGAAGACATGTTGACGCTTTCCTGCAGAAGAGGGAGGTTCAACCGGGGTAAGTACCTCGGACAGTTCAGGATAGCCGGGGTAAATACCTCGGATCATTCAAGACAGCCGGGCTAAAGGATTTAGGCGGGAAACATGTTTCTACCACTGCGAGATACTAGCAAAGATCTACCGATGAGCTAAAAAGGGAAATAAATTCGAGTTCATCAGGGGCAAACCTAAGAGGACAGTGCTACGGGTGCGTCTGATGCAAGTCTAGATGAGATCTAAAATGGCTAAAAGAGTGCAAAGGTAGAGCATCTAGTTCATCAAGGTCTTAGGGTTCATCAGGATCCTCGAGTTCATCGAGGGATGAACTCATCCATGGCAATGGAGGGGAAGCAAGAACTCACCGTGGAGGAACGCGAGGGATCGGCGGCGAGTCGATGGCGCCAGGCGCAGCGCGCGTACTCGGTGCGGCGAGGCGCTCGACGGCGGTGCGGAACGATGCTGCAGAACGGCGGCGCGTACTCCGGTGCGGCGAGGTGCTCGACGGCGGCGATGGAGGCAGTGGCACGGAGCAGTGGGCGAGTGGGGAAGAAGAAGAGGAATTTACCCCTGGGCCCCTATTTATAAGCGCGTGCGGTAACGGCGTGCGGTAACTGCGCACTACCGCGCGGTTACCGGGAAGGCGCGGGATCGTGTGCGGGTGAGTGCACGGTTGCGGGGTTGGTGGGCGATCAAGTTGGTCTCGCACTTGAGTGCGCAGGTGCGCTGTTTGGTGGGTCCGGCTGACGAGGGCGGCGTGTGGTCAGGACCTGTCTTTCAGAGGTCCGGGTTTCGAGGTCCGGGCAGAGATTCTTCGCCACGTACCTCGGAAAATCTTGTGGCAAGATTGTGCTGAGTCAAACAGCTCGGAAAGTTCAGATTGCATATCTACCTCGGATTAGATTATGGTATGTGGGAAGTACCTCGGCGGAGCTATGTTGGAGGTCGGTTTTAGCGGTGGTGCCATGCTTATTTTGAACCTGCTACGACCCTCCATCGAGGTCGTAGGACCGCACCAGCTTCGGGGACTAATGTCGGGGGGCTACCCCGGGTAGGGTCAAGGCTTGGCATAGAGATGAGTTTAAAGATATGCCGAGGTACGGAGAGGGCCGACCTGCTTGGGCCAGGGAGTGTCCGAGCTTCATCTTGACCTGGAGGATATAAAGGCCGACTATCTTGGCCCAGAGGGGTCCGAGGTATCCCGTTGGCCTGGGCCGAGGTTCACTGTCCGAGCTATGTTCAGCCGACCTACTACCTCGGTGCTATGGTTTATATGGTGAGTGCAGGAGAAGCTGTTTGAAGGAAGTAATATCCGAGGTGGTTGGATCTTGAGTACAAGACCCGAGGTAGGGGCGGGAGCAAGACCCGAGCTAACCAAGGCAGGAGGCCGTAGGTCGGGCAGGAGTCAATGCTACTGTCACTTCCAGCCGGGTACAAGAGCGCCTGACGCGGGAGCGTCTGTCAAGGAGCCTGGCAGAGGCGTGCCCCGGGTTCGGCGGGGCTGCACGTCTCTGACCGCTGACCACGCGGGATCTGGGAAAAGGCTACGAGGTAGCTCTGCCAGGCCACGTCCTGTCTCGGTCAGAGGAGACATGCTAGTTCTGCCGTTAGGCAGCAGGAGATGGGCAGGCCACGTCTTGTCCCTGACAGAGGTACGGTGGTGACCGGTGCAGAGGCATGGCAACAGTGTTCGGCGAGGGGCACAACGGTAACTCGGCTGGCCTATATAGTGGGCTTCACCCCCCTCCTGCTTGAGGGGACGGACCGATCGATCAACAGAGGAAGAGAAAGAGATAGAGAGAGAGAGAAAGGAACCTCGGAAACCCCGGAAACACCTGGATCTAGCTCGGAGTGCCTTCTTCCTCCCGTATAGCTCCATCTTTTACCTCAAGTTCTCACCATTGTATCATCATACAGCTCGAGGAGCAGCTTGTACTTATCACTTTGAGCTATACACTGAGTAGGGTAGTGCTGCAGTAGGGGTGTTACCTCCACAAGAGGGCCCCGAAGCAGGGTACATCGTGGTGTGCTTTGTGTTCTTGGTTTCTTGTTCTCTCGTTCGTGTTCTTGCGGTTTCTTGCGTGTTCTTGCGTGTGCACTTCTTGAGTGCATAAACCCTCCCCGGATTCCCCCAACGACCATTCGGCCCCATCTTAGCCATACCTATGGCATCTGCCGTGATCCCACCACGACACCTGCCTCCGGAGTGATGCGTGAGTAGTCCACCCTAGACTACGGGTCCATAGCAGTAGCTAGATGGTTGTCTCTCTACCTTGTGCCTCCATGTTTAGATCTTGTGAGCTGCCTAACATGATCAAGAACATCTTATTGTAATGCTAGATATTGTGTTTGCTGGGATCCGATGAATATTGATACCATGTTTATTCAAGTTGTTTATCTATGTGCTCTTGATCTTGCATGCTCTCCGTTGCTAGTAGATGCTTTGGCCAAGTAGATGTTTGTGACTCCAAGAGGGGGTATTTATGCTCGATAGTGGGTTCAGTCTCTAGATATCTGGATCAGTGACAGAAAGGTCTAAGATGGTAGATGTGCTGTTGCTACTAGGGATAAAACATTGGTGCAGTGTCCAAGGGCACTTGTATTGATTACATTACACACTTTACTTCATGCAATAATCTGTTGTTAGCAACTTAATACTGAATAGGATGCGGATGCTGCCTTGAAGGTGGATTATTTAGGCATAGATGCGGTTGGAATAACGGTCTATGTACTTTGTTGTAATGCCCAACTAGATTTCATAGTAGACATCTTGGCATGTATTGCATTGTTATGCCCTCTCTATTTGTCAATTGCCCAGCTGTAATTTGTTTACCCAACATGCTAGTTATCTGTTCTGAGAGAGACACCACTAGTGAACTGTGGACCCTGGTCCAATTTCCTCATACTGTTTACACAACCTGCTGCAATCATCTGTTTCCTGTTACTTGCTGTTTTTCCTGCTGTTTTCCACACCATACGTTTAACTCTTTGTTTCTGCAAGACCGGAGAGATTGACAACCTCTCTGTTTCGTGTTGGGCAAGTTCTGGTTTGTGTCTGTGCAGATTCCACATTGGTGCAAGCTCCCTAGCGCCAGGGGGAGTCAACATCAACAACCTTCCGATAGATCGTCAAGTCCTACTGGATTGATGACCTTGGGTAGATTATTCAAGGAAAAACTTCTGCTGTCTACATCATAACCTTCCTCTTGGGGTTCACCAACACGTAGCCATCAATGATATGATGATTAATTATTCTGAGTGGCACACCGAGAGAGCTCCAACAGGTAAGAAGGTAAATTCTGTTGAGGAAACCTCCTCCTTGAGTGCCAAAATTGATACTATTATGTCTATGCTTGCAAATGGTCAAACACATGTTGATCCAAATAATGTTCCTTTAGCTTCTTTGGTTGCCCAAGAAGAGCATGTTGATGTGAACTTCATTAAAAATAATAATTTCAACAACAATGCTTATAGGAATAATTTTGGTAATAGCAATTATAGGCCCTATCCTTCTAATAGTGGCAATGGTTATGGAAATTCCTATAGTAACTCCTACAATAATAATAAGAGTGTACCCTCTGATCTTGAAGTTATACTTAAAGATTTTATTAGTACACAAACTGCTTTCAATAAAACTGTTGAGGAGAAATTTGGGAAAATTGATGTGCTTTCCTCTAAAGTTGATAGTCTTGCTCTTGATGTTGACTTATTGAAACTAAAGAACATGCCTCATGATGTTAAAGAGAGCAAAACTCTCAATGCTATACAAGTTAAAATTGATAACAATGTGAGGATGTTAGCTGAATTGCATGCTAGATGGGAAAGAGAGGATGAAATTGCTAGAAAGAACAATATTGCTAGAGTTTATACTATTACTACTTCTGAAAATGTTTCAAACTCAAGTGTTAACAAACGTCCTACCATTAATGGCAAGATAGTTAGTGTTGGTAATGTTTCCACTTCTATTGCAAAATGTCCTAAATTGTCTGATAACTCTGAAACTGTCCTTGATAAAGATGCTGAAATTTCTAGCAATAAGGAAGAGAATAATTCCATTACTTTTGATAACATGACTTTGATTTTGATGGTTGCAATATTTCTGAAGTAATTAAGTTCTTGCAAAAGCTAGCTAGAAGTCCTAATGCTAGTGCTATAAACATGGCTTTTACTAAACATATTACTAATGCTCTCATACAAGTTAGGGAAGAGAAATTAAAGCATGAAGCTTCTATCCCTAAGAAGTTAGAAGATGGTTGGGAGCCCATCATTAAATTGAAATTGAATGACTTTGATTGCAATGCTTTGTGTGACCTTGGTGCTAGTATTTCTGTTATGCCTAAAAGATTATATGATATGCTTGATTTAGCACCTTTGGAAAATTGTTACTTGGATGTTCACCTTGTTGATTCTACTATTAAAAAACCTTTGGGAAGAATTGATGATGTTCTTATCATGGTTAACAACAATTATGTCCCCGTTGATTTTATTGTCTTGGATATTGAGTGCAATCCATCATGCCCTATTGTGTTGGGAAGACCTTTTCTTAGGACTGTAGGCGCTATTATTGATATGAAAGAAGGGAATATAAAATATCAATTTCCTCTCAAGAAAGGTACGGAACACTTTCCTAGGAAGAAGATTAAGTCACCTTATGATTCTATTGTTCGAACAAACTATAATGTTGATGCTTCTTCACTTGGTAATACTTGATGCATGTTTGTGCCTAGCTAAAAGGCGTTAAAGAAAAGCGCTTATGGGAGGCAACCCATTTTATTTTTCTGCAATTTTTATTTTATTGAGTCAAGGAGTTTGTTTACTTCTGTAGCAACCCCTTTGTATCTTTATTTTCTCGCATTGTTGTGCCAAGAGTAGCCTCTAATGATAAGATGATGCTTAATTTCGATTGCTGCGCCGAAACAGATTTTTGCTGTTCACTGTACGAAATTCCTAAAATCACCAGATTGTTAAAAAAATCTGAAAAATTTTGTGCGTAATATTTATGAATGTCTGAAACTTTCATTAGTTCAGAGTTTCTCGATCTGAGCGTCGTAAGTGCCTCGAAAAAATTCGTCTTTGCGGACTGTTCTGTTTTAGACAGATTATGCCTTTTTATTTTTCGCATTCTCTCTTTTACTAGTGTTGAGTGAAATTCTTTTTTGGGTGGAAGAGCTTCACATAACATCAGTGGCTGTAGCTAATGTTTAAAGTAACAAATCATATTGCGTCTTTACAGAACATGTGAATTTTTGATTATGCACTAACCCTCTAATGAGATCTACTTTGAGTTTGGTGTGACGGAAGTTTTCAAGGGTCAAGAGAGAAGGATGATATAATAGGATCAAGAAGAGTGAAGAGCTTAAGCTTGGGGAGGCTCCCATGGATCTCCCCAGCATATTTCAAGAAGACTCAAGCGTCTAAGCTTGGGGATGCCCAAGGCATCCCCTTCTTCATCGGCAAAATTATCAGGTCATCTCTAGTGAAACTATATTTTAATTCTTTCACATCATATGTGCTTTTCTTGGAGCGTCTGTGTGCTTTTTATTTTCAGTATTGCATTTTTATTTTCAATAAAGCTTGACTGGACCCTAGCATTCTTGATTGGGGAGAGACACGCTCCGCTTTTTCATGAGAATACTCCTATTCTTCACTTATATTTGTTGAGTATTCATATCTAGCGCTGTTCAGCTTTTAGCTCTTGTTTTCATGTATCTCTTGTCAGAGCTATTAGCTTTCTTTTGTAGAAAGTACTCTCTTGCTTCACTTATATTTGTTTGGAGAGTTGATGAAATAAATTGATTGGTGTTTGGTTGGTTCAGAAAATGTTGCATGTGGTAATTGGTATAAGGAAAAACTTGCTTAATCTTGTAGATCACTAAAATGGATAACTTGATGCTTGTCAATTGTTTTGAGTTAACAAGTAGATCATGATTAAATTGTGCATCATATGAGTTAAGCCTATTAGTGAAAAACTACCGTAAAGCTTGTTGAAAATTTGGTTTGCATCGGTGGTACCTCTAAGGTCTAGATATTTTCTAATAACAGGGTTTGGTTAATAAGGAAGACAGTATGAAGTCTTATAATGTTTGCAATATGTTTGTCATATAAAACTTGGTGTACGGGTTGATATTCTTGTTTGCTTACATAACCTTGCTAGCCTAAACTCTGTACTGAGAGGGAATGCTTCTCGTGCATCCAAATCCTTGAGCCAAAATCCATGCCATTTGTGTCCACCATAACTACCTATATGTGGTATTTCCTTGCCACTCCAAGTAAATTTTTCATGTGCTACCTTTAAATTATTCAAAATGTTATTATTCCCTTTTTGTGTCAATGTTTACTAGCTCATGAGGAATTAGTGTGGTTATTCTTTATTCTATTTGTCGAGTGGACTTTTACACCTGGACTAGTGGCATATACATCCGTTTATCCAATAACTTGCAAAAAGAGCTGGCAACGGGGTGCCCACTCCCAATTAATTACAAATTTAACCAATTAATTCTCTTCACACTTTTGCCCTGATTCATCAGTAAGCAATGACAAACAGTGAAATACCTGAATGTGTGTAAACCAAAGAGAAAGAGGGATGATCTGCCTTGCTGGTAGAAATAACGTCCTTCATGGGAGCCGCTCTTAAAAGTCTGTTCGACAGGTAGAATACTGTTCTCACCCGCTACCATTCGTTGACAATTAACAAACACCTCTCAAAAATAGATACTCCTCCATGGTATGTGATTGATGGAAGGCACCCGAGGATTCGGTTAGCCATGGCTTGTGTTAGCAAGGTTGGGAGGAGTATCAAATATTTTATGCAATCTCTATATGCTTTCAAAAACTTAAAAGCTCTAGCACATGATTTAATCCCTGCTTCCCTCTGCGAAGGGCCTTTCTTTTACTTTTATCTTGAGTCAGTTTCCTATTCTTTCTGTCTTCCACAAGCAAACACTAGTGTCAACTTTGTTACAACATGCGTTATATGCAATGTATTGGACTTGTTATACTACTTTGTGTTGACAATATCCATGAGATAAATATGTTGAAAGTTGAAGCAAATGCTGAAACTAAATTCTTCCTTTGTGTTGATTAAATACCTTTTGTTAGAAACTATTGCTTTATGAGTTAACACTATGCAAAACTGTTTGATGCTTGTCTCGAAAGTACTATTTATGAAAACGTTTAGCTTGTGTGATTCATTGTTTACTCATTATCTATTTGATAGCAAATTATAGACCATTGACTTGGATCACTTCATTCATTTACATGTGCCTTGCAATATTATATGATCAAGATTATGATAGTAGCATGTCACCTCAAAAATTATCTTGTTTTTATCGTTTACCTACTCGAGGACGAGTAGGAACTAAGCTTGGGGATGCTGATACGTCTCAAACATATCTATAATTTTTGATGTTCCATGCTTGTTTTATACCAATTGCTACATGTTTTGCATCTACTTTATATCACTTTTATACATTTTTTGGGACTAACCTATTAACAAGATGCCGAAGTGCCAGTTCCTGTTTTCTGCTGTTTTTGTATTCCAGAAAAGCTAGTCTGGAAATATTCTCGGAATTGGACGAAACTACACGGGGGTGCCTATTTTTCCAGAACACGCCTGACGGAGCGAAGGAGCAGCAGAGGAGGGCCACCAGGAGGCCACACGCCACCAGGGCGCGGGCCCCCCTTCTGCCGCGCCCTGGGGTGGTGTGGGCCCCTCGGGGGTCCGCAGCCGCCGCCCTTTCGCCTACTTATTCCCCCCGACGCGAAAACCGTAAGTACCTGAGCAAATATCCACGAAAAGTTCCAGAGACGCCGCCGTCGTCAACCCTAGCTCGGGAGGGTTCAGAACCTCTTCCCGGCACCCTGCCGGAGAGGGGAATCGTCACCGGAGGCTTCTACATCGCCATGCCTGCCTCCGGAGTGATGCGTGAGTAGTTCATCCTTGGACTACGGGTCCATAGCAGTAGCTAGATGGTTGTCTCTCCACTTTGTGCCATCATGTTTAGATCTTGTGAGCTGCCCTACATGATCAAGATCATATTATTGTAATGCTACATGTTGTGTTTGCTGGGATCCGATGAATATTGAATATTATGTCAAGTTGATTATCAATCTATCTTATATGTTATTTAAGATCTTGCATGCTTTCCGTTACTCGTAGATGCTTTGGCCAAGTAGATGCTTGTAACTCCAAGAGAGAGTATTTATGCTAGATAGTGGGTTCATGTCTCCGTTTAACCTGGGACAGTGACAGAAAGTTCTAAGGTTGTGGATGTGCTGTTGCCACTAGGGATAACCTAACGATGCTATGTCCACGGGCATATGTGTTTGTTTACATTACGCACTTTACTTAATGCAATTATCCGTTGCTTGCAACTTAATACCAACGGGGGACTCGGATGACAACCCGGCGGTGGATTATTAGTCATAGATGCTGTTGGATAACGATCTATGTATTATGTCGTAATGCCCAATTAAATATCATAGTAGTCAACATGTCATGTATATGCATTGTCATGCGCTCACTATTCGTCAATTGCCCAGCTGTAATTTGTTCACCCAACATGTTAGTTATCTTTTATGGAGAGACACCACTAGTGAACTGTGGACCCCGGTCCATTCTTTTACACTGATTAAACAACCACAAACTGCAAACTGTTCCTTTTTCATTCTCTGCAATTTAATACTCATTTTCCACACCATACGTTTAATCCTTTGTTTTCAGCAAGCCAGTGAGATTGACAACCTCACTGTTTCGTTGGGGCAAAGTAGTTTGATTGTGTTGTGTGCAGATTCCACGTCAACAGTCCAGACTCCCTGCGACAGCTATTTTTCTGGCGCCGTTGACAACCTTCTGAAGAGTTGCTGCTCCTACTGGTTCGATAACCTTGGTTTCTTTCTGAGGGAAAACTTGCTGCTGACTACATCATACCTTCCTCTTGGGGTCTCCCAACGAACGTGTGTTTCACGTCATCACCTGGTTGCTTCCCGGTTCGAGGAGATGGCCCAGCCGTTGCGTGTGGTGACAGATAAATTGCATGCCTTGCTGGAGCAGTTTGAGAGTTCGATGGAACGGGCTGCGATTGCTTTGGAAGTGCCTGCCATGGTGCAAACGCCTCCAGCACCGCCTGCACTTGCTGAGATCAACGGTGGCCTCTCAGACGGTGAAGCTCCCGAGTTGTATGGTTGTTCTCTTCTAGGGATGCGACCTTTTCAGCGTCGATGCTCGCCCTGACCTCCTCGTTATTGGCTGCTCCGGAGGGTGTTTTTTCGGTGGTGGAGGCCATGGCCAACCAGCAAGAGCCTGCTGTGGAGTCTGATCTGCCTTTGGCTTTGGAGGACCTGAAGTTTTGTGGTACACCTAGCTCCGAGGAGAGAACCACGCAGGAGCTGGTCACTTTTGATGCTGAAAAAGCTTCTGGAGAAGGAGTTGTTCCAGGATTTTGCTTGCTCTGTGTCGGGCTTGCCCACGGACAAGCAGGTGGAGGAGGCTGCTCCTCTCACATTGAGCGACGCGGCTTCCATTTGGACAAGAAAAACAGTGCTTGTGATCTTCCAACAGCCAAGCGAGTGGAGTATAGGCGGGCGGAGCTACATGAGGGGTTGCAGGAGTTTGGTTTCCTCGGCCCCAACCTTCATAGAATCCATCACCGCTCGCATCACCGCTCCTCTGCTGTCTGCGCCTCCACCAACGCCGGCCACACCGATCAGGCGCCGCCCCAGAAATCCTGCCCCGATGCCCACTCGCCAGGCCAGCGATCGGTGGGCTGTCACATCCATGGCGGGGTTTGAGCACGATTGAGAGGGTGCGTCGTGTCCTACGCAAGAAATGGGGGCTGCCGGCGGAAGACGAAGCGAAAGGGGATGCCACAGAGGAGGTGCTGCAGCAGCGTTTCTTGGCCCTCTTCAAGGATCCGAAGACGGCGCTGGAGACGGAGGCGTGAGGGCTGTGATCGGCAGAGTGGGGCCTTCAAGATCCGTGGTTTCAAGACGGCCGGGAGCCGGGCTACTCCAACGACTGCGGCCCGTGCTGCCCGCGCAGCTGAAGATCTGGAGCTGGAGCCGCTGCAGAGGCGCATTCTCGCGAGTAGTTGTCCTTAGAGATAGGCAACCTGCACTGTCTTGTTGTTGTTTTCTCTCTGTGTTTTGCTAGACCTTTCTAGCGTGTAACTGAACTACTTTTCTAGCTTCTCAATTGAATTGGCAGAACACCTGTCGTTATCCTTCATGTACACCTATCTTTGGAGGGAGACACTGGTTAGTTTTCAGCATGTGCTAGCTCATACCGTGTGTAATATTTAATTTTTTTTTAAGTGATAAAGATCCCTTTATCGAAAAAAATAGAACATAGGAGTAAAGCCAACCAACCAGCCCATTTGTAAATGTATATTTGAAAATTAGTGGTTATATATCTGATTGACAGTACACCTATTTTTGAGGGAGTGACTGGTTGTTTTATGCACGTGCTAGCTCACCACAAAACTGATGAAGTGTCAGTACCACTAATACTAGTACGCCTTAAAAGCTTGTTCCAAGTCTAACGTAACTCGGGTAGTTGTTGTGGACCTAGCTAACCGATGAGGTCGCACATTTAACTCGTACGGATGGCGCTCAGTACGGCACCTCGCCGCGGTTTTGAGTCTCGATCTGTTGCTTCTTTCGATTCTGATGATCGCGCGCCACCTGGTTAGAGCTAATATAGCCTAGACGGAATACCCGCACGATTGCCTTTCGATCTAGTCGTCCTACGGTACAACTGGCATTCATGGACGATCCTCCGGCACATCGGCCGGCGTCGTCGGCGGCCGATTTGAGCAGTGCAGATGTATACTCCGGCCGGTGGAGCAAGTGTGAATGGTCCTTGCTGGCTTAGCTACTTGTAATCAAGGTCACTTTATGGCTGTGTGCATCACTTTGATGCAGAGGCCGAGGATCCGCACCCCCTTATCTCAAAAAAAGTACTTGTAATCAAGGTAGCATAGTACTAAATTAGGTTGCACCGGATGATAGTTTAATGAACCAGCACTGAAACAGCACGTTTTTGGTTGACGACATTACGCACAAGACACTCTAGTTTGAGCAATGTTATTCTACCTACCAAAGATTAGCTCCCTTGACATGTAACCTAAAGCTTTGCCTGCAAAGAAATGTTAGTCGTGAGTTGACGGGGAGATGGCGGTCTGACCTTCAACAATCGACTTGATTCTCTCATTTGGAAGTATGCAAATAGATGGTGAAGAAAAGGAAGATGGGTATGCCATGAAGATGTGGTTTATTCAATGGGCTTTAATCTATCAATCAACTCTGTTTGATTGTGTGGTAACCAAAAGAAATCCAGGCCTCGTATTTTTTTTCTTTTTTTACATACATCTAGACTCAGGATTTAAATATATGGTCAGATTTTGGTTTTAAATAGAAACTAATCTGCTTTAAATACCACATGCCATAGTGTCTTAGGAGCATTTGATAAATTGAAATGCTATGCTATTTGAAAAATCAAATTGGCCACACGTCAAACATATATATATATGGGGGTTGACCCTCAACAAAAAGTAGATTGATCTTCAAAAATACTATGCTAGAGGATTCATCAATTTTTTCAACTTATTTATGGTGTTGCATGAGCTTTTCCACTTCCATCGGTGCGAATAATGATATTCCGCCCGGAGTATAACACCTCGTATAGCCATTCCACATTCTCATGACTTAGTTGGTGAATAATGATATTCCGTCCGGATGCTGATCAAACCGAAACTAAGGATACTCACCATCAAAATCGACAGTCAAATGGCCACAGTTAAAATATTTGTGTGTGGCCCAAGAGGCCTTCCTAGAGGTTCTTAATACCCCCTTGTGCAGGGATAGTAATAGCATTTGTCAATATGGAAATAAGAGTATCGATTCGC
>CAMZMU010000048.1:28843254-28987852 GCA_947311845.1 Poa pratensis
TTTTTTTTTTCGAGATTGACAGGGGGGAATAAAATTCTCCACTATTTGTTGCATTCATCGAAAAGTATCCTGGCGGGCCATGTTCTTACAACGGAAGGAGAAATTAGTTAGTTTCTTCTTCTTCTTCCTCGCAGGCTCTGATTGGACAGATCCTTCTTTGCAAAGAAATTAAAGGGGCAGGTCCCTGGGTACGTTGGTGCACATGTCACTTGCCAATTAAACTATGCTGGATCGTATCGTACCGTACCTGGCGCTATGGCCATGCCGCATATGGATATAGACTATCAACACACGCCCTCCTTCCTGTCCGTTGAGAACAACCACACATGCATGATCGAATACTTGCTTGTTTACTGAACGGGGGCCGGATCGATCGTTTCACGTACTGCGTGATGGCGACTCTGTTTGGATATGTTCGTGTGTAACTCAGCGAATGTGTGCCCTGAAGATTCGCAGGCACATGGGAAAGGATGTGACGGCCGGGCCGGGGATGGGAAGCTAAATTGACAGTTTCTTCTAGTCCACAGACTCATGGCGTGTCACTGTTTCTCCTCTTCCTCATAATTTCGTTTCCGTGAATGGTGGATGATGGATCGATTTGGTGCACCTGAACAATCTCGAAAGAAAATTTTGTCAATGTAATCAATACGTGCGATTATTCGGCACTCTGGAAGAAGCGCAATTTTGTGCCAAGTGCAAGTCTTTTACTGGAGAACTTCATGCGTGCAATAGCTCAAGTCTTTTTTCTTCGATAAAGAGCGCTTTATTACTCAAAAGATTCGAGCATTAGGCTTGGCCTCTACATGATGAGATGCATAGAGACGCAACAGGTCCGTACAAGGAAAAACGCAACAAAAAAAATGAAAAGCGGAAAAACTAGTAATCATGAAGAAATTGTAGATCTCCTATGGTGATGCATGCATGACCAATCCGAAAATCACGCTAACATCCATGTTGGGTAAAAATATCACTTGCCATATCTTCCAATCATGAAGATAACTTCATAAATAGCTATTGATCCTCCACACGTTGTAGAGATGATCACGAGCAGAGCATACTTGTAAATCGGTAGATTATGCATGTAGTAACCCCAGTTATCGATAGCCACGACTAACCCAATTAAAAGTGCTATTTTTTTTCAACATTTCAGTAGCCCAAGGAAAACAAATTGCGCCCTGTTGCGGCACCAACTCTCCCTCTCCTTCTTCACAGCTCACAAGTAGAATGCTCCATGAGTCAATCCAGTAGCTTATCTGATATACATATTACTTCACTTGGTCCGCAGTGCATATGCCGCACCAGTTATCCTCTCATGCATGCAAGTGCTAAAAGAATTAGCCAGTGTTATGTTTTCTTTCTTAAATTTCAAAAACCTAACGATACATTCAGTACGTGTCACAGGGGGTGAGGGGGGAGAAGGTCCGGGTGGTATATATGTAGGGGACGAGCAACAGCTAGCGAAAACTAAGGCAAGAACTATAACATGTAAAGTAAGCTCTGAATGGTCAATTCATGGAGTAGGGCAGCAGATCAGACATCACTAGTGGAAACAGGGCCACTGGTCCCAGGGTCGTAAGGGCCTCTAGTACCGGGTGTCCACCCGGGACTAGCAAGGCGACACTAGAGGCCCCCCCCCCCCCCCCCCCCCCTCTAGTACCGGGTCCGTTACGACCCGGAACAACAGGCTCCCACGTGGCCGCCGAGGCGCGGGCGTGGTGGAGGACCTCTAGTCCCGATTGGTCATACGACCCGGGACCAAGGACCTCACACGTGGCAGCCTGTAATTTTTTGTTTTTCCTCCCAATTTAATATTGAAATGGTGCAAAAAAATATGCGTTTAATTAATTAAAAACAGAAACTACATATAACATATCAAAATGTTCATAAATAAAAATATGTTCACGTCTATCCGGTTACATGGAGGTGCTCATAACCGGGACTAGAGCCCGTCTATTCGATTACACGTGTGTGGAGATCATAACCGGGACTAGAGCCCGTCTATTCGGTTACACGGGAGATCATAACCGGGACTTCACCGCTATTCTCCATTGTATTTTCCTTTTGTAGGTATGACTTCGCTGAGCAGAAACCCCGCAAGTTCCTCTGCTAGTGCTTGAAAGCGCTTCTTTAGTGGCATACTCTCGCGCAATGGCTCTGCCTATAAAAGAAGGAGATCAATACGAATTTAATCATGACTATCAAAAATTATGAATGACACTGGAGATCAATTGATGAATATGATTGTTCACGTACGTCTAAAAATTTCTTTGGGTCCCGCTCAGTGACCGAACGACGAATCCACTCGCAAACGAAATATCCACAGAAATTGGTCCCCTGTGGTTGCCTCTCGATCCACTTTACGAGAATAGAATTCAATCAAATCATAGTCAACATATAGTGGTATTGAAAACAATAAATAAAGAGATGCGCGAACCTAGCTAGACCGTACTACCTACCTGTGGGTGAACAAAAGTCAGCTGTTCTTCAAATGAACCTGAACCCTTTGTCCTCGCTTTGAATTGTTTCCAAACCCTGTCGGGCAAAAAAAAGAATAAATGAGTTATTAGTTGCTTGATATCTCTGAAATCAATAAGAGAGACTGATATAGTGCGATAATGTTTGAAATTACCTTTGGAGCGTATCTAGAATGCTTTGGTACCTCTCCTTAGGCCAGTCCAATGAGTCGTAGACTTGAACTCTTGATCTATCAACTTCAATGACTAGCAGAATGTAATGATCGCTGCGCATGATTATATACACGTCAGTAACTCATCAGTTACACTTAATTTGTACAAGCGAGTAACACTCTCTTACCTGAAGAAGTAAGGAAACATTATCTCCATGTTGAAATGTTGCTTCATTAGGGCATTTAGCAAGTTCTTCTCCGTGTCCTTCACGTGGTTTTTTAGTGTCCTTGCATTAACTCGTACTGGGTTAACGAACCCAAAGCTATAGATGCCCTTTCTACCACATTCATCACTCTTCATTCTGCATAATACCGTAGTGAGCATAATTAGCGATGGCAATGAACGAGCTGAGAGCTAAAGACTTTATCTTTTTGGAAATAAATGAATTGAATCACTTACAGACAGTAGGCACCGACGAGAGCCAAGTCGAGGGAGTCAAGGTTGTATAAGTACCAGAGTTCTTCGAGCTGAATTGTGAACATGTCTTCACCCGCGAAATGATTTTTTGTAACTTTCACACAGATCAAAAAGTCATCAAATTCCTTTGTGGTTTTCATGTACCAACTATGGAGTTGTCGCATACATGTCGGTAGACACTTTATCTGATCACCTCGCAGCAGGGACCTCCCCCATTTCCATTTCCATGAATCATCTACATCAGATGGAAAGAGATTTTCGTTGTCCAGTTGAGTAAGAGTAATACCAGCATCTGCAGCAAAGTCCTTCTTCAAGGATAAAGTAGGAATTAGGTCCGTCACGGAGCCATGACCACTGGGTATAACTACGAGCGGGGCTATCGACTGGTTTGCCTGTTGTCCGAGCTGGGCAACGTCTCTTTTCCCTCTGGCACTACTACTTCTCGTCTTGGGAGAGCTACTACTTTTACTCAGAGCTTGTAAATAGTTATCTGGCTTATTTTTCTCATATTGCGATGGTTCCGTGATGAATCCAATAGCCCACTTGTTTTCCTTTGCAGTAAATGTTTGCTTTTCCTCGGGCTTTTTCCGTGCAAGCTGTCTTTTTGTGTCTGCATCCACCCACGCATCCAATTGCTCTTTAGTCATGTCGCAAGCTCTGAGGTCGTCAAGGCTTTTGGGTACTTTGGGTACATAGGCTTAATATACCTCGCCAGACGGCGTGGGTCCACCAATTTCCGAGTCCTCATCTTCAGCTCCTTCCGCGGGATGCCGAAATTCACCGGGTTCCAAAATGTAGGAAAGTATCTCTTCTTCCCCTTCTCTCGTTACGAAGGGAGCATCGACATCCATTGTTTAACTAATACAAAAAAAAGATAAAACAATAATAGCATTAGTACAATAATTCAAAGGAGGGAACTATACAAATATGCAACAAAAACAATTTAATATTGCATCTAAAGAAAAGAATCTTTCAAAAAAAACTTAGGCTGCTGTCCCAATCCCAGCCCAGCCCAAATTTGGGCCAGAACCTGGTCAAAGGTGGCCACCGTGGTCATCGCTGGCCCACCTGCCAGCGCCTACCCGCCCCACCGCCACGTGTGACCGCCCACTGGCCACGCGTGGTCAATGCTGGCCCACCCGCCAGCGACCCAGTTCTGACCCCGTCGCCCTGCCTCGTGTTCCCGCCCCGCCTCGTCTTCACCTCCCCGCCTCGTGTTCCCACCTGGCCGCCTCGCCTTCACCCCCCGTGGTCAATGCGGAGCACGAACAGCCCCCGCCCACCCGGAGTCAATGCTCCTGGCCCACTTGCCAGCGACTCGGGCGCTGGCCCACCCGACGGTTCCCCTCCCGACGGTCCTGGTCTTTAAAAAGGGACGCGCCCGTGCGTATGTGGACACTCCACTCCGCTCCGCTCCCACGGTTCCCCTCCGCCCGACGGTTCCCCTCCGCCCGTCCAGTGCCCTCGCCGCCATGTCGCGCTGGTTCGGAAAGTCCCCGAAGAACGAGACCGGCGAGTCCTCCAACCGTCGCCGCGCTTCTCCACCGCCTCCACCGCCGGCGGCCTTGGGCGTCGTTCCTGAGGGCGTGCGGAGGACCGCGCCACCGGTGCGGGTCGCCCACGCACCCGACGCGCCGCCACGAACCTCCACCACCACCGCTGGAGGGAGGAGGATCCGGCGCCGGCGCTACGTGCCGGAGCCGGAGTGCCAGTGGCACTGGGACAACGCCGCCACGCTGGAGTGGCACGACGTCCACCTCCCCGAGGGCTGGCACCTGAACCCGCAGAGGATTCCGGTGCCGGCGGTCCCGCTCCCTGGGAGGCAACTGGACAGGGAGATCGCGCGCCGGCGCCGCCTCCTCCCTCCGGCGCTCCGCAACGACCCCGCCTACGCGGCGGACTCCCCTCACTGGGAGCAGTGGCTCAAGGACGAGCACGAGACCGCCGCCACTCCTACTTCGCCCCGGCGCCCCGCGCCGTCCAATCCGCCTACCCAGCGCTGCCCGACCCGCTGTGGTTCGAGGAGGAGTCCCAGAGGACGACGACGACCCGGAGATGCAGGCCGCCTACGAGGCCTCCAACCGCACCCTCGTCGAGGACGAGATCAAGAGGTGGGAGAAGGTGAGGACCGCGGCCGCGGCCGCCGCGGCCGCGGCCCTGATGCCGCCGCCGCCACTGCAGCAGCAGGAGTACGACCCGGACGAGGTCGAGCCGTGGCACTACGCCATGGAACGCGAGCAGGAGCAGGACCTTCCGCCGCCGCCTCCTCTGCCCACCGGCCTCGTTGGCCAGTCCTGGGTCTTTACCGGCGGGAGCTGGGAGGGGCCACGGGAGCAGGAGCAGGAGCGCCACTGGAGCAGCAGGAGGCGCCACCGCAGCAGCAGGCGCCACCGGAGCATCTCTGGACCCCGCCGCCCTTCTACATCCTCGACGACTAGGCGGCACCGGCACCGGCGACCCTCCCCCCTCCAATGTAATGGCCTTATCAATGGCCTCCCCCCCCCCCCCCCCCCAATGTAATCGGCCGGTTGTGGCCTAACTATAATGAAATCGGCCCCTTTAGGCCCTAAAAATCTGTTCTTGTTTGCCAACTCCGGCGCCGGCCCCGTGGTTAGGGTCCGCCGCCGCGCTTTAGATCTGAGAGAGGGAGAGAGTAGTTGGTCGGGGGACGAGCTCACCGCGTGGGTCGGGGGCGAGCTTTGCTTGCTCGGGGACGACGATCTTGCTCGGGGGAAGAGCGGGGACGGCCGCGCCCGGAGCAGGAGCAAGACGGCGACCCACGGTGAGGGCGGCAGCGGCGCGGGGACGAAATCCGGCAGCCTGGCGGCGCAGGGGGCGGCGTCGTCTGGAGCCCGGAGGCGGAGCGTCGATTTGCTGGACTTGGGCAAATTTTCGGCCCGAGCCACCAGAAGTAGCGCCAAAAAGGCCTCTAGTACCGGGCCGTGGCTCCACCCGTACTAGAGACCCTCTAGTACCGGGCCGTGTTACCACCCGGTACTAGAGGTCCCTCAGGGCCGCGAAAATTTGCGCGCCAAGCCCAGTGGACCTGTAGTACCGGGTGGTCGCACGGCCCGGGACTAGAGGTTAATTTTTTTTAATTTTCTGGTTTCTTACTTTTTTTATATCTTTTGATTTACTTGTCTAAATTAAGTAAAAATTGCTTTCATTTTCCTGTTTTCTGTTTTGGTTTAAAATGAAGTATCACATGCGCTTGGTTTTAGATTAAGTACTACATACGCTTAATTTAAAATCGATTCAAAAATTTATAAATCAAGTACTACATGCGCAGTGGATCATTTCACATCACAAAGTTTGATGCTACATCAAAAATTTATAAATGAAGTACTACATTCCGCCACCGCCATACGCTTGATTTCATTGACATGTCTGTCTTGTCCTCCAGACTATAAATTATATAAAAGTTTAATAAATTATTACACATCATGAACAACATCCCTATTTAGTCTTCGCTTTTTCTTTTTGTGAGACCCTTTCTTCTGATTGCTCCGTAACCATGGACAAGGGTCTGCAAATAACTTGAGACTTGGGTCAGTGGTCACTTTGAAGGGCGGAATTTCATGAAATGAGAGTTTCCACCTAGAAGAAATGGGTTAATACACGAAATGGGAGTTTCCACCTAGAAGAAATGGGTTATAGCTAGGGAACCCGAATGTTTTGTGTCTGAGGAGGGGGCTATATATAGGGTACGTGTGCTTCTTTAGTCCCGGTTGGTAACACCAACCGGGTCATGTGGCTCACGAAGTGGTCGTGATACTGCTGATCCAACAGCTCACAATCCCTCAAAAGAAACACACCCCTGATCCAACGTCTCACAAGCGCTTGAAAGAAACACACGATCCGTGTGCTTCTTTAGTCCCGGTTGGTAACACAACCGGGACTAAAGGCGGGCTTTGCGGTCACGACACGTGTCCTCCCCCAGCGTTGCCCTGGGCACGTGTCCTCCCCCAGCCTGCCCTGGAGGTCTTTATATATTGTCGCCGACGGGGTAAACCCTAATCCAACATTCCTAGCCACGAACGCATCGTCTCCACGAGATGGATCCGCCACGCCCGCCGCAGCGCCTTCTGGACGAGGTCGAGCGTGCTCGGCAGAGCGCGCTTGGGCGCAACCGCGGGAGCCTATCCCGCCGTATGCCCACGAGCCCGGCGTGGAGAGGAATGCCCAGCTACCGGCCTCCTGCTCCACCAGGTGCCGCCGCACCTCCACCTGGCGCCGCTGCACCTCCACCAGGCGCCGCCGCTCCTCCCGCGGAGGAGGAGGACGACGACTTCGACTGGAGCGACGACGGGGAAGAGGGTTGTGGGTTGCAGATACAGGAGGCCATGGAAGCCTCCTTCCAGTCTGTCCGCGACTACCCTGTCCAGCGAGCAAAGACTTCCTACCAGCTCAAGGCGAAGGAGGCTTCCGAGCTGGATTGGGCGCTGAAAGACTCATCCTCCATGGATCTTGCCCTCCGCCGCAAACGTGCGCGCGAGAACCGGGCGGCCGCCCACGGGGCTGGCTCCTCCCGCCGTTCCCCCTAATCCTACGGCCTTCGAGCCAGCAAGTCCGTTTATGTAGAATAATGTTGGTGATGTTGGATCAGGGGTGAGACGTTGGATCATGTGTAATAATGTACTAGAGGTTAATTTTTTTTAATTTTCTGGTTTCTTACTTTTTTTATATCTTTTGATCATTTCACATCACAAAGTTTGATGCTACATCAAAAATTTATAAATTAAGTACTACATTCCGCCACCGCCATACGCTTGATTTCATTGACATGTCTGTCTTGTCCTCCATACTATAAATTATATAAAAGTTTAATAAATTATTACACATCATGAACAACATCCCTATTTAGTCTTCGCTTTTTCTTTTTGTGAGACCCTTTCTTCTGATCGCTCCGTAACCATGGACAAGGGTCTGCGTATAACTTGAGACTTGGGTCAGTGGTCACTTTGAAGGGCGGAATTTCATGAAACTTGTCGTAATCTTCTGACATGTCTGTCTTGTCCTCCACTCCCACGATGGTTCTTTTCCCTGAAAGAACTATGTGGCGCTTTGGCTCATCGGCTGATGTATTCACTTCCTTATCTTTTCTTTTTTTTGGCTTGGTAGACATGTCCTTCACATAGAAAACCTGAGCCACATCCTTGGCTAGAACGAATGGTTCGTTGTCGTACGCAACATTCGTGAGATCCACTGTAGTCATTCCGTACAATGGGTCTTCCTTTACCCCCCGCCTCTCAGGTTGAACCATTTGCACCAGAACAAAGGGACCTTCAAAGAAGGTCCATAGTCAAGTTCCCATATCTGCTCTATGCAACCATAATATGTGACCGTGGCCTCATTCGTGCTCTTATCATCAAAGCGGACACCACTATTTTGGTTGGTGCTCTTTTTATCTTGGGCGTTCGTGTAAAATGTATTCCCGTTTATCTCATACCCTTGGAAAGTCCAAATAGTCGAAGATGGCCCCTTAGACAACAAGAACAGCTCATCTGAGACTGTGTTGTTGTTGTTCAGATGCGTTTCCAACCAACCGCCAAAATTCTCCATGTGTTCCTTTGCAATGGCGGAGTCATCCATCCCCGGGTTGTTAGAGCGTACAATATCCTTGTGCATCTGGATATACGGAGCCACCAAAGTGGAATTATGCAGAACTGTGTAGTGTGCTTTTGTGAAAGAATACCCGTCCCTGCATATGTATGATTTCTTTCCTAGAGTGCCTTCTCCACTTAGTCTCCCCTCATGTCGCGATTCAGGAAGACCAATCGACTTAATGCCGGGAATAAAGTCAACACAAAACTCAATGACCTCCTCTGTTCCATACCCTTTGGAGATGCTTCCTTCTGGCCTAGCACGGTTATGAACATACTTCTTCAACACTCCCATGAACCTCTCAAAGGGGAACATATTGTGTAGAAATACAGGACCCAGAATGTGAATCTCGTCGACCAGGTGTACTAGGAGATGTGTCATAATAGTGAAGAAGGATGGTGGGAACACCAACTCAAAACTAACGAGACATTGAGCCACATCCTTCTGTAACCTTAATAGAGTGGTTGGGCTGATTGACTTCTGCGAAATTGCATTGAGGAACGCACATAGCTGAACAATGGATACTCGAACATTTTCCGGTAGAAGCCCCCGCAATGCAACCGGAAGCAGTTGAGTCATCAGCACGTGGCAGTCATGAGACTTTAGGTTCTGGAACTTTTTCTCTGCCATATTTATTATTCCCTTTATATTCGACGAGAAGCCAGACGGGACCTTCATACTGCTCAGGACTTCAAAAAATATCTCCTTCTCTTCTTTGGTAAGAACGTAGCTAGCAGGACGTAGACGTCCTTTATCCGTCCTCATTGGATGCAGGTTCTTTGGGTCTTTCAAAAGTTGCTGGTCCTCTCGTGCTTCCGGAGTATCTTTTGCCTTCCCATACACGCCCAAGAAGCCTAGCAGGTTCACGCAAACATTCTTCGTCACGTGCATCACGTCGATTGCAGAGCGGACCTTTAGGATTTTCCAATAGGGTAGTTCCCAAAATATAGACTTCTTCTTCCACAGGGGAACGTGGTTGTTAGCGTCATTCGGAACAGACTGTCCGCCAGGACCCTTTCCAAAGATTACATCTAAATCCTTGACCGCATCATATATATCTTCACCACTTTGGAGGGGTGGCTTCGGCCGGCGATCTTCCTCACCTTTGAAATGCTGCTGCTTGCTTTTCTTTCTTAGGGGATGCTGAGTTGTAAGAAATCGACGATGACCCGGGTACACATTCTTGTTACCTACATATATACTTTCAGTGCTATCTAAACAGTGTGTGCATGCATTGTATCCCTTGTTCGACTGTCCTGAAATGTTACTAAGAGCAGGCCAATCATTGATGGTTACAAACAACAACCCTCGTAGGTTAAATTCCGCTTGTTTGTACTCATCCCACACAGGTACCCCTTCATCACGCCACAACTGTAAAAGTTCATCAACTAATGGCCTCAGGTAGACATCAATGTTGTTACCGGGTTGCTTCGGGCCTTGGATGAGCACTGGCATCATAATGAACTTCCGCTTCATGCACAACCAAGGAGGAAGGTTATAGATACATAGAGTCACAGGCCAGGTGCTATGACTGCTACTCTGCTCCCCAAAAGGATTAAAGCCATCCGTGCTAAGACCAAACCTTAAGTTCCTTGGGTCACGTGCAAATTCCTTGTACTCTGTATCGATTTTTCTCCACTGCGACCCATCAGCCGGGTGTCTCAACATCTCGTCGCTCTTGCGGTCTTCTTTGTGCCATCGCAACAACTTGGCATGCTCTTTGTTTCTGAACAAACGTTTCAACCGTGGTATTATAGGAGCGTACCACATAACCTTGGCAGGAACCTTCTTCCTGGCGGGCATGCCCTCAACATCGCCAGGGTCATCTGCTCTGATCTTATACCGCAATGCACCGCATACCGGGCATTCATTCAAATTCTCATACTTCTCACCGCGGTAGAGGATGCAGTCATTAATGCATGCATGTATCTTCTGCACATCTAATCCTAGAGGGCAGATAATCTTCTTTGCTTCATACGCACTCTCGGGCAATTCGTTACCAGCCGGCAGCTTGTCCTTCACTATTTTCAGTAAACTCCCAAATCCCTTGTCAGATAAACCATTCGCTGCCTTCCATTGCAATAATTCCAGTGTGGTACCGAGCTTTGTGTTGCCATCTTCGCAAGTTGGGTACAACTTTGTTTTGTGATCCTCTAACATGCGCTCCAACTTCAACTTCTCAAGTGTAGTTTCTGCTAGGGTATGTGCATCAACGATGACCCCACGTAAATCATCATGTATGATGGGATCATCTGGTACCTCTTCATCATCAGCTTCCCCTGTTGGGTTACCAACATATTCAGGGTACATGTAGTTGTCATCGTTCTCTTCTTCTTCGTTATCTTCCATCATAACCCCTTTTTCTCCGTGCTTGGTCCAACAATTATAGCCGGGCATGAAACCAGAAGTTATCAGGTGGAGGTGAATTCTGTCTGTGTTAGGGTAATCCTTCTCATTCCGACATTCTTGCATGGACAACACATAAAACCATTGGGCCCCTTGTTATCCTTAGCCACATTGAGAAAAGATTGCACGCCATCCATGTACTCTTTAGAGCGTCGGTCAGCGTACATCCACGGATGACTCATCTGCAAATCACCGCTAAAACCCATTACGATAAACCAACATAATAGGAAACATATCATATTCATTAATACAAGTTCATCACATTAAAACCAAAGTATAGTAGTGACCAAATGTAATACATAGTTCTCATAAAACATAAATTAATTGAAACTAGAATACAACTATCTAAAGAATTTAAATCCAACAACAAATGCGATCAGAATCGCAACTAAGGTAACTATTGAACCAACAGCATAATGATACCAAGCCTCTTGACTAATGACATATTTTCTAATCTTTCTAAGCTTCAAGCGCATTGCATCCATCTTCATCTCGTGAACAGCGACGACGTCGGTAAGCTCGACCCCGTGAGCATCAACGATGTCGGCAATCTTCAAGTCCAATACCATCTTCTCTTCTAGGCATTGGAGACGAAGATCTTCACTTATCTTCAATTTTGCTTTCAAATCGTTGTTTTCTTTTAAAAAACTCTACAATAGGGTCGGCTGGAATTTCCGGTTCAACTACCTCCTAAATAAAAATATATCTATGTCAATTTGGTCGGCATGATTGTCATCCGAATCATAGACCGGACGAGGGACGACGGGGACGGATATCAAAACCATGACACTATACATAAAAAACATAAGAAAATTATACAAAAAAAATAATTATGCAATCAAATCATACAAGTAATTTTGTAAAATAACAGATAAAAGAAGAGGCTCACCGAGGTGGTGCCGGTCACGGGATGGCGGGGGCTATCGACGGCGGTGAGGACCGAGACGACACTAAAATCCACAAATAATAAATTAATTTGAGCTCAAAATACATAAAAAAATGAACTACCTAGTTTAGGCATTTCATCAAACACCTAGATAGCACTATAAAAATGAAATGAGCTAAACTTGTATGGAAATGGCTAAAATTCGGCCGCCGGGTGAAAGGATCAAGTGTTGCTAACCCTTAGAGAGATGGGTGCCGTCTATCTTGACAAATCTTGGAAAAAAATGGGGCTACACTTGAGCTTGAGAGAGAAACAATGAAGATGAGCTTGAGAGTTCAAAATGGTGGCTGGCCCGGGGTGGGAGATGATATAGCGGGACCTCTAGTCCCGGGCTGTACCACGGCCCGGGACGAAAGGTCCACCCTCCTGTCTCCACCCTGCCGCTGACTGCCTCGGTCCCGGGTGGTATCACGGCCCGGAACTAGAGGTGCCCTACAACCCGGGACCCGACCTGCGCAGCGTCGGAGCAGCCGGCCCGGTACTAGTTCCCTCCTCTAGTCCGGGATCGAACCACGCCCGGGACTAGAGCCCAACACCCCTCTCCACCAAAGGCCTTGTTTCCACTAGTGCATACATACCAGATAGTCAGATACTACCACTACAAGTGTGGGCACCCTAGCTAGCTAGCAACCATTTGGAGTGCTGAAGTACTAGTTAACATTTGCGAGAGGAGGGGCGCCCACCAGTACAAACACAGTTTGCCACATCCATCCATCCATCAGACCTGACCAACCAGATCGCCACCACCCAATCACTGTGGTGATTATACTATATTTCCAATTGGCCATAGCACCTGCGGGCTGCGGCATGCCCAACATCTTTCTCCAGTTAGTCACTTTCTTCCTCAGAGTCAAGTCAGTAGGACACTTATCACCTAGGCCTTTTAAGACAACGAACAGTAGGGCTACATGCCCCTCCTGGCCTAGGTCTTTTGCATGCAAGCATGCATGCATGGCCCATTCCAGCGCGGGGGCGTCGCTCCATCAGATCATCGTCTTCCTCTGCCGAGCCTTGCCCACACACCATTTCTTCACTTCGTTTTAACTCCCCTATGCTCCATGTGCTCAACTTGACCTCTTCAATCCTCATTTCGCTGTCAGTCTCGCTCTCTCTCACCTGTGCCACAGGGGAAAACAGAGGAGAGTACTAAAGATAAGAAAGCGATGTGTGCGTATAGACTATAGAGAGAGAGGGAGAAGAAAGCTACTGGATCGAGGGCCGGGATGAGGAGGATGCCCACAAGGAAGGCAAGGGGAATCACTCACGTAGTACGTACACACCACCGGTGCAACAACTTGCCGCCGTGGTAGGCCAGCCGGCTAGGCCCATAACGGCACTGGTCATAATAAATTATTAAAGCCGACGAGACGACAGCGTCTCGCTGCGATTCGTCGACGTGGGCCGCTCTGCCGCCATGCATGCAGCTCCGCACCAAGAGCTCTTGTTTTTCTTCGCTTGCATTGCATGTGAGAGATGTTTTCTGTATAACCATCGACAAATGATGCTGTATCTACACACGATTATTCATCATGTGCACGAGATACATACATACAATCGTATGATGAACACTACACAGTTGTGTGGTCAATTTCCTGCTGGGATAAATAGAAGAAGCCCCGACAATATGGGTTAAGGACATGGCGGAGAGTTAAGACGGCGGATCGATCGTTCGACCTGATGTGGTACGTAATTGATGAAGAAAAGGGAGGGTACCTGCAGATGGATCAAAGTCCACCATCTCCTGGCGTTGGCCTAATTAGTTAAGCTAGGAGGAATTGGGTGGGAAGGCGAGATGGGCTTGTCACAGGATCGCTCCCAGTACCGGAGTAGCAGTTGTTGCGATTCTGGTTGGTTCACTCACCGGCCGGGTAGGAGGAGCCGGCCGGCGAGGGACCAGCTCCGTTCTGTGTAGCTTGGAGCTGAGGTTATCTGGTCCCGGCCGTTCCCGACCCAAAGAGATGGACAACTGCTTTGAGCTGTGCGGCTAACCCCCAACGCTGGTGCTGGTGCTCTGGGGGGACCGTACGTCCCGAATACATACTCTGGCCACCACGGAACTATACGCGTACCTAATACAATCATGTCTACGCTGGCTTGCTGGCTTATACTAATTGATATACGTACGTAGAATTCGCAATGTAGCATGCCTGCATGCGCCAAAACTAATACAGCTGGTGGCTACACGCCATACAGTTTCCTCCTGACCTAGCCGCCGCTAGCGATCAGGAGGCGATCTTCTTCCACCGATCTCCACCGGCGATCCTGCTGGTCCCCTCTCCCTCCGTCTGCTGCTCCGGCGGCGGGAGGAGGGGGGATCCGGGTTTCTCCGTTCTGTAGTTAGGGTTTGGCTTTGTAGGTCGTGGTGCGTCGTTGGGGTGGTGGGAGCGACGCCAGGGCAAATAAATCTGTCTCAACTCTATTCCCACACCGGCGTTGTCTTTCATGGCGGCGTCTCGGAGTTGGTGGCATCGTGTGCTTGCCGATCTTTTAGGTCGGTGGCTTTAGGGTTCATGGATGGTGTCGGCGAGGCGGCGGCGGCGACTCCATCAGATGGGTTTTTCCTCCTGTTCTGTCCCCGTTGTTGCGGCGTTGTCTCCGGCGCCATGGTGGATCAGAGAGGATTCGTCTAGGAGTACGTGCAGACGGTGGTCTGCACTGGTGACAGCTGGAAGATGGTGCACCTTGTGCTGGGTGCGTGGTTGGAGGCTGACGGTTCTGGTTCCCTACTCCGACGTCGTCGTGCGAGGTGCCAGTGCTGAAGTTCGACGGCGTGTCCGGGGTCGTGCTGCCCCGGTCTGATTCTTTCAACGGCAATGGTTTGTCCTATGGCAAACTATTTTTGAGGTCCGAAAAGCTGATAATCAGCGATGGAGCCGCGTCGAGCTCGGGTGAAGAGGTGATTTGTCTCTTTTTCTTTGGTGGTTGCTACGGTGGTGCCGAAGAATAGGGATAGACGTTGGTTTGTCACATAGGTTTATCCTCTCTCTCCAGATCTGTAAGATCGGTGTCTACGTACTTTGTATCTCGTCTTTTAATTATTAATGAGAATCGTATTACCTTGAAAAAAAAATACAGCTGGTGGCTGCGCTTTGTATTCGATCATCTGGGCTCTTGAGCAGTGGGCCTGGATTGTAGTAGCGCGTGTGGGCCTGTTTTGGCAGCTTTCAGCCGGTATCCGATGCAGAAAACCCATCATCCACCTGCCTTTGCAAAAAAAAAAAAAAATCTAGCCTAAAAATACCAGCATCACTTACCAACAACAGTAGCAGCATTCAGTAATCCATACCATACTACTAGCATGCCATGATGCATGTTCTACTTTGTAACTGCAGATTGGCCGGAGAAGAACAGAATCCATCTACAGTGCTATGTATGCAAGCATCAGAAGAGTTCAGACGTAGCGAAGGAAAGCAATGATGCCGCCGCTGCGGGTTCATTCTTCTTCTTCTTCCTTCATTCGACATGAATCATGAATGGCCAATGATGCGAAGCTGCATGCAGCTCCTCACGGGGAATTGGGCGAGAATGAACGGTTTTCGAGGAGGATAGCGTGTGGTTTCGCGCCGTCAGCGACGCAGAGGAATCTGTTCGCCGCTACGGTTTGTTTGTAGCCTGGCCCTGGCGGAGCAGAAGGGATGCACAGCACAGCTCGCGGTGGCAGGACGTACTGGGTGCCGTTCACGTTGTCTGGCTAGGTACGTACGTATCCCACAGTCTTTCCACATGCCGGCCGCTGCAGTTCTTCACGATGATGATACGGCCAGCCAAAGATCCGGCTACCCAGACGCTGCACCGCTTGTCCGCATACCTGCCGTTCTCGCTGAACCTGCACTGACTCTGGATTTTTTTTGAAATAAAGCCGGGGCGCGGTCGATCCAAGGCGCCCGCCAGCCCTCCGGCGTGCGGCGGTGGATCCAAGGCGCCCCTGCGGCTCCTGCCCGCCACTGCCTAGATCTCTGCCGCTGCGCGCTGTACCTGCATGCGTCGGCGTCGATCAAGCCGCCGGCCGGCTAGCTGCAGCCTGCGGCAGGATGGGGCAAAGGGAATGCGCTGTTTCCGAGGAATGGCGATCGAGCTGTCGAGCTATCTCTGGGCGCGCGCGGGCACTGACCGTCCGGCCGACAGAGCGGTTGCGCGGACTGAGCCTTCGTCCATATGTTCAGTCATTGGGTTGTCCGGATGCATGGATCGGATGGAGCAGTTATCTCATTCGGCCGGCACTGCAGCTAGTCACGCTGTCGTTTGCTCCACTTTTGTTCCTAGCATTCAGGTAGCAGCTGGTAGTCTGGTACGGCGGTGTTGGAATCTGTGCACGGATCATGTGTTGATGGGCTTGCTTTGCTACGGTGAGAGTGACGGAGGGGTAAGAACACGATGGTTCTAAGGGGAGGTTGTCCTGGTCGATGGAGCGAGAGATAATTTTGAGCTTGGTCGTGAACAGCCTTCGGCGTCATTTTCCTCCTTGGAGGCGTCGCCGTGAAGCGCCGGCATCTCCCCCACACTCATGGTGTTGCCTCCAGGTGAAAACCTTGATTCGGCGTGCCGGATCAGCGATGGCGGCGTCCTCGACGTCGCTCCTTTGTTGAAAGCATCGCTTTGGAGACAGAACTTGTGCTACTCACAGTCTTGTTGCTCTGGCATGAGCTTCTAGGGCGCCATGTACGCCAGGCTGGTGCCTCCAAGATTGCTACTTTCTCAAGACTGGTCAAGTCCTGCCTTTCGCTTGTCGATCTCTTCTAGGCACTATAGAGTGTTGGGTACGTTGGCTAGGGCAGTCGAGTTGAAGTGGTAGTTCTTCGTGGTGGCTGGTGTTGGTCGACACGCGGCCTTGTTGTTGCTCCTGTTGAGCAGGGTGTGCCTTATTACTGTGGTTGTAGCGTGTGGTAGCTAATCTTTTGATTAGCGGTGCCAGCCGTGAGGCGTTGTAGCCATTCTTTGGCGTTGTTTTTCTCTCGTAAGTTTAATATAATGACGCGCGGATCTTCTGCGGGTTCTCGAAAAAAAGAATTTTAAAAGGCTCATTCCAAATCCTGATCCTTCTCAGAGACTGAAAGACTGAGAGAGTGATAGCCAAAAACGAAATACAAATTCAACTAGCTTAATGAGTATTCCTACCCGATCGAACTCCAATTAGGTGATTATAGGCGTTGGCCTGACATGTGAAGAAGAGAAGGTTGGGGCGCCATTTAAACCAGCATGATAAATGTGCGGATGAAAAGGCGGACGCCCTTGTCAGAGGTCGTCGCCCCGAGCAGGCTCCCAACTATGGGGTTGGCCTCGGCGGTGCTAGACAGTTTTTTCGGTCGTCCTGGACCAATGGGGTGCCATGGGACCATTTTTTCTATCCAGACCCCATTGGGCCTTGGGGGAGGGCTTTGGTGGGTGTCGGTGGAGATTCTCTAACTTTTGCCAACTATACAGAAGGGGATATCAACAAGTACAACATTGTATAAAAAATAAACCATAAACAATATCATATGGTGGGTCTATTGATATTTATTTGGTATTATACTAGATCAAACTTATAAATATGGACTTTTAACTAGATTTATGCTCCATGTACTTCCACGCGCGGGGGGGGGGGGGTAATTAAGTAAGAATTACACGACACGTGATGTTATGATTAATTCAGATACACAAGGAATCACAAACGGGATTTCATGCGTTCCTAACTATGTTCAAGTACTGTTGTTCTAATTTCGAATACTACAACACGTTTATGCTTGACAAATTCAGTCTCACAAGACACGTAGGTTTTTCTTTGAGAGGACACCTTGAGTTTTCTTTGCCCACTTGGGAGGCCCGGCCCAAGCAGATATAGGTTGTGAGGACGAGTCGAGTTGGGCCATTTTCTAAAGGCAGTGGCGTTAGACGAGGAAGTGAGCTCCCTCTGCCTCGGAATCTGGGCTTAATCTCATCGAGTGGACAAGGCCGACGCAACATCAAGCACTTGGGGCTTGGCACGCCCAAAAGGCCGAAACTCCTCCTAGGCTCGTTGACTGAAAATCAGCACTATTACTAACTATATAAAAGACCATCCGTTTAGCGATCTCTCAACAGTGTTGAGCAGTTCCCGCGCGTGATTTTCCAAAAAAGTCCCTATGTTTTCCAAATATCGCGAACCGGTCCCCAGACATAAAACACTGCCCTAACCCTAGAAGTCGAAATTACTAACTATATAAAGACCATCCGTTTAGCGATCTCTCAGCGCCCGTGCTAGTGTTCATTGCTACAGTGATGAACAGTGTTGAGCAGCTCCTGCGTGTGATTTTGGAAAAAAGTCCCTATGTTTTCCAAATATCGCGAACCGGTCCCCAGACATAAAACACTGCCCTGACCCTAGAAGTCGAAATATCTCATTCCATTTCCCCCCACCTCCATCTCGCCCCCGCCGCCGCTGCCCAACTTCCGGGGCCGCGCCGCCCTCCAGCGACCGCCGGCGCCGCCCTCCACCTCCCCCGTCCGCCGGCGCCGCCTCCAGCCTCGGCCCCGTGCCGCCCTCCAACCCCGACCGCCCGCATCGCCTCCAGCCCCAGCCCCGGCCCCGGCCGCCCGCGCCGCCCTCTAGCTCGGCCGCCGGCGCCGCCCTCCAGCCCCGGCCCCGGCCGCCCTCCACCTCCCCCGGCCGCTGGCGCCGCTTCCAGCCCCGGCCGCCCGCATCGCCTCCAGCCCCGGACCCGGCCGCCCGCGCACCCTCCAGCGCTCTATGTGGCCTCGCCGGCCAGCTCTGGCCACCACGAGAGTTTCCCGCGTGGAGATCGTCCTCGGCAGCCCCGTCTCGGCCGTCCTGCGCAGCCCCTCCCTCCCCCCTCCTCATCTCTCCCCGTCCGCGCCAGCAAATTCCATTTTCTCAGCTGCCTGCTTCTTCCGCACGCAGGAGCAGAGAAACGATGGGATGTCCTTCGACGGCGCCGGCGCCGACATCTGCATCAGGATCAAAAGGTGAAATTGAGCTTCACAATCTTCATGTTCGTTTCTTGCACTTCGTTTTTTTTAGTTCGAAATTTTATGCAGTTACATATTTATTGACCTTATGAACTTCTATGATATAGTTTAGGTAATTACTCCTATTGCTTCATATATTTTTACCTTCAGTATCAAGGTATTCCTATAGAATTTCCTTCGTATTGTAGTTATTTCTCTCGACATTGGATTGCAGTTCATGAAGTATCCTGTTATGTTGAACTTAATAGGTATCCATTTTTTCTGAATTAATCGGTGTTCTTCCAGGGCCCTAAATAGGGTTAACATCGGAATGTATACGGCTCAGTACAAGCTTTTTGATTGCTGGAAAAAAAATTATCTATATTAACATCATTCCAAAAGTTAGGATTCCAAAAGTTAAGGTCGTAATTTATACAACTTGGTGAAAGCTTTTGGACTGTTGGAAAAATGTTATCTATTAACATCATTCCAAGAGTTAGGATCCCATGTCAATAAAATTGTATACATGAAAATTTTGGTTTAAGATAATCTGCTGCCTCATATACCTCTTCTGGCCACAAAATTGTGCTAATGTGTTCAACACCCATCATGCCCGTTCAAATGAAATTGCTTTGCTGTAGAAATTAAATTTTCATGTCAGGAGATGTCTTTCCTATATGTCCAAGCACCAAAGCTAAAACTGCTAATGATTGATTTATATGGCACCTCCCTATTCTTATTCCTAGAGCGATAAGGAGTTCCATCATGTCCTACAAGAAGAAGATGCAACCAGTGGCAAACTGCATTGCGTACGGCAATATCAAGCAATGTCCACAATCATAGTCAGGAAGAAAACAACATCAAGTACTTGAATTTCACAGGTTTGTTAACTATTACATGTAAGGCAAAAAAGCTTCCGGTTGACAATGTTTAAATATAAAACTGAACAAGTAATAGATAGTTTTCTGCATATTAGCTATGGACCCAACAAGTGAGTTTTTAATATTTATTCTTAATAAATGATCGATGCAATTTTTTTCTCCTCTTTATGAGACATATATGGTTGAATGATAGTTATATTTAACATTACAAAATAAGTTCTATTCATTCCAAGCCAGCATTTTTCTTAATTGAATTTTATGTTTGTTTCAGTCGATACTAAACATACTAGCATCTATGTCGTTTCTATGCAAGGGTGTATGCCACAAACAGTGGGTTAGAATAATTCTAGACAAGTAATATAAATTAAATAATTGCCCCATCATATAAACATCCCCACAGTTCTTTGTAGAATCATGTTATCGTAGTAGTAGTATGTGGTTGCAAAGCAGCGCTTTAACTGTTTCAAAATTGATTTTTCTTTCAGGAAAAAAGTGTTGTATTTTTAAAACTGTTTATGCATACATTACACAAAGGGTAAAATCCAATTTCTTACTGTTTTATCTCACATAAGATGCGTACAATTTCTGTAGCTTCAGAGAAACTGTGAGCATGTCTCTACATCGTTATAAAATTTTCCAAATTCAGTGCCCCATCTAGCACTCTATTTCTTATTCAGTCTTCCATCTACGCTGGAATCTACTAAGAAAATTACCATCCAGTTTCATGCTCTCTAGCTCGCCTTAATGTGGTTTTCTACTAAATCATATTGCTTTGCAATCTGAATATGCTGTGATATCGGATCAATTTGGTGCTGTAGATTCATGGCTTGATGCACTGGATGTAGAGGTTTTCCTATTGTTCTTTAATCAACATCAACTACTAAAATGTCATAATCTTCAGAATAATTCCGTAGCTTTCTTGCCATTGATGTGATAATGTAAACATTGTTTTATGCCAGAGGTGATTTTGACTGCTCGCAAGTTTGAGTACCTCCTCCTAGCATGTTATTAAATATATTTGTTGCAAGACTGTAACGGATCTATTTGCTTGATTTCAAATGGTCAATATATTTACTTTAGTTTGGCTAAATTATCTGCTTTGTTATTGTTCCTTCTAAGATCGTTTATTTATATATATTGACAGGCTGAAGCTATAGGGCTGCCAGCCTTTCCGTTTTTCTGTTCGTCGCTACCATCGGTGATGATGCCCAGTTGAGGGTAACCAAAAGAGAATTGCGCTCATGCTTCTAAAATTTATGATTAGTTAAGATGGTCGCCAATATATGAAGTTCAGTTTATTTTTCTGCTAAAACAAACCCCAAACTGCGGTTCTTTATCAATGTTAAATAACGGGGTAAATAATAGCATGTGATCCTTCTACTTTCATTATCATGTAATAATGGTTGTTCTTATTACTGGATGTTTTTATCGATTTTGCATGAAAAATGCATTGGTCCATAGTTATGTATATATACTACTATGCATCAACTTCCTGCTACACCATAGTCCCTATTTGAAACAATACTTTGTGTGATTATTGTAAGAAAACTTTACATTTTATTTCAAATGAGGAAACAATCCGACAACATAATTTTTCACTAAGGGCGCGGCGTGCCGCCGCGCTAAATTCAACTAGTAATAGAGTAATAGTACAGTACATCTGATTGATGAGTTCCGTAGAAGCGCCGAATTTGTACTCCAAGTCCTACATGGTAACCATGTCTCGGGTACGATTGTCCTTCCATTTCTCCATGCACATGTCCCGTAGCCCGTTCCATGTGTATTGCGTTTTTTAGAGTACAATCTGTTCCACCTGCTGCGCGAATTCAACGTATGACTCACTTTGCACGCATATGTACGTAGCGTGGATTCATGTATGGCTGGGATAAAGTCGTAGACATGGCCTGACCAGAAGCACCTGTATGCACGGGGGAGGCTATTTGCGTGCGAGGCTTCACACAGTTTTGGACCGCAAGACGACAAAGTCGCCGGAGAGGAGGAAGACCACCCCCACAACCACCGCCGGCCGGACCGCCTGCTTCCGCTGCCCGTGGCCGGCAGCGCTCCCGCGACCGCCTCGCCGCCCCGCCCTCCTCAAACCGCCTCCCACCGCCGGTACTCCGCCGCCCGGACCATCCCCTCTAAATCCCCCCATCGGCGAGCACCCCCACGGCCTCACCCCCACCCCCGCCGATAAGATCTAGCCTCAACGGCCGCCTTCTCCGCCGCGGCTCCGCAGCGGCGTCGCCAGTGCCGTCTCGGCTGGGTCCAGTCTTGGGGAAATATTTGGGGACGGACATGGAGAGAGGAAGAAGAAGGAGATGGGAGCGAGAAGGAAGGAAACCGCGTGCGAGGCGTGTGAGCGCTCGCACGCGCGTAGAGAAGCGTTTCCGTGTATGCACCAGGAAGTCAGCAAACTAACCAAGCCGTATGGACGGCGCTCCATTTTAACCAAAAATGTTGTTGAGATCGTCAGAAGATTTGCCGCTAAATACTCCATCCGTTCCAAATTAAATTTTCTTTTAGAAAGGCAAACCAATCTATTGATCATCAACAACTGTACAAAACATTCTGAAAGTAACAAATTACAAATAGGTCACCTAGCAACGAATACAAACACTGAAGCGAGCCAAAGACGCGCCGCCGGCCTCATCCCTCCCTCACCGAAGCCGGGTATAGCTTGTCGTAGTATAACTTGTTGTACTAAACTGACGAGAAATCGTCATGCTAAGGTCCCAAGGGACCAGCGCACCAGAACAGTAACCATCGCCAATAATAAAAATCATAGATCAAAAGACGCACCAACAGAGCGAGGATAGGACGGGAGGACCTTATTCTGACTTCAATATGTAGCCGTCGCTTCACCATATTGAAGAAGACACTGAAAAAACCAAATCAAAGTGCAGGAACCCTCCCGCCGGGGAGAGGACGTGATCCGCCACGCCTCCAAGGCCCTATGGCCATCGGAGCTGGGTGGACCGACGGCCTCGCCGGCTAGGGGGATGGAACCTAGATGACTTCCATTTGTTTAGATACGGATATATCTAGACTTGTTATAAATCTAGATATATCCGCATGTAGACAAATGAAAGTTATCTAATTTAGAATGAAGAAAGTAATTTGGAACTAAGGGAGTCCATGCAAGCAACTAGGAAACACGTGTATCAGCACCAGAGTGGAGAACGTTGGAATGGCACGACGGCAACCAACGACGGCCAGAAAATAAAAAATAGTTCTTACGCTTTTTTTTTTTGAGAATAGTTCTTACGCTTTCGGCAAACAGCCCTTGCGCGCGCCAGTCGAGTGCCGCAGTAAACATGTCAGCTGTAGATTGGCTGCGGAGGCGTCTCTCTTTCACCGCCCACAAATATTCAGGTTATGTGAAAAATGGAGCTGTGAAAAATGTCCAGGAACGAGCACTCGGGTCCTCAGAAATTTGCGGCCAGGTCAGGGAAGCGTACGTGGTGCTCGCATATTTCGACGGTCGGTTCTGGAAAATTCTCACCTGCTCGTTCGTGGCTGGTGCTGAGTGCTGACCGTTGCCTCCCGGCCGGGACAGTTGGGCATGGACGCAAGAGGACAGGACGACAGGCTCCCGGAGTCAGGATTTTGCCTGCGACGGAATATGCCTCGCTTTCACAGTGGCTAGTTTGGTGTTTTGGTTTCTTGCAACAAGGCCCTCCAGTTTTCGAGTTTCATACTTCACTCTAGTGGTGCTGCTGTACTTACCCTAGTGGCAAGTATTTGGGTAGATGACTCGTTCAATATTAAGTAAATATCACCGAACCACGATAACGGGGACAAAACACGACTGCTAGAATTTCTTTCGCTTAATCAACACTTTAGATCAACTAAGCACGGATAACCTAGGTCATGCATTTTCATTATTTTCACGGCTCTGCGCATAATATCTAACACGTGAGGCTCACCAGCTGTATTACGGGATGGTAGGTCACAACTTTGACCATGCAGCTTCCTAACCTCTTTAGCATCTAACTAACTGGAGTAGCTTTGATCATCCCTAATCCCTACCTTTTTCAACGTCAACTCATTTCTCCTTCCAATTTGCATTCGTCGCTGGGTTCTCCAGCAGTCATAATCGATCTAGCTTAAAAGTAGGCATGGGAGTTGAGGAAGGAGATGATCACAACTCTGTCGATGGATTTCCTTGTCCCCTTCTTGGTCAAGCAGTGCGCCATCTTTGCATCACGCTTGGTCGAGAGTGCCTCTATCTGAGCAGACTCCACAAGCTTGTCCTTGACCTTGGCAGACGTATAAATGACCATGCCTTGTTTGCCACCATACCCACACCCAGAGCACACACATGATGAGGTCGAGGCCAGGAAACATGAACAAGACGTGTTCAAGGTTTGGTAGAGGTGACACATTCATAACAAACTCGATTGTTTGTGCTTGGTTGCGTCAATAATGGTGATTAACATGATTTTTGCCCAAAAGTAATTGTTTTTGTAAGGTTTTGCCGTATTTGTTCTTGCTCCTCGATATTTACTCTTCAATCGTATAAGAGCAGTACCGTTATGTCATCCTAGTTTATGTGCTCTTCATTTCTTGGAAAACATAGTCCATATATTCCCTCGCAAATGGGTAAATACATAAAATGGTTGGTTGCATCCTGAAGTTGACAATATTATCTTTTATCGTGTCCCAATTGTTGAAACATCTATTTGGCTCATTGTCACACTCTGATCTAGCCACACTTTGTTATTCCCATGATTGTACTCGACATCTTGCCAAAGCATCCGATGGTCACAAACTCAGAATGGTCATCTTGTTTCTCCTTTTTTTTTGCCACCAACACTTCTTTTAATGGTGGAAACAACGGCTTAATTAACTTCAATTTTGGCAATGTTAGACACCTACAAACATCCACAAAATACTTCCTCGATATTCAAGAGATACCATCTGAGGATTTGAAAACTGATATGGTATCTGAAACATAACATTGCCCACTAACTTTTTACGTGAAATAATTCAAACACATAATGATTGTGCGGAAGTATTTATTGAAAAATATATATATGAGATCAACACGTTTAAATTAAAAAGTTTTTGGTGGTCAAATATTTCAATTTTGACCAAAACTATGTCCAAAATATTTTTCTTTGTACTCGGATTGTGATACTCAAGAACTAGAGGGTACTTTCTCCAAATTTTAACAGGACAAAACACGAGGTCGAGGGATAAGGTGATCACAAGGGAAGTGGATCCCGATTCTAAACCCAGCCCAGCTATCCCCGTTCCGTTCCTAGTCACCGGCACTTGGCGTCGTCCGCCCACTCCCCCTCCCCGCAGCTCAGCTCAGCTCCACACGCCCACCCCGACGATGGCGACCATCAGCACGCAGCTCCGCTCCGCGCTCCTCTCCGCGGCCGCCTCCTCCTCGTCCACCTCCCCGCGCCGCGGCGGCCGGCGCGCGCCCTCCTCCGTCCGCTGCGACGCCTCTCCGCCCGCGGCGTCCGCGTCGGCATCCCTCGACCCCGACTTCGACAAGAAGGCCTTCCGCCACAACCTCACCCGCAGCGACAACTACAACCGCAAGGGCTTCGGCCACAAGAAGGAGACCCTCGAGCTCATGAGCCAGGAGTACACCAGTAAGCGCCAGGAAACCAGTAACCAATTTGCTTGTGTGATTTCATCCCCGAAACGTCTGTAATTGATTGATTGCGTGCAGGCGATGTGATAAAGACGCTCAAGGACAACGGGAACAAGTACACCTGGGGGCCGGTGACGGTGAAGCTGGCGGAGGCCTACGGCTTCTGCTGGGGCGTCGAGCGCGCCGTGCAGATCGCCTACGAGGCGCGCAAGCAGTTCCCCGAGGAGCGCATCTGGCTCACAAACGAGATCATCCACAACCCCACCGTCAACAAGGTACTACTATTGTAGGGTACATATAACAAGTTTTAGGCAAATTGAACGGTAGGCAGGGAGTAAAATTTTAGTGAAAAAAGTGTTTATACTAAACAATTGCGAGGGGATAAATCAAGGAACATTTCATCAACTCTCTGCCATTTTAGGATGCATATAATAAAATTTTGGCAAATTGAGCGCTATATTGTTCATACTAAATGCTCGCAATAAGGTTCATTTGTGCTGTATGAGTAGCTTCTTAGTACTCAAACAGTTAAGAGATCTCAACAGTTAACTTGTGTTTTTGGTGATCATTTGTTGTCAGCAATGAAAAAAAAACTTCACCATGCCTAACTGCGTTCATTTCGGTCAAGCATGTCCAACGGCTCTGGATTTGACATGAGTTAAACTCCTATGATGCAGAGATTGGAGGACATGGGCGTAAAAGATATTCCTGTTAATGCTGGTATTAAGGATTTTGATGTTATTGAACAAGGTGATGTTGTCGTCTTGCCTGCATTTGGAGCTGCTGTGGATGAGATGTACACACTAAACCAGAAGAATGTGCAGATCGTTGATACAACATGCCCTTGGGTTTCAAAGGTACATTTCCCTTTCGAAACCACCTTGCTCTTATAGGATGACGCTATGTGTTCGTCAAGAATCAAAACATATCTCAGGTTAATGAAACGTGTGATCTTTTATAGGTGTGGAACATGGTCGAAAAACATAAGAAGGGCGACTATACCTCTATTATTCACGGGAAATATGCCCATGAAGAGACTGTTGCCACTGCTTCTTTTGCAGGGAAGTACATCATTGTGAAGAATATGGTTGAGGTACATCTAATTCTTTGCTGTTGTTTTGGACTTGACGTTGAATCCAGTCTGTGGCTTAAGATAACAACATATTATCAACTGAAACAGGCAACATACGTATGTGATTATATACTTGGTGGGCAACTCGATGGGTCTAGTTCAACAAAAGAGGAGTTCCTTGAGGTATAGATTGTTCTCAAATTATCATTCTACTTCCGTGTTAGGAACATATGTCGATGCTTAATGGGACTGTTTTGCCCACACTCGCAGAAATTCAAGAATGCTGTTTCTCCAGGATTTGATCCTGATGTTGACTTGGTAAAAGCAGGCATTGCAAATCAGACAACAATGCTTAAAGGAGAAACGGAAGAAATTGGTGTGTTTACTACTACCTTTATGGCCATGTGGTTTTGTACAGTACCAGTTCCAATTTTTACTATAAATGCTTTATGATTGACAGGAAAACTTGTTGAGAAAACTATGATGCGCAAGTTCGGAGTTGAGAATGCTAATGACCACTTTGTTGCCTTCAACACTATTTGTGATGCCACACAGGTAAATTTTCTTTTGAGCATATCCTTTAATTTTACAGAGATTCTGCATTACATGACTGCATGTTGTCAATAATCACTGGACTCTATGTGTGATAAATTCATTGAAGGGAGAGGGGCAATCTCGTCTTATGTCATTCTTTATCTTGTGTTTTGAGACTAAAACATACTCCCTCCATACCAAAATATAAGACTTTCTAGCCTTTCTGACTTTATCTTGATTCATACGTATGTAGATATGTTTCAGTGTGTTGATTCACTCATTTAGAAACGAATCAGGACAAAGTGAAAAAGACTAGAAAGTCTTATATTTTGATGCGGAGGGAGTGTTAATGATTGCTATGAGACTCATTTAAGTAACTACCCAATGCAATCTAAGTGGTTATGACTTATAAAGCCCAAGAAGTAAATCAAGCTTTTCTGAATAGAGCATATTTCTCAAAACTCCTCATCCTTGTATGGGTAGGTGTATTTTACAGTGTTTTGGTTTCTACGAAAAAGGTTCCCTTACGAGTTAAACAGTCATGAGCCAGTTGAACATATACCATACTGATGACATTCATATCTCAGGAAAGACAAGATGCAATGTACCAGCTAGTGAAGGACAAAGTTGACCTTATTCTGGTTGTTGGAGGATGGAACTCCAGTAACACCTCTCATTTGCAAGAAATTGGAGAACTCGCTGGAATTCCGTCCTACTGGATTGACAGTGAACAAAGGATTGGACCAGGAAACAGGATCAGCTACAAGCTAAATGTAATTTCCGATACCTATGTTGGAAATTTATCTCCCTCTGACTAAATTATTATTTTGGAAAATGGTAGTGAATCTTAATGATAGAAGAGGTTTAATAAGAAGTAACAGAGAATTTGATAAACGAAGTGTATAAACAATCACAAGAGACAATTTAACTGAAATGTGAACTGTTTGACAGCATGGTGAGCTTATTGAGGCAGAAAACTGGCTACCAGAAGGACCTATCACAATTGGAGTTACTTCTGGTGCCTCAACTCCGGACAAGGTAATGTAGTCCACCCAGTTTTGGTGCTTCTGTTGCACGTATCCTGCACTGGTCGACAACATATTGGTGCACATCGGATAAACTGAAATCCTCATAACCATGGTGATTACATTTGCTTGGGCAGGTTGTTGAGGATGCGCTACACAAGATATTTGAGATCAAGCGCCAAGAAATTTTGCAGGTTGCATAAATTTTCAGCAAAAAATGTCAGGGGAAAATAGCTGATGTTTTGGCAAAGGTTAGTAGAACCATTGCGCAACCTATTTGTTGTACAGTAGCTAAGGATGTAATGGTTCAGGCACATGCTATCACGAGGATGTCTATGCTGGCCGCTGGGATACATATAAGTTGTAATTGCCTGTACCACGAACAGTTGTATACCCGTATCAGCTGTAATAACTCTCTGCCCCTCAAAGAAGACTTTTATAGGCTGCATATATCACCATGGCAGTTAGTTTGTCGTCGGATAGAGCTCAAATGCAGGATTCCCTATATATAAAGTGCAACAAATGCAGGGTTTCCTATGTATGCAAATGTCAGAACAATCACATCTGTTGTAATCGAATTTCACTTTTCTCGGTATCCATTTTCTGTGATCCGTATGTCACATTCTTATGCTACTCCGCCACTTGTTGTGATTTGGTTACTTCTGTAACTACGAACAAAGTTTGCTATAAGAAACCAACTGTTGAAGTTCAACATTGTAAAGTGTGGGGCTCTTAATAAAGATCAAGAAGAGCTTACAGACCGAAGAACCTGCTGCCTGTTATCATTAGTCATCTTAATGGGTTAACAAAACAGAGAGTTAAAAAAGCAATTTCCTTCAAGCGAAAGCATTTTTTTTGTACAGTGAGAACTGAGAAGCGAGAGGCAAAACCTCCATGACGGCTTCCTCGCGTCTCACCTCCACGATTTGGCGCACTCCGAGTGCGCCGGCCACCTGAGCTCTGTCGTCCCGTTGAGCTGCCTGGCGGCGTCTAGCACGGCCTTCAGATCGGCGACCTTGGCCCGCATCGTCCGGCAGCAGTTGGCGTGCACGGTGGCCACCTGCCGGGCGTCCCGGCTGTCCTGGCAGAAGCCGCTGAAGCGCGTCGTGTCCAGGACGCGCGCCGTCACGCCAAGCCGGCCGAACGCGCCTCGCCGCTTCATCTGGTTCAGCACGTCCTGCTCCTTCATGCCCGCCGATTGGGTCCGCGCCGCGTGCCACTCGTCGAAGAGCGCCACCGTCCGGTTGCTCGTGGCCACGAAGAAGAAGCCGGTGTTGAGCTCGTTGCCGAGGTAGTCATGCGGCCGGCCGTTGAACTTGTCGGAGCTGATCAGGAGGTCTTCCTCCCGAGTGCGGTTCAGGCTCGGGAAGGGGTTCCTCAGCCACATCACATCCAAATCCTTGAGTATCATCACATCAGAAATTACATAATAGTTAATGGCTGCATGAATTTGGTACTAGGCACGAAATTTACGTTACTCCTAAGTGAGCACGACGAAAGTACCGTGAATAGGAAGCTGTAACCGTGCTTGAGCACGTCGCCGAGGAGGCGAATGCGCCGCCACATCATGCGTATGAAACCGTCCGACATGTAGAGCTGCTCCGACGAGAGGTCGTCGGTGCCGTTCATAGCGGCGGCCGGGAACCGGTAGCACCGGATGCCGCCGATTCTCCTGCACCGGCGGAAGGCCTGCCGTCCATGCCACGAGGAGGACGTGGCGGATGAGCTTCTGCGTGCCGTCCCCTTGCTTCAGGCTCTCCACGAAAAGGTCGAGCAGGCCGTCCTCCTCGGCGTACGCCTTGTTCAGCACGCTCAGGATCAGCGTCCTGTTCTCGTCGGCCGCGCCGCGCAGCGCCGCCTCCAGATCATCGCCGTCGGCACGAGCCTGCTTCGGCAGTTAATCTCCCGAGAAATTAGGTAGGGTTCATTGACTAATTCAGAGGTGCTTCGTGGGCGTGCGGACTGCACGTACTAATCAGTTGTACTAGTCTATAAAAGATGGAATTAATCACTTCAAAGATCACAAAAATCTACTTGCCGTTGATCGACGGCGCCAAATGCCGAAGAACCTCTGCTCCGTCTCGCCGTGGGCGTCGGCCGGAGACCATAGCGCGTAGTACGTGCCGACCACGAGGAGGAGGCAGACGGCGGCGATGGCCACGAAGCGGGCCAATGCGCAGTGCTCCCGCGCGCAGAGCGGCCACTGTGGGGGGCATGGGCATGGTGGTGGCCATTGGATCCAACTCCTTGCCTGCTTTGGCCGGATCACCATGGGATCCGATGATGGTGGTGTCTCGGATTTGGACGAGAAGGCGCGAGTCTCTCATGGGCAAGGAGTTTGTTAGTTCAGTTGTGATCTTAATCAGGCGATGATATGCATGGGTAAACGCCTAAACGGGGTACGCAAGTCATGAGAAATTTGCAGCAAACCTACCCGACCTGCCGCACGCCTGCGTTCTCGCAAACACAATGCACAGGTACACCGATTAATCTCTTCTTTTTACTGATTGTATGTATGAGAAAATGTGGGAGCATATGTGGCTTGCCAACCTTTAGAGATTTTTTTAAATTTGGTTCAAAAGTATGCCAGTATTATAGGAAACAGAAAATAGCGGAAATCTAGTTTACGTGCGCACGGGGTCTCGGAAAACTCGGCCCGCTAGGTCCACTAACGCTCGTTTCTCTTCCTCTGTTTTTTTTTTCAGTCGGTCAGAGTTTCCAAGAGGAAGAAAATATCGGTCCGAAAGGGCAGTGGACAACATGCTCCTCTTATATGTGTCTCTGTCTCGATGCTGACTCTATCATCCATCTCTCCGCCGGTTCTCCATCGTCTTCCACTCGCCCATTTGATGGTGGGGTGATATCATAGTATCGTAGCATCTGTCACAGCTGGTGTGTCTTAGGCATAACTAGATATACAAGGTTTTGAAATGGGGTATTTGTTATAAATGTGGTCCAGTAACGGTCTACATATTTTAGACGTAATGCCTATATAAATCATGACATGAAAAATCATAATTACAAAAGTTAAGATAAATATAATTTAATCAATACCCAACTGTAATTTGTTCACGCAACAATGTTATGTTTATCTGGAGAGATAAATCTAGTGAACTGTAGCACCTAGATACCTAGTTCATCTTTTAATATTGTTTACACCCTTTCTTTTACTTATTTTACCATCATCTACATGTTGGTCCATTTGTTTACTTGTTGTTTTCATCACTTCCTATCACATCATACTTTTAATGCTTGTAACTAGCAGGAGTTTGAAAACCTTTATATAACGTTGAAGACAAAATGTGTTTTGTGTTTGTTACAACTACTGCTTTTTTGGTTGACGTCTTGATAATTCCTACTCTTCTGATAAAGGTTGGTTCTCAACTGAGAAATACTTAATGTTGGGATACATCATCCCTTTCAATTGGGGGATCCAAATATTTCTGTGGAAGTAGCATGTTTCTCTCAAGTCTGTATGCCTCTGATCATGTCCTTCTGATAAGGCGATCTTCAGATATATAGGTGTCGGTGGTAGGAGTCTCCATTTTGCACACTAGGTCTCGATGTCTTGCACGTAAAGTTGACCGTGTAACCTTACTTCAATATTCGTCTGGTCAAGGGGGTCCTTCATGGAAGTCTCTGTGTAGTGCGGCAGGTTAGGTCGGTGGAGCTTCTGGATGAGGGCCTTCTTGATCGTGAATGCCTCAGAAGTCGTGAGCTGAAAGTGGTGCAGATTCGTATGCCGTAGGATTACAGGTCAGATCCCCTTATCTCCAACACAATTCTCTTGGCATTGACTTCCTTCTACGGTCAGTTCTGGTGGTATTCTAGGAGGTTTTAGAACTTCCAGATTTGATATGTGTCATAAAAGGAGTTAGAAAATTTCATGTAAAGTAGACCGTTTTGATACAAAGCTCCAACTAAAGTTGGTTTAAATTGTAGTTTGTGGTGATGTTAAGGAATAAAATAAAGAAGAATATCTTATTGAATTGGTTGACATCTGCCAAGATCAAGCTCTATTCTCTTAGTTGGTGGACATTTTAACATAGTGAGATTTGCCTTTGAGAAAAACAAGTTGTTGAGACTCAACCGATGGATCAGTGACATGTTCATTAGTTATCAGTGTTTTTGAGTTGAGGGAGTTGCAGATGACTGGGGGAGGGACAATATACATGGTGCAATAATCATGACATTCCCACTTTGCAAAAGTTGGATAGGATGTAATTAAGTAACAGGAATATTTATTTCCTTTAGCCATCGTACACACACTTACCATGGATATGTCAGATCACAATCCTCATATTCTGGACACTTTCGAAGGATAGTCTCGAAGGAAGATAAAGTTTCAAATTTGAGAAGAAATGGTTTAGGGAACCTGATTTTATGACAAAGAGTTGAGAAGATCTAGAAACAACTTGTAAGAGCAAATAATAGTTAGAGAAAAAGTTCAGATGAAACTGAAAAATTTGAAGAATAAGTTGAAAGGGTGGGGTTCTAATGTTAGGGGGAAACAAATTCAAGGGATTTCTATTTTCATGGCCCACTTTGCTTAATACTACTCAGTTTTGCCGCACGCCCTTATTTTTTCTCACTTTTGCCCTCCTCGTTGGAACGAGCATCACGAATGATCAAACGAAGCTCTTCCTCGAGTCAATCGTTTTGACCGTTACTTCACTGACAGGTGGAACCCTAAGCGTCGTCTATCTCGCTATTGACTCACAGGGCGGAATGTTTAGTCCCACCTCGCTAGTTTACAGCGTGTTTGAGTGGCTTATAAACCCGAAAATGAAACCAGGTATTCACTCTGAGCTCCGATGTACCATCTTGATCAAACTGGTATATCTGAGCTCGGATTTTTCTTCATAAGACATAACTCGATTATTAAATCATGATCAACATTTTTTCTATGGTTTAAAGATAATTCAATGATGAAATATGGACAACATCTAATTTGTCGATTAAGACGTGGTTTCTTCGTCTGTTTCATTCGCAAGCCTAATACACCTAAGTAAATGGACTATTGAAAAGAGGTTATGTGCATGTCGTCATGGAGAAACTCCATACGAGCCGAGTTTTTTCATCTTTATGCAACTAAAAATAATAACCAATTTTTTTAATATGGTGCCATGACATTCATCATAAAAAAGAAAAATCGTCCATACAAAAATATTTTGTGTCATCATAGCAAGCAATATAAGATCACGTAAGAAGCATACTCTCACCTTAGGGGATCGGCTAGTAATCTCTGTCCAATTGTAAAAAGTAGTCCACTCGATTTGATTTCTCAACAATGTTGTCCTCCCTGACACATTATGTGTCCTCGAGTTTCACTCATTGCAACACAACTTGACTATTAGTCGCAAGGAACTCCACCCCGGACAAAAAATTGATAGGGGGCCTATGCCCCCCTCCCCTCGTGTGATTCTCCTTTTAAGGGGACATATGTAGATTTTTTAGGTTCGCTTTTAGGTTGTCCCTTGATGAATGGTGGAGTGGAATAATTTACCACATCCCCAAGGCAACTGCCAAAGCTCATGGCGACAGTCTTATTTTCACGATGTGAAATGTGTGGCTGGAGTAAGGAGCACAACTGGAAGGATTTTCAACAGAGAACGACTTACTTATCTGGAAGTGGCTTTTGTATCTATTCACAACATCTCCCAGCTTGGATGTGCGTCCGGTGATTTCGACACCCTTGGTGAGTAATCTCCACGCTGGTTGTCTCGTCTCATTTTTTAGGTTCTGCGTATGTCGCTCAACATACTCTCCTAAAGTTGTACTCGCTCGGTTTCTATTTATAAAGCAAACACGTTTTTCAAGACAAATTTTGAAAAATTGAGCACTAATATATCAATTATTGTGTACCAAATTGAAACCGTCGGATTAGTATTGAAAAATACTTTCTAATGATATAAATTATTTATCAAATAACTCTCACAGACTTATACTAATTCTTGGTCAAATGTAAATCTCGAAAAGCGCGTAAATGGGAATGGAGAGAGTATTGGGCTTCCTTTCCATCTAATATGAACGGGCAAAGCTCCTGCCAGGTTGTTCCAAAAAAAAAAAGGCTAGGAAAGCATGCGAGTGAGTAGGCAACTTGATTGACTTGGAAGCATTGCAAGCAAGTTGATCTGGATGAAATAATGCAACTACCAAAGCAGAGTCGGATGTCACATCCACCCTCGATGGTGACCTATTAGACAACAGAAATAGAAATAGAAATAATTAATGCGGTTTGTTTTAGTGACTCGGGTGACTAGACTGAGTTCGATTTGCTCGACGTCCACCTTTAGAATGCCAAGATTTTTCTTTTCCTTTCCCAGTTCGCACTCAAATAAATCAATTCCAATAATTTAAAAGAACCTGGTTATGTTTTTTTTGGGCACTTGGGTTCAGTATGTGGTCTTCTTTTATGCTGTGCGAAGCACTTGGGTTCAGTATGTTGTCTTCTTTTATGCCGTGCAGACTTATTCTGGAATTTAATTCAACCGGAAAAATAGTCTAGACGAGAATTGGCCGGTCAGTGGTAAATGTCAAAAATTGTATAGACGAACTTGGGGTTATCATAAGACTGCTCACAATGGAGAGTAACATAAACTAGTAACATGCTGATGTTATGTGGTGTCTTATTTATTAGACTATAGACTAATTTTTTCTTGCTAAGTGTGATGTTACAGTAACTAGCTAAGTTACCATAAATATCTTTCCTCATTAACTACATACCACATAAGCAAACTTGTCTTTTAATGTGTGATGTTACCACCTCAGTTACTTCCACTGTGACCAGCCTAATCTTCTGGAGCAATATACAAACAATAAAATCCGCTAGGTCTGCGGCTCGCTTTACACGGTTTGCGTGCTTCACGAGGTCGATAGTATATACTAGAAAAAAGAAACTCTTGAGAATAAACATTGAAGCAACAACAACGCATGGACGAATCAAGTCGATATACGTTTTGAACATTAATTTTTAAAAATATACAAGTACTCCCTCCGTTCCATATTAGATGACTTTCATTTGTACAAAAGTGGATGTATCTAGACATGTACAAATTGAAGTCATCTAATTTGGAACGGAGGGAGTAGTTTGATTCCGGCGTGGCCGCACTCGCGCGGTAGCGCGATGCTGCACGCTACGCAGCGGGATTGGTTGGCCGGGAAACAGAACAGAACGGAACGGAACGGGAACATGGCCGCGCGCGTCACTCCCAAGGCACAAAAGATCGGCTGTCTCCATCGTATCGTAGACTGACAACCGAACCGTAGCGTCTGCGCCCGCCTCTCCTTCCTCCTCCCCACCATCCCGGCCGGGAGCCAATAAAAAAGGCAGCGTGGTCGGGGTGGAGAAGCAAGGCACAGCAACCCAGCAGCTACTCCTCCTCCTTGCTTCTGCTCCTAGTGTTTCCTGAGTTCCTCCTACCCTCCGTTGCCGATCGAGGAAGATGAGGGGCGTCTCGCTTCTGCTGCTCGTCGTCCTCTCCGCCGTTGCTGCTTCCCATCAGGTTCGGGTCTTCTCCCCATCGCCACCGCTGCTCATTACCCAGTTATTAGCTTATGTTGCTTGGAGAAGTCAAACTCGTCGCAAAGATCCGGTTTTGGTTCGTTACCTAGTTCGCGGAAATTAGTTCGTAACGGTTTTCGGTTTGCCAAAAACTAGAGGATCGCCAGCTCTAGTTCTCTACTTATAGTCTGGAGCTTCGAATCTCGATAGCTTAATGTGTGCGACTGTCCTTGGGGGAAGCGCGAATCCACCGCGGTGGCTGCCCTCTGGCACCGGATGCCGGGGTTGCGACGACGCCGTGATCCGCAGAGGAGGAATCTCCCATCTCTGATGAGCTTGATGCCAGCATTGAAAATCGAATAGCTCTGAAACAAATTTCTGTCCTTTTTTTAGTTTTTTTGGCGCAAGAATAAAAAACAGAGCCTAGCACAGAAAACCGAACAACTAGAACAAATACTACTCCTGGTAGGTAACGTTTTCGGCTTTGATGAAAATATGCCCACCCTTAGTAGCATTAAGGATTCGTAACAAAAATAGTAGCATTAAGGATTCGATAATGACGTTATGCAGTTGGCTAAATCACATGTATATCTGCCTTATAACATACAAATGACATATGTATACATGTACACGCAGCTGGTCGGAGCAGCGAATGGAGGCAATTCCCTAAGAATCATCCAGGTTTACTCTAAATCCCCCTCAAACTGACATCATCCTTCTGTCTACTCCTTCCCATCTTCTAGTGTATGTGCTGATCATCATGGTATGGTGTGGTGTTGTACTGTCACAGAAAGACATCATAGAGACGATCAACAAGCATCCCAATGCCGGGTGGACTGCTGGACACAATCCGTACTTGGCCAACTACACTGTAAATATCAACACCCTCTTGTTGACTTGTTGTTCTCATCAAGGCACCATATTTCTTCTCTGTTTGCTGACCTCGAAATCTTCCATGCAGATTGAGCAATTTAAGCATATTCTGGGAGTGAAGCCCACACCTCCAGGTTTACTAGCTGGTGTTCCAACCAAAACTTATTCAAAATCAACAGTGCTCCCAAAGGAGTTCGACGCCAGATCTAAATGGTCTGGTTGCAGCACAATTGGAAACATACTTGGTAAGGTCAACTAGATCACTCACCCACTTGCAACAAGTAATTGGTTCTACGTTGTTTATACACTGTTTGGATTACACTGACTCACTTCATTTCCTCGAATCCCCGGGCTTTTTTTCAATACCTTGGAAAACGCTGATTTTCATGAGCAGATCAAGTAAGTCTTACCTTACATCCTTAGCTCCTTGTGTGCTTACTGAACAATTGAAGATGCTCAAGGTAGTTTGTTTTGGTTAACAATGTCAGGGTCACTGTGGTTCCTGTTGGGCTTTTGGTGCTGTGGAGTGTCTGCAAGATCGTTTCTGCATTCATCACAACATCGTGAGTACATATGGACGATCTGCATATTCTCAGTTATATTTTTAAACAGGCATGTTTGGTTCTTTCCTTGCACAACCAACCTGGTCTCTATGTACCTTGCAGAGCATTTCACTTTCTGCCAACGACCTAGTAGCTTGCTGTGGTTTTTTGTGTGGTGATGGTTGTGATGGAGGATATCCTATCAGCGCATGGCAATACTTTGTTCAGACCGGTGTCGTTACTGACGAGGTATAGCTTACTCTACTTTCTACCACTTCAATGTTCTGATCCTCCAAGAGCAATCCTATTTTTACGAATAACTTTTGTGTGTTCTAACTACAGTGGTTGGTATTACTGAATGTGTACAAACAATATAATGGAAATTCGGTGTTATATTAATTATTAACACACACTGTAAATGAAATTAGTTACTCTGTGAAGACATTTAACATTTGAGTTAGTACTTGTATCACATGGCACTAAATGCTAACAGTGTATATTTGAACCCAAAAAGCAGTGAGTAGTAGGAGCATATTGTAGTCTTTAGTGTTTCCTGACTAGTTGCAAATTCTTCCCAACTTTGTTTAGCACAGAATAGTCTATTTTTGCAGGGTGACAATACAAGCGACTCTGTTTCAAATTTGGGAATTATTTTTGTAGCCTACCACAAAACATGAAGTAGATAAACCATCATAAAGATTTCTGCTTGATCTTCAAGAAAGTTACTTTAAAAAGATATAAAACCTAGCTGAAAGTTGGTATCTCCACCTATGGGGTGGCTTTGTCTAGCTAGAATATTTTCTCTTTTCTTTTCCTAACTATGTGTTTCTTTCATATTATTTGATTATATTTTTATTTAACTAGCTCTCTCCCGTAATGTTTCTTGTAAAAAATACTCTGCTCGGCATACCATTAATCTTTATAAAAATCACTATCTTGCAGTGCGATCCATACTTTGATCAGGTAGGCTGCAAGCATCCTGGATGCGAGCCTGCTTATCCTACACCCGTGTGTGAAAAGAAATGCAAGGTGCAGAACCAAGTTTGGGAGGAAAAGAAACATTTCAGCGTCAATGCATACAGAGTGAACTCTGATCCACATGACATCATGACAGAGGTCTACAAGAATGGCCCTGTAGAAGTTGCTTTCACAGTTTATGAGGTAACTTTGATTGGATATTAGATGTTTAGCGCGTATTTTACCAAGGCTATCAAAATGTTGTTTGGCTGAAGACATGGTGGATTATGGGTCGAAATTTTCTGCTGTTACTTTGAAATGTACAAATAGAATACAAAAAGCTTTGCAAAACTGTAAATCTGAATAAAACCTTAGAAAGAACATGACAGTAGGAGAAAAAGGAAAGAAACATACATATTCTAGTGAACATACTGAAATGTGAAATACTATTGCTATCTTTAAAGCTGTAAATTTGTTCAACAGCTCATATGCTTTGTGATTAAATACATAAGACTACAAATTCTATCATCAAAATGAGCATACTGAAATATGAAATACTATTATTCTTGCAAGTTGTGAGTCACCTAACGCACAGCTCATATGCTTTGTGATTATATGTAAGACTACAGATTCTATCAGCAAAAGCAAAGGAAGATATTTTGTTACTCCGAGTGCTGATTTAATTCTTTAATTTCCTCCAGGACTTTGCACACTACAAATCAGGAGTATACAAGCACATCACAGGTGGCGTGATGGGGGGTCATGCCGTCAAGCTGATTGGATGGGGAACCAGTGATGCTGGCGATGATTACTGGGTATCTTGTTGGTTCTACATTACACAATTTATTAAACAATAATCAAGTCCTAATATGTTTTCTTTCATCTTCTGCTTTTCAGCTTCTTGCAAACCAGTGGAACAGAGGCTGGGGTGATGTGAGTGTGACAAACACCCTGTATTATTGAATCGCAAGAGTGAATCCTAGTAACATGTATTTGGGTAATTGATAGATTTTGGTTTGTGATGCATTGTAGGACGGCTACTTCAAGATCATTAGGGGCAAGAATGAATGTGGCATCGAAGAAGATGTTGTTGCCGGTATGCCATCGACGAAGAACCTTGCTGGAAACTATGGCAGAGCCACTGGAACCGCTATACTTTGAAGCTTGAACAGCGCCTTGTCCTCTGATGCGGATGGAATTAGCTATCTGCATGTCAAATGAAGCGGGTAAATTAGCTTTGATGATTCCCGGAAATCAGGAATGTGTATTCTGTACACTACTAGGACACTTTCCCTGATGCTGATATGTTGTACAGGTCACAACGCTTGTTCAGAAACAAAATGCAATAATATCAATAAAAACATACGGCTGCCCAGGGGCATTACTTACGAAACTCTGTGTCATCTTTTTTTTTTGAGAAACTCTGTGTCCATCTTTTTTTTGCATGGTAATACGATTCTCATTGATAAATAAAAGGCAAGATACAAAGTACGTATACATCGATCTTACAGATTTGAAAAGATAGGATAAATCTATGTGACAAACCAAAGTCTATCCCTTTTTGGCACCACTATAGCAGTCACAAAAAAAAAAATAGATAGATCACCTCTTCACCCGAGCTCGACACGGCTCCATCGTTGATTATCATCAGCTTTTCGGACCTCCAAATTAGTTTGCCATAGGACAAACCATTGTCGTTGAAAGAATTAGACCCGGGGCAACACGACCCCGGACACGCCATCGAACTTCAGCACTAGCACCCCCGCACGACGACGTCAGAGTAGGGAACCAGAACCGTCAGCCTCCAACCACGAACCCAGCACAAGGTACACCATCTTTCAGCTGTCACCAGTGCAGACCACCGTCTCCACGTACTCCTTGACGAATCCTCTCTGCTCCACCATGGCGCCGGAGACAACGCCGCAGCAACGGGGACAGAACAGGAGGAAAAACCCATCTGATGGAGTCACCGCCGCTGCCTCGCCGACACCATCCATGAACCCAACAGCCACCGATCTGAAAGATCGGCAAGCACACAATGCCACCAATTCCGAGACGCCGCCATGAAGGACAATGCCGGTGTGGGAGTGAAGTTGAGGCAGATTTATTTGCCCGGTCGCCGCTCCCACCACCCCAACGACGCACCATGCCAGAACCTTGCTAACCCTAACTGCCATGCAAGAACAGAGAAAACGGGGTCCCCCTCCCGCCGCCGAAGCAGCAAGCGGAGGGAGGGAGAGGCCCAGCTCTCCCGCCGGTGGAGATCGGTGGAAAAAAGTTCCGCCTCCTAGTCGCCTGTGGCGGCGCTAGGTTAGGAGGAAAACAAGAAGAAGGAATTTTATTCTGTGTCCATCTTTGGTTTGCCAAGTTTATGTGCACTGAGGAGCACATGGTGGCCAGTACCAGTGGCGGAGGACCTAGTAGGGCAAGGTAGGGCAGCCGCCCTACCTTGATTTTTTGCAAAACGTACGCATCTGATTGTATTCTGTCACATTTTTTCGCAAAACATTTGTATGCTTTAAACTTCGCCCGACCTCACTTTTTTCCCGTCCTCCGCCACTGGCCAGTACTGTGAGGGTGCATATATGCTACTGTAGGATGCAAATCGGTGCAGTTTGGTCTGCAGACCGCATTTCTAATTTTTGCTTTTTTCGAAAAGGACGGAAAAAACCTGTATCAAATTTAAGAGTTTACAAGATGTAAATCACCAAAGCCAAACACGAACCTCATCTCACATAAACAAGATTACAAAAGCACTTACGCAAAGCCAATCCTATTTCTAAACCGCCAACCAAACCGGTTGAACAAATCCCGTGCTAACTTCTCCAGTAGGTTGCACCCAGAGAGCTGAAGCTCCCGTGTTTTCATACGATGAAGCAAGAAATCATTGCTTTGTTAAACACAATATCATTCTGACGATTCCAAATTCCCAACATTAAGCGCTCACTCCCACACGAACGTGCAGTTTAAATGGTTTGCTAACCCCTCCACAACCAAATCCCAAACATATTTCGGATACTAGTACGAGGAGGTAGGCTGAAAGTTAATCTAATTGTTCTCCATAATAAAAGCGCAAAAGGGCATGTCAAGAAAAAAATGGCCTATTGATTCATCGCAATCGCAAAATACACATTATTTGACTAGTCAGTTTCCTTTAGCTAAATTATCCTTGTTAAAAGAACCCTCTACTAAGGTACCAATCGAATATCCTTATTTTAGTGAAACCTTCAACTATGAAATGTATTTTCTCCGAAATACAACATTTTCGTTGACCATATCCGAATACATAGAATAAACTGTAAACTTTCCGGAAGACTAAGAATCGAGCTAAACATATGGACACGGCGTTTCAAGTCACGGGTGCGGATGCACCTGTTACGTAAAATATTTTAATTTTTTTGAAATTTCAAAATAAATAAATAAATTTTTGGATATACATCATGATATTAGCGCAAAAAGTTTCGCGTAGAAAAGACAGTTTTTGTGACATGTGCAAAAAAGACAAAAAAAACCACGTACAAAATCATTTTGAAAACCCAGGATTTGTCTTGTTTTGCACAGCCCATAAAAAATGTTTTTTCTTCGTGAAACTTTTTGTGCTAACATAAAATGTAATGTAATATATCCGAAAATTTTATTTGAATTTTTTTACATTTTGAAATATGTTTTTTTAGCAGTGGGTGCATCTAACCCTATGAGCCGATATGGATTTCCGCTAAACATATCTGGTTCTGTAGACATATGCACATCCATCATTCCCATAACCAAATTCAGCCAAGTCGTCCATTTACATTTATTACCAGTCAATGTCCTCCTGAAAGTGATATTCAGCAGAACTACATTGAGAACATCGACAACGATAACGTCACAAGTGAATTGGTATGGATGCTTTATAAACGTAAATCCTAGCCAAACGTCTTCCCAAAACATGGTATTGGTACCATTACAAACAATGAACTATCCTAGGTTAAACTCATCTTTACCCACATGAGACCCTTCTAAAATGGAGAATCGATTGGTTTCAGTGTCACTTGTGACAAAGTTTTTCAGTGGATCTCTTTGTTATTTAGTAACTCTTGCCATACCCCCTCCCTAGTAAAAAGCTCGAATCCAGAAAGCACTTAATTTTTAATCTCCTGATTCTCCACTTGAGGCCTCCCTGGTCTCTCCTCGGTCTACATATTATACTCCAGTTTGTCGACTGATACTTCTTTTTACCCTCGTCACATTGCCTGAAGAATCTAGACTTGTAATAGTCCAATCTCCTACGCACCACTTTAGATACCGCAACGGAAGACATGTTTGGGAACGTGCTACGCAAAACAAAACAAAAAACCGATGCGCCAGCACTGACCAAGATCACAATCGAGGTGCAGGCAACGGTAACATACCCTTGATGACCATCGATAAATTGGAAGACGACTATAGTCGATACCGATTCCCGAAGCTAGGTTATACCTTCCAGGCGCGAGAATAACTCCTCACAAATTGACCACGATCAAGTGTTGAAGTAGACGGCACCTCCGTGGTACCCACGCATTTCGGAAGTAGCATCGTCATGCACATTGCAAGGCTCCAGTATGCAACATCACGGGAACGGGCTTGGCGTAGATTTGAAATCTCCAGGGTGTCCTCTAGATGGATCTAGAATAGGTAGACGATCCGCCAACGCTTTGATGCGGCCTAATATAGCTCATTGGGAAACCCCAAGAGGAAGGTATGAAGCAGCACAACAGCAATTTTTCCTTGAGAACAAAATCAAGGTTATCGAACCGGTAGGAGGTGCAAGAGCTTCAACACGGTGTCAACAACAACACCGTTGAAATGTTGTTGACGTGGAGCTGCACACAACACAATCAAACTACTTTGCCCCAACGAAACAGGAAGGTTGTCAATCTTCCTGGCTTGCTGAATACAAAGGATTAAACGTATGGTGTGTAAAATAAATAAAAATGCAAAAATGAACAACGAGCAAATGATGGTGGAACGTGGTGGAAACAGTGTCTTTATGAGTGTAAAAGAATGGACCGGGAACCACAGTTCACTAGAGGTGTATCTCCCATAAACAGATAAACAAACATGTTGGGTGAACAAATTACAGCTAGGCAATTTACAAATTGTAAGGGCATGACAATGCATAATATGACAAGAATAAGTTCACTGTAATATTTAATTGGGCATTACAACAAAATACATAGACCGCTTGCTAGCTGCATCTATGACTAATAATCCACCCCCGAGATAACATTCGTGTCTCGCGCGAGTATTAAGTTGCAAGCAACAGATTATTGCAATAAGCATGGTGTGTAATATAAACAATGCAAATGACATATAGGCAAAGCATAGTTGTTTTCTCCCTAGTGGCAACAGCACATCCAGAGCCTTAGTCGTTTCTGTCATCTCGAGCCCAGACTACCGGAGACATGAACCGACTATCTAGCATAAATACTCCCTCTTGGAGATACAAGCATCTACTTGGCCAAAACATCTACTAGCATCGGAGAGCATGCAAGATCATAAATAAAACATATAGATTGATGAACAACTTGATCATAACTTCACGATTCATCGGATCCCAGCAAACACAACATGTAGCATTACATAAAGATGATCTTGATCATGTTAGGCAGCTCACAAGAACTAAACATGATAGCACCAGGAGGACAGATAACCATCTAGCTACTGCTATGAACCCGTAATCCAGTGGAGAACTACTCACGCATCAGTCTGGAGGTGGGCATGGTGGTGTAGAGCCCTTCGATGATGATCTCCCCCTCCGGCAGAGTGTCGAGAAGAGTTTCAGAACCCTCCCGAACTAGGATTGACGACGGCGGCGGCCTCGGATATTTTCGTGGAATTGTGTTCGGGTACTTAGGGTTTTCTGGACGAGGGGAATATATAGGCGAAGAGGCGGCGCGAGGGGCCACCCGAGGGCGCCAGACGACCCCCCGGCATGGCCCCACTCGCTGGCGCGTGAGGTGGCGTCTGGGCCCCCTGGGTCGCCTCCTCGGCTGCCCTTTGGACTTCGTCTTCGTATCTTCGTAAAACTTGTCCCCGTAAAGTTTCGTCCAATTCCGAGAATATTTCCCGACTAGCTTTTCTGAAACAAAAAGACAGCAGAAAACAGGAACTGACACTATGGCATCTTGTTAATAGGTTAATTTCAGAAAATGCATAAAATTGCTATAAAGTGTAAATAAAACATGTAGCATTTGGTATACAACAAGCATGTAATATAAAATTATAGATACGTTTGAGACATATCACGCTTCCGCGAGAGAGGAGGTTAGGGAGCCGATGCTTGGTAGAGGCGGCAGGTAGGGTTTATGTGGTGCGTCTGGGGTGGCTGGGTGTGGAAATTTGGGACATGTCACCCTTGGTCACCCCCTTGGTTTATATAGGCGACCAGGGGCTGGCCGGCCGCACCTCTAGGGATTCCACCTTGGACTCATTCTTGAAAATTTCCTTCAGAAAGGAGACTTACCAAAATAGGGGTACCATTCCAACTAGGACAAGGGGCGGCCTTCCATGTATATGCTCCTTTTTTTATCGACCCGCTGGCTGACGTGGCCGATTTTGTTTACCACATGGGCACTTACAAGTGGGACCCACCTATCAGTAATCGTGTTAGCAAAGATAAATGCTAAATTAGACCGATCTGTCTAGCTACAACTGGTTACACCAATATGTGGTGTTGTGCGCAACAAACCCCGTGGAGTAGGTGTTCTGCGCAAAAGCTTCACCAATACGTGGTGATTTGTGCAATTCCCTCCTCCATGCAAGAGACGAGGAAGCATCCGGTGCACCCCGGGTTTTTTGTGCAGCCGGCTAAAAGACATGCTACAAGTTCTTATGAAATTTGAAAATAACCGAGTACTTAGACATATTATTTATCTAACTAGTCACCAAATCCAAATCCTAGGTTGAGCAACAAAAATAACAAATTCAGCTGTGATAGTGTTAATAGGATGAACTCATAGCACAATCTCAAGCCTATAACCAAAATTTGATGAAATGATAGATATTCATCATATATTATGTCAATGCAAACAACTGTTTTCTGAATTTTTGTGAACTTATTAGTGTAGTTTCCAGGTGCACAATATGCTCTCCATAACAACAACTGATTCCAACCTTTCACAAACAAGAGCAAAATACAAACCAAAAAATCACATAACAATTCCCAACCACCGTGTCAGAAGGCACCATGTCGGTACTTGGTATTATGATTAAGGATTAAAAATACCCATATTGCTCATACATACTATTACTCATTGAGTCATTGGTATAAAACTCTACTCTGATGGGTAATACACCGTACATCAAATGCATAGTGAGCATATTTAACAGTGATTTTATCTCAATTCAATTACTTCATAACTTCACAGTTAACAAGCTAACGATCAAACAAAAAAGTAAAATACCATATCAATTCACACAAATAAAGAAATATAACATGATAGTCTATGCCTTGTGGCAACGATGGGGACTAGGGTATCACAATTGGGACGTGGGGTGCACACGTCCAGGAGGTGGATTGGGTTTGGAAACTTAGGTTAATTGGGAATGGGCATGTGGGATTTGTCATAAATGTTCCACATATCCAGTATTCTTATAGAGTTCAAGTGTAACCACAAGCACAGGAATATGCCTATGTGAAAGAGCATTGTTTCCTCTTATTCCGTTTTGGAGTTAATGACAACACACTCACAGAACTAATCATGTTCTTGAGTGTTGACAGGTATTGAAACGATGACACGAGAAGTTCAAAGATAGAAGAGAGAGGGGCTCGAGAAACTAACCCTGGCTGAAATCAGGCTGGCGGTAGTACCGCTCCACCTGGAGCAGCACTGCTGTTGCAAGCAGGTACTTTGCCCCCTACGGTAGTACCGCGGAAAATACACTTGCCTCCAACAACGGTACTACCGCTGGAACTACTGCTGGAGGTATCGTTCAGATGGTTTTAGCCACTGGACTCCCAACGGTACTTACACGGTAGCTACCACGTACTACCGCTGGAATATTTGATTTAATTCAAAGAAGGCCAACGGTACTACCGTAGCGATCTAGCGGTAGTACCGCTGCCTGGCAGTAACGGTAGCTCTGTGAGCTACCGCTGCAGCTGGCAGCTGGAACTGTTGCAAGTACCGTAGGGATGCCAGCAGCGGTAGTACCGCTATGCACGTTTTCTGTGCATAACGGTTAGAATTTCGGGGCCCCTATATAAAGTGCCCTTCTTCCCCAAGAGGAGGCTGCGGCTTACACTCTCTCTCCACCATTAATTGCTGAGCTCCAAACTCCTAGATCTCCCACTCCAACCACCCAAATGCCTTGATACTTTGAGGAGTGAAGGAGGAGGTCTAGATCTACAACTCCACCGAAGGAATTTCAAATCCGCCAATTCCTCTTTGTGATTCGTGTTCCTCCTTGGGTTGCTTGTAACCCTAGGAGACCTTTGTGCGTGTCGGAGTCTCAACTTGTTGCGAGAAGCTCCGGGACGTTATTGGGAGGCTTTAACTCATTGTGGAGTTCTCTGACCTTTGTGTATCGGCTTGGTCAACGCCTTCAAGGTGACCTCATAGTGGATGAGCCAAACCCCCACGGGTAAAGCTCACGGAGAATAGAGTGAACACATCCGTGCTATTGGAGTGCCTAGGTGGCTCCACACTCCTCCAATATAGACGTACTTCCCTTGGGAAGGAACTACGGGAATCATCTCCGTGTCACCACTTTACGGTTATTTCTATCCTTTACTTATCGCTTCCGCTACGTTATTTATCTTGCTTGTATCACATAGGTTGCTATCATCTAGTGCACATCTAGTCAACCTTGTTATACATTGTCTAAGCCCTAATTAAAAGAAAAAGAATTAAAATTTGGTAGTCGCCTAATCACCCCCCTCTAGTCGACATATCGATCTTTCAATTGGTATCAAAGCCTCGGCTCTTATCTAAGGCTTCACCGCCTAAGAGAATATGTCGGACAACTTGGACCCAACCGCATCGGTTACTAATGAACGCTTTGGTGTGGTTGTAAGTGAACTCAAGAGTGAGAGATCAAATCTCAATACCGAGATCACTTCCAACCTCAATACAAGCATAAGGGAATCGATGCGGGAAATGTTCAAGGAGTTTCTAGGTAAACCGGAACCTAAGATTGATTTACCCCCCACGGAAGATGATCCGGAAAAGGTAGATGTTCTTCCTTCTATGGATCTCGTTAATGCGGACGGAACGGCGAAAGCCAATCCCGAAACAAAGAAAGCCGAGGGTGGTAACTCAATCCCAAGAAAACCGGGGGTGTATGCAAATGTTCCACCGGAACAAGTGTATAACACAGTCCACCAACACGTCTCTCCGCCACACATCGCCAATATGGGTGCACCTCCTAAGCTTGATCCAAAAGACTTTCCTAATTGGCAATATTCTATGCGATCACACATGTCTAGTTGTTGTGTTTTCTTGATTGACATTTTAGAACAAGGCTTCTATCCTCAAGATCCACACAACATGACTCCAACGGAGAAGGCCAATCATCAACTCAATGCCACCGCCATGCACATGATACAAACGGCCGCCGGCCCAACTTATACCACTCATACCGAATGTGCATGACGGCAAAGCAAATGTTTATGGTAAATATGTTGGTACTTATTATGGTGATGATTATCGTTGGGCTATTTGGGTTCCAAAGACCCTTGTGACTAATAAGAAAGGACCCATCCAAAAATGGGTACCTAAGTCAAAGACTTGATTCCTTGTAGGGTGTGGCGTCCGGTGCTGGTCGATGGATGGTGGATAGTGGCGCATCCCAACACATGACCGGACGCATTGACTTGGTGGAAGATATTGAACCTCCTCTACCTCAATTCTCCCGAGTCAAAGTAGGTGACAACCGTGAGCTTAAGGTATTGGGACGAGGCAAGGTGGTCGTTGCAAGAGAAATCTCCATCAAGAACGTCCTCATTGTTGAGTCCCTTGGCTACAACTTACTCTCCGTTTATCAACTTACTAAAGGTGGTTATGGGTGTTACTTTGATGACGAGAGTGTGATCATCACCGTGAAGGGATCTCTTAAAGTAGTATTTGTTGGACATGTCGAGTACGGCATGTATGTGCTTGATTTCTCGAAAGAAAGCATGTCGGCCGTGACTTGTCTAATGGCTAAAGTTGATGTGGGTTGGCTTTGGCATCGCCGACTAGCTCACACCAATATGAGAACACTCCATGATCTTCAAAGTGGTGATCACATTCTTGGACTAACCGATATTAAGTTTTCCAAAGATCGTGTGTGTAGATCATGTGTTCTAGGAAAGCAACATGGAGAAGCCCATCCATCAAAGACGGAGATTACCACCAACAAGATTCTTGAGCTTATTCACTTGGACCTCTTTGGTCCATTATCCTATGATAGTCTTGGTGGGAAGAAGTATTGCTTGGTGATTGTTGATGACTATTCAAGATACACATGGGTCTATTTCTTCAAGAAGAAGAGTGAGACTCAACAAAGAGTCATTGACTTCATCAAGAGAAGATCATGACAATTCGAAGTGACAATGGATCCGATTTCAAGAACTACACCGTGGAGGGGTTCCTTAGTGAAGAAGGCATTGCACATCAATATTCCACTCCATACACCCCTCAACAAAATGGTGTTGCGGAGAGGAAGAACCGGACACTTATGGACGCGGCTAGGACCATGATTGCGGAGTATGCTTCTCCGTATAACTTTTGGGCCGAAGCCATCTCCACCGCTTGTCATGCAACAAATCGGTTATATCTCCGCAAGCTCTTGAACAAGACCCCATATGAGATTCTTCTTGGGAAGAAACCGGACCTTTCTTATTTTCGTGTCTTTGGATGCAGTTGCTTCATTCGCAAGAAAGGTAACCGCCTATCTAAGTTCGAGACTATATCTATAGAGGGTATCTTTGTTGGTTACTCCACAAACTCTCACGGCTATAGAGCCTACAACAAGACAACCGGTCAAGTTGAAGAATCTAGTGACGTGAAGTTTGATGAGGATAATGGCTCCCAAGTGGGGCAAATCGACCCTAATGTTGTAGGTGATGTGCCCATGGAGCTTGCACTAAGGAGGATGGCAATTGGGGAAATTCGTCATATTGAAGAGGACCCTCCTCAAGATCCTCCTCAAGTTGTGCCATCATCAACTCAAGATCGTCCATGTAACCAAGAACAAATTCCGAGCCCTCAATCCAATGAGCAAAGTTAAGAACAAGATCAACCTAGTGGTTCCTCTCCACAACTTGATGTTCAAGAACAAGCTCAAGACGGTGCACAAGATCATGTACAAGATAATGATCAAGAACAAGATCAAGGTGGTGTTCATCATCAAGATCAAGTTCAAGATCAAGATGATGCACATGACTCCAATGATGAAGGAAATGATCAAACCATGTCACAAGAAACTTCGGAGGAGACCAAGTTAAGAAGAGCAATGAGAAGAGAGCGAGACCTAGTCCACAAAGATCATACTTTTGACAAGGTCCTTGGAGATGTTAAAAGCAAGGTCGTCACAAGAAAGCAATTGGCAAGCTTTAGCTCCAACCATGCTTTTGTGTCCTTCATCGAACCCAAGAAAGTATATGAAGCGCTTGAAGACCATGATTGGATTGATGCCATGCACGAAGAACTCAACAACTTCAAGCGCAACAAGGTGTGGAAGTTGGTGCCAAGACCTAATGGGTGCAAGAACGTCATCGGCACCAAGTGGGTTTTCAAGAACAAGCAAGATTCGAATGGCATTGTCATTCGAAACAAGGCAAGATTGGTGGCACAAGGATACTCTCAAGTAGAAGGTGTTGATTTCGGTGAAACCTATGCCCCCGTTGCTCGCCTTGAATCTATTCACATCTTGCTTGCATATGCATCTCATCATAACTTTAAACTACAACAAATGGATGTTAAAAGTGTCTTTCTTAATGGTCCCATTAATGAGTTGGTATATGTTAAGCAACCTCCCAGTTTTGAGGATCCCAACCATCCGGACCATGTCTACAAGCTCGACAAGGCACTCTATGGCCTTAAGCAAGCCCCACGTGCGTGGTATGAGCTCCTTCGTGAGTTTCTAGTGGACCGTGGATTCGAAGTTGGGGTAATCGATCCCACCCTTTTCACCAAGAAGGTGGATGGAAACCTTTTCATATGTCAACTCTATGTGGACGATATCATTTTGGCTCTACTAACAATGCTTTCAATGATGAGTTTGCCAAGCTTATGACTAGCAAGTTTGAGATGTCCATGATGGGAGAGTTGGAGTACTTACTAGGTTTTGAAGTGAAGCAATATAGGGAAGGTACCTTCATCAACCAAGCCAAGTACACCCAAGACATGCTCAAAAGGTTCAAGATGGTGGATGCCAAACCTTACAAGACACCCATGTCCACCTCTAAAGACCTCCACACCGACATCGAGGGTAACGATGTCGATCAAAAAACTCTATCGCCCTATGATTAGTTCTTTGCTCTATCTTTGTGCATCTAGATCGGATATTATGTTTAGTGTGGGTAAGTGTGCAAGGTATCAAGCGGCTCCAAGGAGAGCCACTTCGTGGTAGTTAAGCTCATCTTTCGATATTTGCTTCATACCCCAAACTTTGGTCTTTGGTATCCCAAGGGTTCAAGCTTTCATCTCATGGGGTACTCGGATGCGGATTATGCCGGAGAGAAGAAGGATAGGAAGTCTACATCGAGGGTTTTCAATTTCTTGGCCGCTCCTTAGTGTGTTGGTCTTCCAAGAAGCAAACAATTGTGTTGCTCTCTCCACCACCGAAGTCGAGTACATCTCCGCCACGAGTTTTTGTGCTCAACTTCTTTGGATGGTGCAAACAATGAAGGATTATGGTGTCAACTTCACCAAGGTGCCTCTCCTTTGCGATAATGAGAGTGCTATCAAGACGAAGCATATTGAAGTTCATCACCATTTCATCCGGGAGCACGTGGAGAGGGGCAACATTGATCTCTCCTTTGTAGGAACCAAGGATCAACTCGCGGACATCTTCACCAAGGCCCTTGATGAACCAATATTTCGAGAGTTGAGGAATGAACTAAATGTCATTGATCTGAGAAACTTTGCTTGACCGCCTTGCACAAGTACCCATAGTAGACATCGTAACTAGTTTGGATGCATGCATGGACATAGGGGGAGTGTAGCTCAATTCATGAGTCAACACTACTCCTATTATGCGCACATGGACAATTCGTGCTTCATTGGTCACTCCGGTGACAGATTGTGCTTAAACGATGAGTATTGGCCTTGAACCCAAGATATATCTTCGCGGTTCCGGGTTGATAATTGCTGATATATGGTGGCCTAGGTCACCGCCCTCCTCTTTTTGAGGAGTTGGATTTATTTGGTTTTATTTGGGTTTTTAGACCTCCTTGAGTTTTGTGGAGAGCATCCAAGTTTGGCACTTCAAATTTGCTTCTTGCAAACTTGGCCGCCTCTCCCCAGTTACAAACTCTATCCTAAGCCAAAACTCTTATCCCATAAGACTTTTTATCTCAAATTGCAATCTTTTTCGTGATCACCCCGTTGGCAGTTTTCGGCTCAGGCGCCGGTACTACCGGTGTTTGGAAGCGGTACTACCGCTCCTGGAAGTTCCCAACTCCCAGACGCAATACTACCCCTTCAAATACTGTAGCACCAGGTACCGGTACTACCGGTAGGTTTGGGCGGTACTACCGCCCTGGAGTTGGCTGCGTAGGCACCTCTCCAGGTGCGTTACAACCCCAGAACTACCGATAGCACCAGTAGCGGTACTACCGCTAGCGGCCCCGGTACTACCGCCAGGACAACGTGGTTGCCAGCGCGGTACCCCGGGATTGCTACCGTTAGTATCAGCGGGCGATACTACCGCAGAGCCAGCGGTACTATCGCTGAGGGTTTTTGACCGTGGGGTTAAGTGGGGCGTGGGGGGTAGTTTTCCCCATTCTACCTCCCCACACCCGACCCCCACACTTGGTCTCTCCCTCACTTGACGAGGGGTAGACTCATCAAGACCCATGGTTAAGGTCCCTAGGTTATGAATATGGGGGAGAGAACGTGGTAGAGCTGGAAGTATCGTCGGCTGACAAGCAGGGCAAAGATTTTACCCAGGTTCAGGGCCCTCGTGTGGAGGTAACACCCCTACGTCCTGCCTGTCTGTTATTGATTTGTGAATATGATGGTTACAAGGATCCCGGCGAGATGTCGATCTCGCTAGGGTTTGTGGCTCTGGTGGTTCGTTGTCTGGTTCGATGGCCCTCCCAGTCCTTAAATAATAGGCTGGGTCCCGGGTGTTCGTAACCGACTCGATTTACAAGTAAGGAAACTCTAAACCGACTATTGCTTCGCCAAACTTGGAGGATACTTCATCTTCGTGGGCCTCCCTTCATGGGCTTCATGTAGGCTCTGATAGTTGGGCCTAGTCGATACGTGCACCAGGTACCCTCATGGTAGGGTACCCGATAGGCATACCCATGTCAGTAGCCCCCGAGTACTTGTCTGATTCGAAGAGTCGGGCATGGACTCATACATCATGCACGTTATATATATTTTTACATCTGTATTTAGAATTCTTATGAAATAGCACATGTTAGCAATGCCGAGTGTTTTCATCGACTATGAGTTTTTGCTTATGATAATCAAGGGATATTAGCTTAGCAGGCCCGGCACACACGACGGATCGGGGCCGGTTAACTACCATTTGTGGCAAAACCATACTAGCTTTCAATCAAACTCGAGTCCCCGGACTCGAATCTGGAACAAACTGGACAGACTCGAAACGGCCGTTGAGGTCTTACTGAATCGAACTGCAGTATAATTTTGAATCTACCCAACGCGTCCGTCGGGGATTTTCATCATGTCTGCTGACACGGAACATTTAAGGATAACGCTGCTGGAGCGGTCCTTAGCCCAGCTCGACTGATCGGCGGGTCTTACCTTTGCACTTATGCATGCAGCATCCAAGGATCGTCGGATCAACTCGGGAATATTTTGAGTGTGATTTTGCTTATGAACTTAGTCGAATGTTCGTCGACTGCACTTTTGCCATTATTCTATCGGGTGCGCGACAGCGCTCCCGATGGGAGTAGCCCCCGAGATTGTGCTTTATTGCTTGCAATGGAGGATAATCTCAAATTCTTTTACCCTGCACATTTTAGTCAAAGAAATTTTTTGATACGCTCCCGATGGGAGTATGATGCTGCAGTCGAAAGAATTTCGACTGGCCTCTATGACTTTTGCTAAAAAACCAACCGAAACTTATGCGAGAGACCACCCGAAGATATCATCGAGTGACTTTTATGCCAGTTGTGAAAGAGAGAACAACGTCAGCAATGACGCATTTTGCGACTGCTATCTCTGACAAGCGATGGCGTGCCTGGAGAGGCTTTGATAAGACGTGACCCTGTTCTGTGGGCCCGTTTTTGCAGAGCTGACCAGGGATGACGCCGCGTGGACTTGATTTGACCGTTCGGGCACGATTTTCACGGGGCGTGATGATGGCTTCCTGGATTCTCGTGCGTAGTGGGCGGAGTGGCCGGCGACGGTTGCTCTCCGTGGCCGCCACGTGTATGGCCAGATTTCGCGCGGAGCGTATGGATTTGTTTTAACGGCTACGATCGTTTTTGCGCTCTGTGGTAAATAGGGGGGACGGTGCTGGCAGAGTTTTTTACTTGCCATTTTCTCCCTGCGCCGCCCCTCGTCTCATCTTCTTCCTCGCGCCCACCTCCATTGCTCTGCGCCCAAGCTCTTGCCCCACACTCCTCCACCGTAGCGATGGCGAAAGGTGGAGGTGCGAAGCGTGGCGCTGCCGCCGCCGCCGCTACCGATGCGACCAAGGGCAAGAAGGCCGTGGCGGGTACATCTGCATCCGCCGCGCTGAAGAAGGGCAGCGGGGACTGGGCGAAGTCCACCATCAAGGACGCCCATTTGGTCAAGTTCCGCGAGCAGGGGTATCTGCCACCCGCGGAGCAGCTCGCCGTCCGCGCGCCGTCGCCCAAGGAGGTACTCCCCGAACCACGCGCCAACGAGCGTGTTTGTTTTGCGGAGTTTTTGCCTAGGGGCTTTTCGCTTCCCCTCCACGATTTCGTTCGTGGTCTTCTTTTGCCTACGGGGTGCAGATCCATGATCTCACCCCAAACGGCATTATGCATATCGCGTGCTTCATCACGCTGTGCGAGTGCTTCCTCGGCGTCGCTCCCAGCTGGGCGCTGTGGAAAGCCATCTTCATGGTGCGGCCGAACAGAGGAGGTGGTCGCACCTACCCCGTCGGCGGCTGTGGAATACAGGTGCGCAGCGACACCCGATACTTCCGCCTGAAGACCGTCGACTCCGCTCAAGGCTGGAGGAAGGGGTGGTTTTATGCGACTGTGGAGCAGGATGCAGCCGCCCCTTTCTCGACTGCTGCTTTCACCAGGACCAAGGCGTGGGATCACCAACTCTCAGCCGAAGAAATGGAGGAGGCAAGCCCTTTGCTGGCTCGGATCGGAGGCATGCTGGACAAGGTCACAGGCATCCATTTGATCGCCACCTTTGTGAAGAGGCGGGTGTGGCCCATTCGCGCCCGAGCGCACCCCATGTGGGAGTATGAAGGCGCAGGTGACATCACCCGAATGAATCCAGAGGAGCTTTCAAGGAGTGAGCTGCTGACGCATGTGCGACACATCACCAACTTGACGACAGGCGACACTTGCAATGTCGACTGCCCTGTTGCACCATATGGGTTGGAGAACCCTTTGCTTGAGGTATGTATGTGTTATAGCCTGCTTGCAATGAAAAGTTTGCCACTCGCATGTTTTATGATCGCGATTTTTGATTCTGACTTTGCAATTTGTGATGTGTGCTATGCAGGGTCACTCGACTGCTGCCTCCCTTCCTCCTCTGCCTGAAAATGGCGAGACTGAAGAAACACAGGCACAGGTGGTGGACCCGAAAGGGGATCAGTCGCCCATCCCTTCCGCCACCACTTCACGTGTGGAGGATGTCGAGGAAGAAGCAGCAGAAGAAGTCCAATCTGAAGACAAGGCTCCTTCTGACCAAGAAGTCGATACCGCGCAACCGAAGCGGCGTCGACTGGCCAAGAAGGCGCCTTCTGCTGCCAGTTCACCCGCGAAGGAGCAAGGCTTGGAGGATGACGAGGAATCAGATTCACCACCTGTTTTCCAAGCCGCTCCTTTGCGTGCGTGCTCAACAAGCTCGACTCTTCCGCTTCAGTCGAGTGGTACCCCAGCCTTTGGAGGACCAATTTTTGGCGACTCCGAAGACGAGGAAGATGAGGAGCACAGGTATGTGTGTTTTTGAGTATGATATGAAAATGTTTGTGCTGTCATATTTTTGTGCTGACCATCCTTTTGTTTTGTTGTGTTGCTCACAGTGCTGAAAACAACCAGCCTGGGACTCCTCCAGTCGAGAATGTTCCAGCCGTGGAGCACTCGAAGTCTGCACCGACTGGAAACGAGGCTGCCCAGCCCATGGCCACTGACGCTGTCGTTGAAACAGCCAAGGCGGCAACTCCAGATGTCGGGACATCAGTCGCGGCTCCTGAGCCGTGGATGAACCACGTGAGTAACTTTTTTGCTTGACCCGTTTAGTTGTAGGTCTGTGAGAATTTTTAGATTTTTGCTGAATCCGTGTGCTCGCAGCCCTTCTACCACACCTTGGCAGATTCTGCCAAGGCTTATGTCCAGGTGGAGCAGGAGAGGGACACCATGCGCGCCGAGCTCGAGCGGCTCAGTCGTGAGTTCTCCTTTTTGCTTTTGTTTTGCCCAACTTCTTTTCGCAATGCCTGATTTTGTCGAGTATTGAATGCACGTAATTTTTGCTGGGCCAGGCGAGAAGAAGGAACTGGAAGACGCACTCGCCGCGCAGCGCGAAGAATCGAAGAAAGAGCTGGCTGCCGCCACCAACTCAGCTGCTGCACGCGAGCGAGAATATGCTGACCAGCTCGCGGCACTCGCGCAGGCCATGGGAGGTGAGTAATCTTTTTCTCCTTTTGATATGACGATATAACTTGTCGAGTGTCGTACTTATGCCTGTTTTGAATTGTGCAGAAGCTGTTGGCGCACCGGCCTCTGCAGACGTGGCGAGTGACGATCTTTCGCTGGAACAGGCTGTGGGCGGCTTAGGCGCTCTGTGCAACCAGGCGAAAGAAGCACTCGCCAAATCAACGAGCACACTTGGTGCTGTATACCAAGTGGTGTTCCCTACTGGCGTGGTGCCGTCGACGGTGGATGACTTCGCCAACGTGTTTGGCCCCGGGACGTCCACCATGGCGGGTTTTGCTCGCGCCAACACGGTACGCGGATCCGAGTCCACCATCAAGCTTCTTATGGGACATGGGATAGATTGCGACTATGAGGCAGCACTGTCTGCGTTCCCTCAGAAGCCAGACGGGAAGCCCATTTCGCTGAAGGGGGTGAGCGGAGCAGCCGCGCGACTGGCTGAAGTTTTCATGAACACCATGGAGCGCCGGGCACTCGAGACTGCCAATCGTCTGCTTAGGAAATCGAAATCTTAGGCTTAGGGTAGCTGTACCCTTTTGCTTTTTTATGCCTTGTAATGATACCTTCTGAACTGCGCGAGTCTGCGCTTTGTTTTTGCTACCTTGTTTATGCAAACTGTCTTTTGCCAATGTCTTTCATTTGGAGAGTTGTATGCTTATGACGCGAGTCTTACAAACTTTGTGTTTGTGATTATGCTCTTTGAACAGTCACGAGAACCTGCTACGCGACTAGTTCCTCGCAGGCTCCAACCACCACCCGATCCCAGGGTCAGGTGGCAAATGATGCCAAGGTGATGGAGTATATGAAGGCTAAATATGTGAGAATGGAGCAAGATCTGAAGGACGCCCAGGCTGAGCTGAGTCGATTGAGGGCCAGACCCGCGTTGGCCACCCAACGCGAGGATTATGTTCTCGGGGAGATGGAGCTTGTGAACAGGCAACTCGAGTGTAAGTTCGAATCTTGCTTTGTTTTACAAGCTTTTTGTGTAGCTTTTGTCCTTTTGATCTAACTGGTGCGCCCGTATTTGTAGGCTTTGTCGACAACTTCCAGGCTGAACAGATTCGCGTGGAAGGACGCCTGGATAGCGTGGTTGACGACCCTACAACTGGGCGTCAACACTTTTGGCTTGATAGGTACCATGCCCGCATACTTGCCACCCTGAAGGATCGCGTCTGGCGAAGTGCTGAGCTGCTGGAGTTATGCCGGGCATCGTTTATTCGTCTGAACGAGACTCTTTTTCCTTCGGGGCCACAACCACAAGGGATTCGTGCTGTGTTGAACATCTTCCGCCAAACAAATCCCATTCGAGAGTTGCTGTCTCAAAGACTTGTAATTGGAGCCAACGCTGCAATGGCGTATATGCGTAGTCGAAAACCAAGGTTGGTGTTGCGGACACCTGCAGCCGGAGAGGTTCTCGAGCAAAAAGACTTGGATGACACGATCCAAGCTGCGGAGACACTGATCGAGTGCACTCGCGAACAGCTTTGCGGCCCCGAGCTGCCCGTAAAAGACGAGCCTGAGGATTAGAATGGTTTGCGAGTGCAATTTTTGTATAGGGGGCAGCCCCCGAGTGTAATTTTTGACTCTTTGTATATTGTATAGTTTGTATACTTTGATTTTTTGCCGAGCCCCCGAGTCAATCGAGCGGGGTTTGTGAAATATGTGTTGGTTATGAACCGATGACTGTGCAGCCCCCGAGTATTCGAGTGCGGCTGCAAAGTTTTTATGTTCTTTGTTCGGATCCTTGTTACGCAGCCCCCGAGGGTCTCGGGTGCGGTTAAGGTATGAATTATGCAGGTGGTAGCCACAAAGGAGTCGAAGGAACATTGATTTTATTCCTCTTTTGAATGTTAGGCTGCAGGCCGCCTCATTAAAAACCTTCCAGTCCCCTTAGGTACCCTGGTAAGGAAAAGAGCGCGTCTGAAACCTGCAGCCATCCGACATATAGCCTATTACATTGTATGACTGTGAGCACTTTATGCGTAGAAACGGCGCAGATGCGCAACGTTCCAAGGATTGTGAGAGGGTTCGCCTGTCTTCGCGTGCTTCAGTCGATATGCGCCTCCACCAAGGACCTCCGTGATGATGAAGGGACCCTCCCATGGGGAAGCGAGCTTGTGCACCTTCTTTTGCTTCAGTCGAAGAACCAGGTCGCCAACGACGAAGGACCTGGTGCGCAGTCGACGGCTGTGGTAGTTGCGAAGGTCCTGCTGGTAAACAGCTGTGCGGGCTAAGGCCGTGTCGCGCGCCTCATCAAGCAAGTCGACTGCGTCTTCGAGTGCCTCTTCTGCGTCTTCTTCATTGTATGCTTCAACTCGTGGTGCGTTGAACCTTACGTCTGATGGCAGAATTGCCTCTGCACCGTAGACCATGAAGAATGGGGTGAACTGCGTAGAAGTGTTGGGAGTTGTGCGTAGGCTCCATAGCACAGACGGTAGTTCTTCGACCCAAGCACCTGCAGCTCTTTTGAGTGGCACCAGGAGGCGCTTCTTGATCCCACTCGTCACAAGCCCATTGGCCTTTTCGACTTGGCCATTGGATTGCGGATGCGCCACGGATGCGTAGTTGAGCGTAATGTCCTGCTCTTTGCAAAAGGTTTTGAACTCCTCAGCCGTGAAGTTTGTGCCGTTATCAGTGATGATACTGTTTGGGACACCGAAGCGATAGATGATGCTCTTTATGAAGTTGACTGCCGTAGTAGCAGTCGAATTTGTGATGGGGACCGCCTCGATCCACTTTGTGAACTTGTCGACTGCCACCAGTAGGTGAGTATGCCCGCCATGCGATGATTTTTTGAGTGGCCCAACCATATCGAGCCCCCATTGGGCGAAAGGCCAGGCCAGCGGTATAGTCTTCAACGCCGATGCGGGTGCGTGCGGCCTTGTTGCGAATTTCTGGCAGCCGACGCACCTTTTGACTATGTCCTCCGCGTCTTTGAGTGCTGTAGGCCAGTAAAACCCTGCGCGAAAGGCTTTGGCTACGAGTGATCGACTGCTGGCGTGATGCCCACAGGTACCTGCATGAATGTCTCGAAGTATGGCTCTAGGCGACATCCTTGTCTTTCAGATGGCTTGGCCATCTTCGAGCGATGCATCTTTGGAACATACCTGATATGCTGCGCTTGTATAACTCGCCGTTGATAACGGTGTATGCTTTTGATCTTCGAGTCACGCGTCGGGACTCGGTTATGTCATCTGGTAGCTCGCTACGGAGTATGTAAGCCAGAAAAGGTTGAGTCCAGGTTGGCTCAATGAGAAATACCTCGACAGGGGGGTCCTCTGTGCTAGGCATTTTGCTTTTGGGTGGCGTAGTCGACGGAGGAGGCTCTCGTTTCTCCTTGATAGATCTGTGTTCAATACGCTCGAGGAAGACACCAGGTGGAATTTGTGCGCCAGTTGAGCCAAGATTGGCTAGCATGTCTGCTTCTTCGTTGCTTTCCCTTCCTATGTGCCTCAACTCGCAGCCCTCGAAGCTGCCCTCTAGTGTGTTGTACAGATCGCGATAAGCGATCATGTTGTCCGCGATTGCGTCGCAGGCCTTCATTGTTTGCTGCACCACGAGGTTGGAGTCGCCGTAGATCATCAATCGAGTGCACCCGAGTGCTTTGCCATCCGCATGCCATGGATCAGAGCCTCGTATTCAGCCTCGTTATTGGAGGGTAGCTTGAATCCCATCTGCAAAACATAACGTAGCTTGTCCCCTTTTGGTGATATGAGGACGACGCCTGCGCCTGCGCCTTCATGTTTCTTGGACCCATCGAAGTACATGGTCCAGGAATTGGCCACGTCTGGTGCTCCAGGTAATTGGGCTTCTATCCACTCGGTTGTGAAGTCGGGTAGGACTTGTGCTTTGATAGCCTTCGGGTGCTCGTACTTGATATCTCTTGGAGCCAGCTCGATGAGCCATTTTGCCACTCGACCCGTTGCATTGGGGTTTGTGAGTATATCACCGATTGCTGAGTTGCTTACCACGGTAATCGGATGCTCGGTGAAGTAGTGTGTCAGCTTCCTTGAGGACATGAATACAGCGTATGCCAGCTTTTGATAGTGCGGGTACCGCTGTTTTGATATGGAGAGAACCTCGCTCAGGTAGTAGACTGGACGTTGTATGCTTTGGATGTGCCCCTCCTCCACGCGTTCGACTACCAGTACGGTGCTCACCACCCTGTTTGTAGCCGAGACATACAGGTAGAGTGGTTCCCGTTCCTTAGGTGCGACGAGGATTGGAGGGCTTGTGAGGATCCGCTTGAGATCTGTGAAGGCTGCTTCAGCTTCTGGCGTCCACTCGAACTTGTCCGCCTTCTTCATCAGTCGATAGAATGGTAGAGCCTTTTCACCCAGTTTGCTGATGAATCGACTGAGCGCCGCTACTCGTCCTGCTAGTTTCTGCACATCATGAAGCTTTGAAGGCCTTTGCATGGTGAGGATGGCCTGTATTTTCTCCGGGTCTGCTTCGATTCCACGAGCAGAGACTAGGTACCCTAGAGCTGCCCGGCTGGAACGCCGAACGTACACTTCTTAGGATTGAGCTTGATATGGAAGCGTTTGAGGTTTGCGAACGTCTCCCTCAAATCGTCGAGTAGTGTGCGTTCTTCCCTTGTGGTAATGACAATGTCATCAACGTAGACCTGGACGTTGCGTCCAATTTGCTTTTTGAGGCAGTCCTGCATCATGCGCTGGTATGTTGCACCCGCGTTTTTTAGCCCGAAGGGCATAGTTGTGTAGCAGTAGACCCCGAGTGGGGTTATGAACGCCGTTTTTTCTTCGTCTTCTTGCTTCATCCTTATCTGGTGATAACCTGAGTAAGCATCCAGAAAGGAGAGTCGTGCGCATCCGGCGGTGGAGTCACGATCTGATCGATCGGGGTAGCGGGAAGTGATCCTTTGGACAGCACTTGTTCAGCGCTGTGAAATCCACGCACATCCGAAGGATGTCTGTATGCTTCTTTTCTACGAGTACAGGGTTGGCCACCCATTGTGATTTCTTGATTTCCCTAATGAATCCTGCTGCGAGTAACCGGTCGACTTCAGATTCGACTGCGGTTCGCTTTGGGCCGGAGATTCGACGCATCGTTTGCTTGACTGGCTTTGCATCTGGAAACAATTGGAGAGAGTGCTCGGCGAATTCCCTGGGAATACCTGGCATGTCGGCTGGACACCACGCAAATATTTCCCAGTTCTCACGGAGGAATTCGACGAGCGCGCCTTCCTATGCGATAGGCAGGCTCGAAGATATGTTGACTGTCTTGGACGGATCGGTCGGGTGCACCTGATGCGACCTTGTGTCATTTGTAGCATTGAAGGATCTGTCGACTGCCAACTTCTTATGCTCTGGAAGGAGTGTGCGGTCGTTGGTAATCGCTAAGTCGCGAGTGATTCCTCCACCCCGAACATCTCGGAGATTTTGCTGAACTCGCGGTCGCAAGCATCGGACCTTTGAAAGTTTCCACGGACAGTGATGACTCCCTTTGGTCCTGGCATCTTCAGCGTGAGGTACGCATAGTGTGGCACCGCCATGAATCGAGCAAACGTCGGGCGACCAAGAATAGCATGGTATTGTGATTTCCAGTCGACGACCTCGAACTCAATCGACTCTGTCCTGAAGTGGCTTACGTCCCCGAACGTAACGTCGAGTTGTACGGTGCCTTCTGGGCTAATTGCTTTGCCAGGAACGATACCGTGGAAGGTATTTGAAGATTTTGGGAGGTTTTCGACTGACCTGTTCATTTTGCGGAGCGTGTCCGCGAAGATGATGTTTATGCCGCTGCCTCCATCCATGAAGACCTTGGTCATGGCGTAGCCTCCTATTTGCGCGTCGAGTACCAGAGCCGCATGCCCTGGTCGAACTACAGCTGGGGGATGATCCTCTCGACTGAAGCTTATGATGGTTTCCGATCCCTTCAGAAATTCGGGCACGGCAGGAGGTGCCATGACAGCCATGTTCACCTGTCGAGTGATTAGTTTTGCTGCCTGTTAGAGGGGCGACCCTTTTGTATCATGTACATCTGCCCGTGGGGCTGTGGATATTGATCATCTTCCGCCCGTAGCACAGGTTGTATGGCACCTGCGAGATTTGCGCCTGGAGCAGGCTGTGGTGGGGTTGCGGTGGCGGCTGTGGCGCCATGAGAGCGGGCACAGCGTTCGGCTGTGGTACGGGTGCAGGCATGGGCTGAGCAGGTGCTGGGCCATTCCTCTTGAGTCGTATCACATAGTCAGTCGCCATTTGGTCGAATTCCCTGCAGTTCCTTAGGGTGTGATTGGAGCGTAGTTTTCCGTCGTCCCCCTTGAAGAGGTGGAATCTGCACCAGTCGTCCATCTTTTCCTCGAATGACCGCTCGGGTTTTGCGTCGCTACGTTTGCGCCATTCTTGCCTTTTGTAGCTATCGCTCCGCTGCTCGCGATCTCGACTGTCCGTCGATCATCCGAGCGTCGATTGCTTCTATCATGGTCCTCCTTTGGCTGTGTGTATCCAGCCGCCATGAACTCGGGTCTGTTATCGTCGTAAGGACGTCTGGACGTTTACGCCTGCGATCTTCTCTGTATGAATCTCTGCGGCTTCGACTGCCGCTTTCGTAGTTGTCGCGTGTTGGGGAAGCACGGGATCTGCGTACAGAATCCTCTCCATCTGCCCACTCAGTCGCAACTTTGATGAGGTCAGCCAGGGAGGTTGGCTTTTCACGACCAAGTGCCTCTTTGAAGTCCTTCCTGGCGAGACCTTGTATGAAGGCATCCATGGCCCTGTCTTCTGACACTTTGCCAACCGAATTGCGTATTTCGGTCCACCGCCGTATGTATGATCTCAGCGACTCGTCTGATCGTTGAGTACATGTCCTTAATTCCTCGAATGTCTTCGGGCGCTCACACAGAGGCTCGAAGTTTTTGATGAAGTCTCTGCGGAAATCATCCCACGAGTCATATGATGATGGAGGGAGTGATTTGAGCCAGTCGCGGGCAGTTCCTTCGAGCATAAGTCGTATGTACTGCATCGCCGTGGTGTTCGTGCCCGCTGGCATGCCACGGCGAGTCTGTAATCTTCTAGCCACCCAGAAGGTTCTTGGCGACCGTTGTACTTGGGTTGCTCGCCTGTCAACTTGAACCGTTTGGGCATCCGCGTCTCACGGATGCGTCGAGTGAAGCACAATGCTCCGCATGGCTCTGGTTCGCGATCAGAGTATGAATCGCTGCTATAGGATCTTCGAGATCTGCTCTGCTGGACCTGTGCCGGCGCGTGCTTCTCCTTCCTTCATCCGAGTGGTGGCTGCGACCACTGCGATGATGTGCTGCGTGTCGTGAGTCGACTATGTCGCGATCGCGATCCTTGCTGGAGTTTTGTCTTCTGGCTGCATAGCCTGTGCCGCTAGAGCTAGCGATTTGAGTTGTTGGCGATGCAGGGCTGCGTTAGGGTCATTCGCCGGAGGTTGTATTGCCTTGAGGTAAGCACCTACGGAGAATAATGCACCCGCAGCAGTTTTGGGTACTGGGATTCCGTTAGCGTCCTCTGTCATGAACGACAGGTTACGGGTGATTGCTACCCTTTCATGTTCTGGAAGGCTTGCCAACCGCGACCTAGGTCGAGGGGTTGGTTGCTGTGTGGACCCGAGGGATTGCTCCCTTCGTCGGGCACTCGAGAGGCTGGCTTGCCTTTTGCGCTCCTCGAGCGTCGCTCGGTAGTTTTGCAGTCGAATTGACTCCTGCCAGTTGAAGTACTGGAAGGTCAACATCTCCTCTGGGGTGGAGTTTGGCATCATGTGCACTCCTTTATGACTTTATCTGCTTTTGCTGCCATCTCCTCCGTGATTGTCAAGGTTGTGACCCCATCGGCATGGTTACCGTGCATGGGAATTGTGCAGGCCTGCGAGCGGCAGCGTCTGCGGATGATTCTGCGGTGAAGGCCACGTAGACCTGATGGGGCGTGACCCGAGGACAGGTGTATGTGCTGTCGATTCCAGTCATGGACTCGACGTCGCCATCGAGGCTCATGTCAGAGCCAGTGTGTTCATCGAGTAGATCTTCGAGGCGAATCTCGTTGTCGATGTGCTCATCACCTATGCTCATCTCGGTGTTGGCGAAGCCATTACGGATTTCTGAGTCGAGGTTGGTGTTGGTGAAGATCTCCGAGTCGACGTTGTTGTCGTTATGAATCGCGGGCTCGTAGAAGTCATCGAGGGAGATCCCGCAGTCGAAACTCTCGTCGAGTGGTAGGTTGAAGTCGATGTTGCTTGTGTTGTATGCTGATTCTGCTTCCTCGCCTTGGAGTTCCGTCATCATGAACCTATCGAGCTCGCCGGTCGACATGGTTGTTGCGGGCGAGCAGGCTTCAGGAATCGACGATGGGGCGAGCGCAGTCGACGGAGCCTCGAGTGCACCCAGCGCCAGTTGTTGCGGATCTGTCGAGTCCTGCGTGCCAAGATTGTTTACGAAAAAATTGAATGCTCCAACAGTTAAACTCAAACCTGATTCAAGGCCGGAAAACGCCTCCTGAAGCTCCGGCGAGTGCGGATTGAAATTCATTGGAAGAGCAGATGCGCTTTTTGCGGGTGAAGCGGGCAGGCTGCCGCTTTTCGAGTGGATCGGCGAGTCGCCGTGTGTCGCCTGGATCGGCGAGTTGCTGTTTGCTGACATGGCCGGCGAGTTGCCGTTTGCAGATGAGATCGGCGAGTTGCCGTTTGCTGGTGTGATCGGCGATTTGCCGTTTGCTGTTGGGACCGGCGAAACTTCGAGTCCAGCGCTATTCTTTCCCACAGACGGCGCCACTTGACGAGGGGTAGACTCATCAAGACCCATGGTTAAGGTCCCTAGGTTATGAATATGGGGGAGAGAACGTGGTAGAGCTGGAAGTATCGTCGGCTGACAAGCAGGGCAAAGATTTTACCCAGGTTCAGGGCCCTCGTGTGGAGGTAACACCCCTACGTCCTGCCTGTCTGTTATTGATTTGTGAATATGATGGTTACAAGGATCCCGGCGAGATGTCGATCTCGCTAGGGTTTGTGGCTCTGGTGGTTCGTTGTCTGGTTCGATGGCCCTCCCAGTCCTTAAATAATAGGCTGGGTCCGGGTGTTCGTAACCGACTCGATTTACAAGTAAGGAAACTCTAAACCGACTATTGCTTCGCCAAACTTGGAGGATACTTCATCTTCGTGGGCCTCCCTTCATGGGCTTCATGTAGGCTCTGATAGTTGGGCCTAGTCGATACGTGCACCAGGTACCCTCATGGTAGGGTACCCGATAGGCATACCCATGTCAGTCGTCCACTGCCGCCGGGAGAGCATCTCCCAGGCCACGACAGCCCCTATCCGGCTGTGGGAGTGCTCGTGGACCGTCTCCTCCTCCTCTCCTTCACCATGAGCTCCGGTAACTCTCCTCTCTCTCTCAACCTAGTTGATTCGTTGAGATGTGATTGGGAAAGTTTCTTCGTAACTCTAGTGGTAGAAGTTGTAGGGAATAGTTGGTACTTCGTTTAGAATCGTTTTTGCAAAGTTTCATTGGACGATTTCATAGATCAGGCAAGTTCCGTTGGTCAAACCGCTAGATCTGGAGCTAGCGGTACTACCGTTGCACCGGTACTACCGGTTCCATCCAGCGGTACTACCGTTGATCTGGAATTTTCCAGAAATTGTGCAACTTCGATTCTTCTCGCTTTGATCATGAACTTTATTTTGCAATACTTATCTTCTGTGCTATCTCTCTCTGCTATCTTAGGACCTAGCAAGGGACGTGGAGGTAGCTCGTCTTGTGCTCCCAAGAGATCTTGCAAGGACAAGGACATTGATGATGAACCCGAGATCTTACCAGAGAAGTTCACTCGCCGTCAACTATCAACTAACGCCAAAGCTTCTGCCAAGAAGTCAGCCCCACTCATGAAGATGCCACCTCAGACGTTCATCAAGGAAAGGAGACATAATCCCTATTTTCTTGACAAGGATCCGAGGTACAAGAACAAGCTCTTCCACACTCAGTTTCAAGAGAAGATCTTTAATGAGGTGCTCCCCCGCTTCCAGATTAAGGTGGTGCAGTAGTTTTGCATCAACACCGAGTACATGAGAGCTCACATCGACTACTTTGGTGAAGCTCTAGACATTTGTGAAGAGTTTAGGATTTTGGACTATATCAACATTCATGAGGACTTTGATGAGCATCTTGTGCACCAGTTCTTTGCGACCGTTCACTTTCACACCTCCGAGAGAGCCATCACATGGATGACCAAGGATAAGGTGCTCACCTCATCATGGAAGGATTTTGCTACTCTCCTCCACATGCAAGACTATGGTGATCTTATGAGTGCCGAGGATGATGCTCAGGTGTTTCGCCTCTCTTACATGAACAAGCCCATGAAGCCTTCGGCCCTCTCTCATCTTCTTATCCGGGGTCGTGGTGTTTGCGGGGAATCCAAGTATTTGCAGAAGACTTGGCACATCATCCATCGCATTTTCGGCAACACGGTTACCCCTCGTGTGGGTAACTTTGATCAAATACATGGACGCCTCATTGATCTAATGGTTCTCTCCTCTCAAATGGTTGGCAAAGGCAAGAAGCTTGATGTTATGGACATCGTATGGCATGAGATCTATGAAGTAATCATGAAGAGAAGGGTTCCCATCTTTGGTGTTGTCATTATGAAGCTCATCACTCACACTTGGGTCAACAAGAAGCTTCTGTTGGAACTATTGATGATGATGAGAGCGATGATGGTCAAGAGGTTGGTGATGATGACGAGGACGATGATGAGGAGGAGGAGGACGAGTGATCTCCACATGGGACGTTAGCATCGCCTCTCCCTTTTTGGTGTCTTAGATGCCAAAGGGGGAGAGAGTTCTACTAGGTTTTCCGGGGATTTGCATGGGTGGGTTTTCTTTGATCTTTATGCTTGTGCTTCACTTTTATTCTATTCGAACTTGGTTTAGGTGAACTATCTCGTTGCATGGTGTAAGACATGTGGAACTCCTTTTATTCTGTTCAAAACTATGTGTTGTAATAACTACTTTGCTTATGTCTTACCATGCTTGTGCAAGTTATGCTTTATTATTCTATTTATATACTTGCGTGGTTTACAAAATCTAGGGGGAGTGTTGATCCTAACGAGTATGCACTTTGCATTCAAACACAAATTTAGTTGATGCATATTGTTAGGGGAGCCCGTCTATATTTTGCAAATCCTTTGTGTGTGGGTGTTGTCATCAATCTCCAAAACGGGGGAGATTGAAATAGCATTGTTTGCTCTTATTCCGTTTTGGAGTCAATGACAACACACTCACAGAACTAATCGTGTTCTTAAGTGTTGATAGGTATTGAAACGACGACACGAGAAGTTCGAAGATGGAAGAGAGAGGGGCTCGAGAAACTAACCCTGGCTGAAATTAGCCTGGCGGTAGTACCGCTAGTTTGTAACGGTAGTACCGCTCCACCTGGAGCACCACTATTGTTGCAAGCAGGTACTTTGCCCCCTACGGTAGTACCGTGGAAAATACCGTTGCCTCCAGCAACGGTACTACCGCTGGAACTACTGGTGGAGGTACCGTTCAGATGGTTTTAGCCACTGGACTCCCAACGCTACTTACACGGTAGCTACCACGTACTACCGCAGGAATATTTGATTTAATTCAAAGAAGGCCAACGGTAGTACCGTGGCGATCTAGCGGTAGTACCGCTGCCTGGCAGTAACGGTAGCTCTGTGAGCTATCGCTGCAACTGGCAGGTGGAACTGCCGCAAGTACCGTAGGGATGCCAGCAGCGGTAGTACCGCTGGCCCAGCGGTAGTACCGATATGCACGTTTTCTGTGCATAACGGTTAGAATTTCGGGGCCCCTATATAAAGAGCCCTTCTTCCCCAAGAAGAGGTTGCGGCTTACACTCTCTCGCCTCCATTAATTGCTGAGCTCCAAACTCCTAGATCTCCCACTCCAACCACCCAAACGCCTTGATACTTTGAGGAGTGAAGGAGGAGGTCTAGATCTACAACTCCACCGAAAGAATTTAAAATCCGCCAATTCCTCTTTGTGATTCGTGTTCCTCCTTGGGTTGCTTGTAACCCCTAGGAGACTTTTGTGCGTGTCGGAGTCTCAACTTGTTGCGAGAAGCTCCGGGACATTGTTGGGAGGCTCCAACTCATTTTGGAGTTCTCCGACCTATGTGTATCGGCTTGGTCAACGCCTTCAAGGCGACCTCATAGTGGATGAGCCAAACCCCCACGGGTAAAGCTCACGGAGAATAGAGTGAGCACATCCGTGCTATTGGAGTGCCTAGGTGGCTCCACACTCCTCCAACGTAGACGTACTTCCCTTGGGAAGGAACTACGGGAATCATCTCCGTGTCTCCACTTTGCGGTTATTTCTATCCTTTACTTATCGCTTCCGCTACGTTATTTATCTTGCTTGTATCACATAGGTTGCTATCATCTAGTGCACATCTAGTCGACCTTATTATACATTGTCTAAACCCTAATTAAAAAAAAGAATTAAAATTTGGTAGTCGACTAATCACCCCCCTCTCTAGTCGACATATCGATATTTCACTATGCTCTATCCACTTGTCAAATCAGATCAGGGTGCCACCATGGGCTAAAAAATGATGTCCAAACCCTGCCATATGGGCCGGGTACCCGCGATACCCATTTCCATAGGTCAATTTGCCGTCCTAAACTATGAATTTGATTTTTGTTTCCAACATTTCTACTGAATTTGATTTTTGTTTCCCGTACGTATTTATCCTTGAAGCAACGACTACGCATGACGAATCTAGACAGTATACGTTTAAAGATGGACATGGCTAATTTCGGTCAATTGAGAATTAACTTAAATTTAGGTCACCCAATTTCATGTGCAACTTGGTAATTTTGGTGCAATTCATGTAAAATTGCAACTCCACGTGCAACAATCAGTGAACGAATTACAATTCAAATTTAATGATTCCAGAGTCGGCAGAATTCGAAAGTAATTCTCCGATCCACCGAAAACTAGCAAATTTATTTTTGAAACGAGACAAAAGCTTTGTCTTTTATATTGATAAAGTAGAAGCAAACATGTAGGACAAGGCCTTAAAAAAGAAAAAAAAGTTACAACTCGATCCACGCCGGCCACGAGGCCGCGTCCCACACGGGTCGATGACCAAGTTGCCCAAGCAACCAAAGCCGACACCAAGACCCCTCAACGCAGCACGACGGAGGTGAGAGTCCGGAGCCGCTGCTCCGACATCCACGTCGGCCCCAAAGCCGCGCCCCACACGGGTCGATGACCAAGACGCCAAGCGACCAAAGCTGACACCAAAGACCTCGACACAACAAGGCGGAGGTGACCTCGACGCCTCACAGCGGAGGCGAAGCATCGGGAGCCGCCGCTCCGACATCCCCACCAGCCCCAAGGCTGTGCCCCCAACAATCTGACGACCACAACGCCCCAGCGACCATGACGCTCCACCGCCTCAACGCAGCACGACGGAGGTGAAACCCGGAGCCGCCGCTCCGGCATCCACGCCGGCCCCAGGGCCACGCTCCCCCAAGCCGAAGAAGAAGACTCGCCGTCGCCAAGCCACCATCACTCCAAAGGTCCCGCTGGTCGGTGAAACATCCAAGGCGAGGCCCCAAGAGGGAAGCGACGCAGGAGCGCCGCCCTCGCCCGATCCCGCGAGGGATCTAGGGTTTCCCCGGAGAACCCGGCGTGGAGAAGCGAGAGCACCACCTCGACGATGCCTTCAAGAAGGACGTGGCGCCCGAGGGCGTCGCCGTCGTCGGCCCCGGCCGACAGCCCGGGCTAGACTTTCGCCCGGTGATGTGTCGCAAACCACCACCGACCGCCCTGACGGGTACCGACCAGACCATCATCTCCGCGTGCTGGAACCACCGTGACACCCCATAGCACGGTAGGCGGCATGCCGGCTACGGCCGACCCGCAGCCGCAAATCCGGGGCCGCCGCCCTGGCTTTCCTCGTCCCTGACCTCGCCCCTGCCACAGCAAGGGGTGCAGCGTCGCCGCCCTCACCTCCTCCACGCCGGAGAAGCCGCGCCCAGCGCTGGCCCTCGCGGCCCAGATGCAGCCCGCACAGGCCCATCTCACCTGGCGCCGCCTCCCGGCCGCGCCCCGCGCCTCCTGGCCGCGCTGCCGCCGCGGGGCCACAGCCAAGCGCACGCCCGCGCCGCCGTGACCCCGGCGAGGCCGACCCGCCACCCACGTGACCAGGCCCGCTCCGCCCCCGATCCGGGCACAGGGCCCCGGATTCGCCACCCCGCATCCGCTGCGGTCCCGGAGCCGCCACTCCGGCTTGCCATCGCCGGTGAGGCGCCGTCGCCGTCCCAGTCGGGGCCGACGCCCACCAGCGCGAAGATGGCGAGAGAAACCCACCCCGGCGCCAGTTGTGTGACGGCGGGGAGGCCGCCACCGCCGCGGTGCGGAGGCCGGCGGCGGCAGCGGCGGGGAGGGGCGTGGAGGGGGAAGGCTGGCGACGGCGCAGCGGTCGCCCCCGGTGCCGCCTGGGAGCGACACGGGGGTCGGGGGATTTGTCGTACAATGAAAACTAGCAAAAGGGTATAAATATTAGTTTGTTGATTCCGCGTGTTGCACGCTACGCGGGAAACGGAACGGGGCCCGCGAGCGTCACTCAAGTCCAAAGGCAGAATATCGCGGTGGCTCCCTCGGTCCCTCCAATCGTCGTAGTCAGACAGGTAGCGTCCGGGAACCAATAGAAAAAGGTAGCCATCGTGGGCGAGGAGAAAGAGAAGCAAAGCAACCAACCAGCTACTGCTGCTGCTTGCTTCTGCTCCTCGAGTTCCTCCGTTTGCCGATTGGGGAAGAAGATGGGGGGCGTCTCCCTTGCGCTCCCGCTGGCGCTGCTCGTCGTCCTCTCCGCCGCCGCTGCTGCCCGCAGGTTCGGCTCATCTCCTCTGGTCACATCGTCACCTCTGCCCATTGCTCTGTTCACTGCTTTCACAAGTCAAACTCGTTAATTTCTTCATCGGATTTGGTTTGTTACCTAGTTTTTCGGAGATGAGTTTGTAACGGTTTCCGGTTTGACGGAATCTTGAGGATCGCGAGCTCTAGTAGTCTGGAGCTTCGAATCTCGGAAGCTTAGCGTGTGCCGACAGTCCTCGACTGTCTGACAAGCGTGGTGACAAACATTGAAAATTGAATAGCTCTGAAATAAAGTTCGATCCCTTTTTCTTTGCGATACCAGCAAATAACACAGAACAAATACGTCTGGTTTCTGTCTCGGTGAAAATATGGCCACAACTAGTAACATGAATCCATCACGATGTTACGCAGTTAGCCAAATCACATGTATTTGGTTCGAGATATGACTAACATCTGTGTGTACATGCAGCTAGTTGGAGCAACCAATGGAGACAATTCCCTAAGAATCATCCAGGTCAATTTTTAATCACACTCAAATTGACATCATCATTCTATCTTCTCCCCATCTTATATTGCTTGTTTTACTCATCATGGTATGGTGTTGGACTGTCGCAGAAAGACATCATACAGACGATCAACAAGCATCCCAATGCCGGGTGGACTGCTGGACACAATACCTACTTCGAGAACTATACTGTAAAATATCAACACCCTCTTGCTGTTGGTGTCATTATTAAGGCGCCATTTTTCTTCTCTGTTTGCTGACATCAAAATCATCCTCTTGTGTGCAGGTTGAGCAATTTAAACATATCCTGGGAGTGAAGCCCACACCTCCGGCTTTACTGGCTGGTGTACCAACCAAAACTTATTCAAGATCAGTGGATCTCCCGAAGGAGTTTGACGCTAGATCTCAATGGCCTGGTTGCAGCACAATTGGGAACATACTTGGTAAGTTTAACCCTCGGTACTTCAGTGTTGACCCACTTTCAACCAGAAACCGGTTCTGCATCATTTTGAATACTTTGACTGACTCCATTTCTTCTCTTCTTTTGCAATACCCTGGAAAACGTTGATTGTATTGAACAGATCAAGTAAGTATATTCACACTACCTTTAATTGTGAACTCCTTGAGTGCTTACCGGACAATGTGAGATGCTCAATTTATTATGTCTTGGTTGACGATGACAGGGTCACTGTGGTTCTTGTTGGGCCTTTGGTGCTGTGGAATGTCTCCAGGATCGTTTCTGCATTCATCTCAACGTGGTGAGCGCATATGAATGATGTACCTGTTCTCAGACTACTTTTAAACACACATGTTTAGTCCCTTCTAGTTAAATGACCATGCTGCTGTCTGTCTTGTTGCAGAACATATCACTTTCAGTGAATGATCTAGTGGCTTGCTGTGGTTTTCTGTGTGGTCAAGGCTGTAATGGAGGATATCCTATCAGCGCCTGGCGGTACTTCCGTCGAGTGGTGTTGTGACTGACGAGGTATATGTTGCTCTTCTACTTTGTACCACTTAATGTTCGGATCATCCAAGAGCAATAACTTTTTTGTGTTCCGACTACAATGATTGTTATATGTAAAATGGATATCTCATCACTTACTAATTCACGCTGGTAATGAAATTCTGCTGTTTGTGAAGAAATTTAACAGTTGAATAATGCATATGTATCTTGTGGTGCTGAATGCTAGCTCGTAGCCTACTAGGAACATATTTTAGTCTTCCCTGTATCTTGTTTAAGTGAAAATTCATCCCTACTTTGTTTGAGGGAGATAAATAAGTGTTTTCGTCCATAATTTGGGAAGTTTCTTGCATCTTAGCACAAACAGGAAACAGAAGAACAATTTCCGCTTGATCTTCATGAAAATTGATCTCAATGGTCATGTATGGCTTTCTTTGCTGACTTATTAGAATGGCTGAAAGATAGATTTTCTCAACATATGGTGACTGCTTTGTTAGCTGTATTGTTTAGGATTTCTTCTGATTCGCATACCACTTAGCCCTTATCTTTTTCAATGTTTTGCAGTGTGATCCATATTTTGATCAAACTGGTTGTCAGCATCCTGGATGCGAACCTGCTTATCGTACACCAAAGTGTGAAAAGAAATGCAAGGTGCAGAACCAAGTGTGGAAGGAAAAGAAGCACTTCAGTGTTAATGCATACAGGGTAAAATCCAATCCACATGACATCATGGCAGAGGTCTACACAAATGGCCCTGTAGAAGTTGCTTTCACAGTTTACGAGGTAACTTCTAGTATTTCAGTATGGTCCTATTTCTGAGTTTTTATTTTTATTTTACCAAGGAAGTAAAAGTTGCTGGTTAGCAGAAGTCATGGAGCACCCGTAATTCTAACAAAAACAAATAGATATCGGCACTTGATAGACAGCTAGTCATTTATGAGCAAACTGAAATATATAATACTGTTGTAATGTTCTCTGAATTTTTTCCAGTTAGCTAGTCATTTGATAGACAGCTCATATACTTGGTGATTATATATAAGATGAGTAAGAATCAAAATAAAGTATTTCATTTCTCGGTTGCTGATTTAACACTACCAAACTGTGAAGGACTTTGCACACTACAAATCAGGAGTATACAAGCACATCATGGGTGGCGTGATGGGAGGCCATGCCGTCAAGTTGATTGGATGGGGAACTAGTGATGCTGGCGAGGATTACTGGGTATCTTGTCGATTTTCTATATTACACTATTTATTATTTATAACCCAATGGTCAAGTCCTAATATGTTTGCTTTCGTCTTCTGCTTTTCAGCTTCTTGCAAATCAGTGGAACAGAGGCTGGGGTGATGTGAGTGTGACAAATACCTTGTATTATTGAAGTGAGACAGTGAATGTTAGTAACATTTGTTCAGCTAATTGATAAATTTTGGTTTGCGATGCATTGTAGGACGGTTACTTCAAGATCATAAGGGGCAAGAATGAATGTGGAATTGAAGAAGACGTTGTTGCCGGTATGCCCTCGACAAAGAACATGGCCAGAACCTATGACGACGAGATTGCCTCTGGAACGGCTATACTTTGAACAGCAGCTTGGCCTCAGATGCTGGGGAATTAGCTATTCGCATGTCAAATGAAGCGGGTACATTGACTTTGGTGGTTCCAGGATTGTGTATTTGCTACACTAGCGCACGTTCCCAAGACTGATATGTTGTTGAAATCACAACACTTGTACATAAACAAATTGGAATACTTTGAATAAACACTAGTGGAATTTCGCGCGGCGTGACGCCGCGCTTTTGTTAGTTTTTAATTTTTTATTGGCAGTACCTTGTTGTTGTTATTGTATTTTACAATGTGTTTTTTTTGCGTGCATATAGGTTGTCTGTAGCTAAGTAATTAGGTATATATGCGGTGGATTGTAGAAAGCCCATCAGCTAGGTACTGGAAGCATAATGATGAATAAATAAGTAGATAAAACATGAAATTGGCAGCCCAGGGAAAGCAAATAGGATTTACACGTGTGAGTGATAAAACTTTTGAATCCAACGACTATCATGGTGAAGCATTAGTTGATTGATAAAACGGTATGATAATTCTCGTTAATATGACGCAATAGTCAACTATTAGTATACATATAGTGTCATCATAGTTTTCGAGCAAAGCACAACGTTCCTTCATCCAAAATTAGAAAAAAGAGAATAATAGGCAAAGGAAAACTGTAGTAGAAGTGTAGAACATATTCTACAAAATCACTGTCAGATGAAAAAAAAAACTTCTTATTTTCTCTGCATATTCATACTAAAATTTGCAGTATTGTAAACAAACAGCATTCCTTGAACAACAACAATAGACAGTCATCTTAAGCAAAAGAAGACTACCAAACCATCTAAACACATGCAAACCAGAGCAGGGATTCTCTATTCTTCTCAGTATTTTAGTCAACCATATAAACAGAAATATAAAAAAACATTATGTAGTTTTTAATTGAGAGGCAAGAAATTAGCACCACCAAGAATTGCATATCTCATATATGCGACTCGATGTACCACTTGCTTGCATACCATCACACCAATCAGACATCACTTATGGGAAATTAAATAAACCGAGGACCAAGAGCGGAATGATGTCGTACTTGTTGTTGATCCACTGCAGCAACACAAATTGGTTCATGAGAAGCGACACATCGTGTGCAAAATCAAGCAAAAAATAAATGGTGAGAAGAGAGCCTTGATAACTTGCGATCGGATGCAGGAAGATTGCTGCCGTGTCACTGACCTGAGAGCCAATTCGTAGCAACGTTGCGGAAAATTACTGCAGAAATCTAACTTTGTACTTTTATTGAATTACTTCCGTTAATGCCACGGGGAGATGGAGGCGCAGAATTTATATGACACGATGAAGAGGCTTTGAGAAGGCAGAGATTGCATCTCCACCATGTGCTGGACAAATCAATCGGAGGCAGGCCAGAGGATTAGATGGATATAGAAATCAACTTCTCGTCGCTAGACCTAGCAAGAAGAAACAATAAACCGTTGCGGATATATAGATCAAGACCCAAACGCGAGGGCTGGAGCAAGCTCACGGCGGCCGGAGCAAATGCATAGCCAAATAAATGGGTTTATTAAAACATACCCATATTTTAAATTTCGGGTTTAATAGTGTTTGACTAATGGCACCAATGTAACTTTGGGTCGCTTTGGCTTTATCCCAACAATATTCTTCAGGAGATCACGTTGCCTGCCCATTAGTTGGGCGGCATTGTCAGAGAAGGCGTGGTGGATGGAAACATAATGTTTGTTGCACACAGCTAGAATCTTACCTTATATCACTTTTTAGTCTAGCATCAACACAAAGAGCCGCAGGTACAGCAGGGGAAGAATCAGCAAAAAATTGCTGCTTTGTAAGGCCAGGGTTAAAGAAATCAGACAGGATATAACATACACATATCAAAATCAGGCATGTTTGTCTGTTCTGCTATTCCAACAAATGAAAGACAAATCACATAGTAAACATGTGGAAATTGCTAAATAAGTTAAATGAGAAACTATGTCTGTAATGTGCTATTCCACCTAATGAAAAGGAAACTGAGTGATAATTATGTGTACAATCGCAAACTGAGTGATAATTATGTGTACAATCAGACATATTGATCTAATAGTATTTTATAAAATGTAAGCTATGATGTTTCATCAAAGAAAGGATACTTTGAAAGCAGTGAATGCCCGCTTTTCTGTACGGCGAAGAAGACACTCTGCATGTTCCTCAGCCTCCATTTGCTCATTGAGGTAAAGCAGATCATCACTGTCCAATGCTGAAGAACATACAACACAAAATAAGGGTTAAGAAGCAGCTAATATGGAGTCTTCCTGAAAAGAAGGGTGAAATACCTCCTCGTCCATGAAGGTAGCATCCTCTTTTACCAGCTGCATCTGTTGGCATCAAGCGCCCAGTAGAGAGCCAAAATTTCTGTGAGGGCATGTTATTAGAATATGTTCTGTAGAAGTCAACTGGTGGCAACAGAATGTTGGAATTCTAACCTTGATCCATCATCATGAGATTGGACTGTAAATTTTTGAGTTCTTCGTCCGGGTATCTACACATGAGGATTATTCCAGATAAAATTAGCTCTCCCGGCGCCTGGTTCCAAGGCCGGTTCATGCCGATGTGCACCAGGCGGAGGCCGAGGAGCCTCGCTGGGCTAGAGGCAGAGGTGAGTCAGAAGGTAGTGAAGGGGATGGGCGCCGGGCTGGAGGGCGAGGTGGAGGGAAGGGAGAGGCGGGCCGGCGCTGGGTGGAAATGGCGCGCCGCCGATGGACAGATGGCGTGGATGGAGGAGGACCGGCGTAGATGGAGGCGGGGTTGCCTGCGGCGCGCGAGACATGATGGCGCGAGAGGTCGGGGAAGGGGGCGGCTCGCCGACGTGTGCAGAGGCGGGTAAAAATTCCTTAAATTTTGAGGTGTAAACAATGGGTTTTTGGTGTAACTTTTGTGTGGAAATTCTGAAAATTCGTTAATTTTGAAGTTTTTTGATATATTATTTGCATTAGTGTGTGCACAATGGTTTTTGGTATAACTTTTGTTGGAGAAGTTTGAAAATTTGTTGAATTTTAAAAAATTGATATATTTTTTGCATTATTCTGAACCGTAGAATAAAAACAAAATGGGCATTTATTAGTTCGTGTGGAAAGTTTGAAAGTTTCTTAAATTTAAAATTTCCTTAAATTTTGAGGTGTGCACAATGGGGTTTTTAGTGTAACTTTTATGTGGAAAGTATGGAATTTCGTTAAATTTGAAGTTTTTATATATTATTTGCATTATTCTGTGCACAATGTTTTTTGGTGCAACTTTTGTTGGAAAAGTTTGGAAAATTGTTAAATTTAGAAATTTTGATATATTTTTGCATTATTCTGAACCGTATAATAAAAGATATAATTTTTTTGAATTTCAGCATTTTTCTGTAATTACAAATTTTATGACACTCGGGACCCACATGGCAGAGTTTTACCAATTATGGAACTATTTAAGGGGGAAAATGGCAGCAGGCCCGCGATGATATCATCAGGTGATGTCACTGGCCGGCGGCGAACGCGGCTGCGCTGCCGAGCTCGAGCTCGAGCAGCTGCGCGTGCGTGCGTGGCTGCGACCGTGCGAATCCGCGAGAGGGCGTCGAGGGGAGCCGAACAGGCGGCGCTGCGGACCAATTGGTCGCCGGAATCGCCGGCGGCGAGCAATTCCGTGGCGGCGGACGCCGAGGACGGCGAGGATGATTCCAACGGTCGTGCGACGTTCCAGCAGACGATGCTCGGCGAGGATGAAGAGGAGGCGGCGGCGGAGCTCGCCGTGTCGATTTGTCTGGGGAGGAGCGCAGCGGCGGTGGTGAGCGTCGGCGGCGGCGGCGACTTTGGCGTCGCGCGGGAGAGAGAAAGGGGGAGGGGATGTGTGGACCGTTTTGTGGAGAAGTCCTTGGTGTTTTTCATAATTACAAATAAATCCCTCTCAGTGAGATTTATATGTAGGAAGGACCGATTCCGAATTTTCGTAAAACACAGGGGCCATTTTGCAAAAATGCCACGAGGGGAAACTGTTCAACACTGTAGCTACTGTTCATTAGAATAGTAGCCGAGCGCTGAGAGGCCGCGAAAGGGGCGGTCTTTTATATAGTTAGTAAAAAATCCTGCGGCGCGCCGCCGATGGACAGATGGCGTGGATGGAGGAGGACCGGCGTAGATGGAGGCGGGGTTGCCTGCGGCGCGCGAGACATGATGGCGCGAGAGGTCGGGGAAGGGGTGGCTCGCCGACGTGTGCAGAGGCGGGTAAAAATTCCTTAAATTTTGAGGTATGCACAATGGGTTTTTGGTGTAACTTTTGTGTGGAAAGTCTGAAAATTCGTTAATTTTGAAGTTTTTTGATATATTATTTGCATTAGTGTGTGCACAATGGTTTTTGGTGTAACTTTTGTTGGAGAAGTTTAAAAATTTGTTGAATTTTAAAAAATTGATATATTTTTTGCATTATTCTGAACCATAGAATAAAAACAAAATGGGCATTTATTAGTTCGTGTGGAAAGTTTGAAAGTTTCTTGAATTTAAAATTTCCTTAAATTTTGAGGTGTGCACAATGGGTTTTTTAGTGTAACTTTTATGTGGAAAGTATGGAATTTCGTTAAATTTGAAGTTTTTTGATATATTATTTGCATTATTCTGTGCACAATGTTTTTTTGGTGCAACTTTTGTTGGAAAAGTTTGGAAAATTGTTAAATTTAGAAATTTTGATATATTTTTTGCATTATTCTGAACCGTCGAATAAAAGATATAATTTTTTTGAATTTCAGCATTTTTTCTGTAATTACAAATTTTCTAACACTCGGGACCCACATGGCAGAGTTTTACCAATTATGGAACTATTTAAGGGGGGAAAATGGCAGCGGGCCCGCGATGACGTCATCAGGTGATGTCACTGGCCGGCGGCGAACGCGGCCGCGCTGCCGAGCTTGCGCTCGAGCAGCTGCGCGTGCGCGCGTGGCTACGACCGTGCGGATCCGCGAGAGGGCATCGAGGGGAGCCGAACAGGCGGCGCCGCGGACCATTTGGTTGCCGGAGTCGCCGGCGGTGAGCAATTCCGTGGCGGCGGACGCCGAGGACGGCGAGGATGATTCCGGCGGCCGTGCGACGTTCCAGCAGACGATGCTCGGAGAGGATGAAGAGGAGGCGGCGGCGGAGCTCGCCGTGTCCATCGATTTGTCCGGGGAGGAGCGCAGCGGCGGCGGCGACTTCGGCGTCGCGCGGGAAAGAGAAAGGGGGGAGGGGATGTGTGGACCGTTTTGTGCAGAAGTCCTTGGTGTTTTTCGTAATTACAAATAAATCCTTCTCGGTGAGATTTATATGTAGGAAGGACCGATTCCAAATTTTCGTAAAATACAGCGGCCGTTTTGCAAAAATGCCACGCGGGAGGGGGGGCACTGTTCAACACTGTAGCTACTGTTCATTAGAACAGTAGCCGAGCGCTGAGAGGCCGCGAAAGGGGCGGTCTTTTATATAGTTAGTAACATGTGGCTGCCAATTCTTCAGAAACGCTATGTTTCATCTTCCGTTTTCCAAGTTGATCTGTACTGTGAAATGGAAGAGTGCAAGATGAGGCTAGAGGCCCTGAGACTGCATATATGCTACTCCCTCTGTTCCTAAATGTAAACCTTTTTTGGCCACATATATCTAGACCTAAATCTTGCACTAAAACATGTCTAGATACATGTTAGAGATGTTGGCGGACAGTCCAACGGGCCAAGAGGACAGTCTGATACGGATCAACGTGATCCAAGAGGGTTTTGGCCCAATCTTTCACGGCGAACCAAGAACAGCAACGTTGGATCAATGAAATCAATCCCACGCGATGCGCAAACAACAGATCGAAACGATCAGCAATCAAAAACAAGCAACACCTCGATACAGCGACCCATCTTGGGACGAACCTCACGATAACTCTTAATCTCAAATTCTAGTCTAGCGATATATGGCCGTTGCCGAACCCTTTATATGGGTGACTCAAAAGCTAACTCGGTTGGACAGGCCCAAACCAAACCTAACACAAACTCAAACCGGCTGAACCCAAACATGGTTCGAACCAACTAAAAACAAAACACACGAAAATAAAATAGCATACTATGTGGAACACCTCAACCTCCATGACATGCCTCTAACTTGGCGGAGTCCTGAACGTGGGCTTCACCTCATCTTCTGGAGGGATGGTGATGGGGGGATGCCCAACCGGGTAGGCCCAGAACCCCGAGTCGGCCTTCAAGGCTGGGTGGCCCAAAGCCCACCCGGTGTACATCTTCCAGGATACCGGGTCCCCGAGGATCCCGATATGACGGCTCGGGGAGGCGGCAGCAGATATCTTCGAATCAGTCTGCGATTGTGTATCCCGAAGAGTGCGCTCCACGAAGCCGCACTTGTAGGCAGGATAGCTAGCGCCGCCAGGAGAACCCGTCATTCCCTGTAAACCCTAGCCGGCTCCCTATATAAAGCCGGCTAGGAGCAACCCTAGAGGCAGAGACATCTCATTCCATAGCCTCCGGAGCACCCGCAAGCTCTGGTGCGCACGCCATTGTACACCCCCTTCAGATCCAAATACATACAAGCAGGAGTAGGTCTTTACCTCATACAGAGGGGCCGAACCTGGGTAAACTCTGCGTGTGCAACCTCTCTGTGAATCTTACGTCGCCTGGCTCACACCCGAGTTAAGACACCCCGTATGGCATCTGCCGTGATTACCCCACGACAGTTGGCGCCCACCGTGGGGCCAACGATCGCTGGAATTTACTTCATGGAGAGTCCTGAACCCGGCACTGGCGTCTACTTCAGCCCTCAAGCCATGTCGGGTCGCGGTGACATCGTCACCGGCAGCTACTTCGAGCACGGAGGGATCGGCTACGTCGCCGATCCACACACTTGGGGCAGGCCCAACTACGCCCCGATCACTCGCGCGATGGCTATCCCGTTCGGGACCGCTGTCAGCGCCTACGTCGGCTTCTGCGGCTCGGATGAGGTAGGAGTCGCCAACAACTACGATGGTACTTCCTCCCCCGTCGACCCGCTTGACGAGGCCGCCGTCGACACCGCGTTGCAAACCACTTTGCACCCGCTCCATCTGCCGAGACCGTCCAGATCTCGAACGACGACGACACACCGGTCGATCTTGCCCGTTCTCGACTATGAGTCGGAGGGCTCGACCGATCTGGCCTCGGACGGCACGGCAACACCCGCTCACATCTACATGACGGGCGAGGCGGCAAACTCTGCTGCCGCCAAACCCGCGGCAGCAAACGCCGCCACAGCAGAGGCCAACGTGCAGAAGCAGCGCGACAGGCACGGCGCGAGCAGGAGGCTCGCGAAAAGCAGCAACGCGACGAATCTCTCGCCGCCCTGCGAGGACAAGCAGGTCGGGTGGCTGACCCGCTCAGCACCCCATCACGCCGGCGAACGTCGTCGATCAGGCGACACAGCTCGAGCAGCTGCGCCGGAAGATGGCCCTCCAGCAGGAGGAGATCCGCCAGAAGGAACTGGAGGTCGATGCTCAGTCGACCGCTCTCTCCGCGGTCACTCGGCATCACAAAAACCGCAAGTCGCGGCTTAACCCTGATGCACCAACTCGCGCGCTCGACAACGCCTTCGCGCGCGAGACAGAGCTGGAGAGGCAGCGTGACGAGTGCCGCAGGGCCCAGCCCGGCGGCTCGAGTCAAGTTCCGCCTCAACCTCGCCCGGCGATGCCGCCTCCGGCGCCGCGGCCTCCTCCGAACCCGGCTCGTCCCCAACCCCAGCCGCGGAACGACGACGACGCCGACCTCGCAATTTTCGGCACCCCAGTCGATTGCATGACTGCCGCCGCCTCTCTCTTCAAGAGGATCCGGGTCAAGGACAACCCCTATTGGAGCAAGGGGTGCAAGCTGGTGGACAAGGCGCTGGAGCTGCAGGAGAACATGTCGCAATCCGACGGCAAGCTCTACTCCAGATCGCCACCCAGCGAGAAAACGGCCTCGGCACCACACCGAAGCCAGGGAAACAAGGGTTCCCCCAGGTGTGACGCTGCCCCACAGCCGCCACGCAGTCGGCACGAGGAGCCGGCAGTGTCGAGCAATGCGAGGGCTGGAGGCAACCCGCCTCGGCTCGCCCGCAACGACGCCCGGCACACCATCAACAACAACCAGGCGCAGGCACGCTCCAATCACTCCGCTCCGGATCTGCGCCACCACCTCAACGACAAGCGCGCCGAGGCGACGCGCAACAACAACGACGACGACGATGTCGGCCCTAGATGCTTTGGACCCGCCATCAGAGGCGAGCGTTTCCCTAGCAGCTTCAAAGGACCGAGAGAGGCGCCCAAGTACAACGCTGCCATGAACCCGGAAACTTGGGTCCAGGACTACTTGGCCGCCATGAGCATCCAGAACGCATCTTCGCTCTGTTGTGCGCGCTATTTTCCTCTCATGCTTGAGGGAACGGCTCGCACTTGGCTCAACAACCTCCCCAGGAACAGCGTCAACTCCTGGGGCGAGTTGAAGAGGCTCTTCATCACCAACTTCGAGGGGACCTGCAAGCGCCCGGCCACGGTCGAGGACCTCAAGCGCTGCGTCCAGAAGGAGGGCGAGTCCACTAGAAAGTGGTATCGCCGAGTCGCCGACCTCATCAACTCGGCAGAACACCTCAGCGTCGACACGGTGCACTCCCACCTCGAGGACAACACCACCTTCGAGTCGCTCAAGCAGAAGCTGCGGCGCTCGCACAAGGGTGACATGACGATGGGCCAGCTACTCGCCGAGGAGGACGACGACGAGAAGAAAGGCGGCAAAAACAAGAGCAAGGCCAAGCACTCCAGCGCTCATAAACGCAAGGGTGACGGCGGCTCCGAGCTTGTAGCCGCCACGGCTGCGGGGGGCCGCGGCTTCAAGAGCCAACGCGGCAACTTCCCGCGAAAGAAGCTCACCGCCACGGAGATCCTGGCCATGCCGTGTAGGTATCATAGCCTACCCGGCAAGCCAGCCGGCCACACCACTGACGAGTGCAGCTGGACTGCAGAAATCGTCAAGGCCAAGACCGGTGCCAAGAAGCGGGCACCCGACGGAGACGACGACGGTGAGCAGCAGCAGGGCATGCCTCCCACTGCCGGCTTCATGGGCCACACCTTCGTCGGCCTCGATTCCAGGCGGGAGGAGAAGGTCATACGGCGCGCCGTCCACGCGACTCTGCCAGACGTGCCCCAGTGGCTCGACTGGTCAGAGCAGCCGATCACATGGAGCCGTCAAGACCACCCGCCCCGCGTCGATTACCCGGGCAAATTCGCTCTGGTGGTCGCGCCCCAGGTCAAGGGCTACATCTTGACCAAGACATTGATGGACGGAGGGTCGAGCATCAACATCCTCTACTACGAGACGTTCCAACGCATGAAATTGCGTGACGAACAGCTAGTCCCCACCATCACCACCTTCCACGGCATCGTCCCGGGAAAGAAGGCCTACCCGCTAGGCAAAATCGCACTCGACGTCGTCTTCGGCACCGCCAAGAACTTCCGGCTCGAGAAGATCTGGTTCGAGGTGGTGAACTTCCGTAGTTCCTACCACGCGATCCTCGGGCGACCCGCCTTTGCCAAATTCATGGCAAGGCCCTGCTACGCCTACCTGAAGATGAAACTGCCGGGTCCGAACGGCATCATCACTGTACACGGCGACGTCGACCGCGCCATCGAGTGCGAAAAGGGCAACGCCGTCTTTGCCGAGTCCGTCATCGCCACGGAGCAGCTGGAGCAACTCAAGCTGCAAGTCGACCCCAACGACATGACCATCGTCAAGAAGCCGACTCTGGACTCACGCGACAAGTTCCAGTCGGCACAGGAGACCAAGCGCATCCCGCTGGTCGAGGGCGACTCCTCCAAGACGGCGGTGATCGGCTCGCACATGGACGTCGCATAGGAAAGCGCGCTCTGCGACTTCCTCCGTGAGAATCGGGACATCTTCGCATGGAAACCATCTGACATGCCAGGCGTCCCGAGGGAGCTCGCAGAGCACAAGCTCAACGTTGACCCCAAGCTGAAGCCAGTGAAGCAGTTCCTGCGTCGCTTCACTGGTGAGAGACAGAAGGCTATTGGCGAAGAAATAGCCCGGCTCCTAGCTGCCGGGTTCATCGCCGAAGTCATACACCCGGAATGGCTTGCCAACCCGGTGCTCGTTCTGAAGAAGAACGGAACGTGGCGGATGTGCATCGACTACACAGGCTTGAACAAAGCCTGTCCCAAGGATCCATTCGCATTGCCTCGCATCGATCAGCTGATCGACTCGACGGCAGGGTGCGAGGCGCTATGCTTCCTCGACGCCTACTCCGGGTACCACCAGATCAAGATGGCGCCCGAAGACCAGAGAAGACGTCTTTCATCACGCCCTATGGCGCGTTTTGTTACGTCTCCATGCCCTTCGGCTTGAAAAATGCCGGAGCGACTTACCAGCGGTGCATACAGAACTGCTTGCACGAGCAGATCGGCCGCAACGTCCACGCATATGTGGACGACATCGTCGTCAAGTCCAAGCTGAAGACGGACCTGATTGCCGACCTCACGGAGACATTCACCAACCTCCGCAAGTACAGGATAAAGCTCAACCCGGAAAAATGCGTCTTCGGCGTACCCGCGGGCAAGCTCCTGGGCTTCATCGTCTCCGAGCGAGGCATCGAAGCCAACCCAGAGAAGATCAAGGCGATCGAAGCTCTGAAGAAGCCGGAGAACCTCCGGGACGTGCAGCGGCTCACAGGCTGTGTCGCTGCCCTCAGCCGTTTCATCTCACGACTCGGCGAGAAGGCCATGCCCTTGTACCGGCTCCTCAAGAAGTCGGACACGTTCACCTGGAACGACGAGGCAGACGCCGCCTTGACGGCACTCAAGAAGACGTTGGCCGAGGCGCCGATCCTCGCATCTCCACTGGAAAAGGAGCCGATGCTCCTCTACATCGCCGCGACCAACCGAGTCGTCAGCGCGGTGGTCGTCGTCGAGCGCAAGGAGGAAGGCCACGAGCAACTGGTCCAGCGGCCAGTTTACTACGTCAGCGAAGTCCTGACGGATTCGAAGCAACGTTACCCGCATTACCAAAAACTTGTATACGGTGTTTTCTTTGCTTCAAGAAAATTGCGACACTACTTCATGGGCCACCCGATGACGGTGGTCAGCTCATCTCCCTAGCTGAAATAATCCGCAACAGAGAGGCAACTGGGCGCGTCGCCAAATGGGCCTCCGAGCTGCAGCCTTTCGGCCTCAGCTACGCAGCCCGCACTGCGATCAAGTCGCAGTCATATCCGACTTCCTCGTCGACTGGATGGAGACACAGTTGCCGGCTCCAACCTATGAAGCCGGCAGATGGACCTTGTTCTTTGACGGGTCAAAGATGTATGAGGGCTCGGGGGCTGGAGTCGTCCTCACTTCTCCCCAAGGCGACAAGATGCGATATGTGCTGCAGATACACTTCACTGCACCAACAACGTCGCCGAGTACGAAGCCCTCCTACATGGCCTACGCGTGGCCAAGGAGATGGGAGTCAGCCGTATCAAATGTTACGGCGATTCCGACCTCGTCGTTCAGCAAACGATGGGGACCTGGGATGCAAATGATCCCAACATGGCGGCTTACCGCCGGCTCGTCGATCAAGTCGGCGGCCACTTCGCCGGCATGGAGCTGGAGCACGTCGACCGAGGAAGAACGAGGCGGCTGACGCACTCTCTCGCTTCGGGTCTAAGCGGGACCGAGTCCCACCCGGCGTCTTCCTCGACCACCTGCACAACCCGTCGGTACGCCCGCCGGCCGAAGTCGACATCGCCAACCCGCCATCATCAGATACAATTCTGGTGGCGGTAACCCAAGAAACAACGACTGGAGGGAACCCTACATCGAGTTCCTCACCACCAAAAAGCTGCCAGCCGACGAGGTCCTAGCACGGCGAGTCGTGCGCCGGGCCTCAGCTTACGCCATCATCAACAGCGAGCTCTACAAACGCAGCACATCGGGAGTTTTCCTCCGCTGCGTCGAGCCGGAAGAGGGAAGGCGCATCCTTCATGAGATCCACTCGGGAGATTGCGGCCACCATGTCGGCGCTCGCAACCTGGTCGCCAAGGCGTTCAGGCACGGTTTTTTCTGGCTCTCTGCTCATCAGGATGCAGTCGACATCGTCCGTCGGTGCATCGGGTGCCAGAAGTACGCCCGGCAGGATCACCTACCCGCCGCGGCTCTGAAGACCATCCCTCTGACATGGCCATTCGCAGTCTGGGGAATAGACATGGTGGGCAAGTTCAAAACAGCTCGGTGGCATGACACATTTGCTCGTCGCAGTCGACAAGTTCACCAAATGGGTCGAAGTTGAACCTATCAAGAAACTCGACGGCAAGACCGCAACCAAGTTCCTCCAGAAGCTCATCTTCCGATTCGGCTACCCGCACAGCATCATCACTGACAACGGCACAAATTTTGCTGAAGGAGAGATGAAGGCCTTCTGCAAACAAAAAGGCATCCGTCTCGACTTGGCGTCCGTCGCCCACCCGCAATCAAACGGGCAGGCGGAAAGAATGAACCAGACAGTGCTAGCCGGGATCAAGCCGCGACTTCAAGTCCCACTGGAGCGAACACCGGGTTGCTGGCTGGACGAGCTACCAGCCGTACTCTGGGGCATCAGAACGACTCCAAACCGTTCCACCGGCTACACGCCATTCTTCATGGTGTACGGGGCGGAAGCCGTCATGCCACCGACCTCGAGCACGACTCGCCTCGGGTCGCCCTCTACAACGAGGAAGAAAATGAAGAAGCCCGCCTAGTCGGCGTCGACCTCCTGGAAGAAGCTCGCGAACTCGCACTCTCCAGGACGGCGATATATCAGCAAAGCCTGCGCCGCTACCACAGCCGCCGGGTTAGAAGTCGCTCTTTCCAGGAAGGCGACTTGGTTCTTCGGCTCATCCAAAAGTCGAAAGGGATGCACAAGCTCTCGGCACCATGGGAAGGACCGTTCGTCGTTAGCAAAGCGATGGGCAACGGCTCCTACCACCTCGTCGACTTGCGTGAGCCGAACAAAAGCTCCAAGTCGGAAGAGGAGACCAAGCGTCCATGGAACATCAGCCTGCTTCGCCCCTATTATACATAGTATCCATTGTAATGCTGTGTAATCAATCAAGGAAATAAAGTCGATACATACCCGGCACGCTCGGGGGCTATCGTTTCGATTCAATCATGCTTTCGAGTCTTTATTCTTCCTACTCACACGTTATATGATTGATGGGTTGTCAAAGAGAGCCGGATGCCATGATGCGCGGCTCACCACTGGACCCCCTGCTCACGAAGCAAAATCACAAATTGTTGTTTTCTCCCAAGTCGTCAGCTACCCGCACAAAGTGAAGAAGTAGTGCAGCCGGTTCAAACCTAACTTGACAATGAAGCCGCACTCGGACTTTGTCACCATGGGTACCGCGCGCGTCACGAAAAAATCACGCGAAGCACACTTGGCGAGGTCGCACGATCGACTAGCTTACAAAACAAGCGAAAAACAAACAAAGTGACGAAAAGCGCACAAAAAACAAGCATGGGAGTGCCAAAACAAAGATTAATAAGCCGCAGAGGCGCACGCTGAAACGCGACCCGGCACATATCATACTTGTTTCATTACATAATTTTTTTCGCCCGCAGGCGACAAACCCTAACTACTTCAAAATAACCCCTCTTTTGAAAGCAGGGGAGCAAACTTCAAGACGGAGGAGCCGCCCGAGCAGAAGACGTCGACGCCTCGTTCGTCGCAGCCGGCGGTGGCAGAGCTGAAGCCCTTTCAAAAAGGTACTCCGACGCCGGCTCCCTGTCCGCCACCTCGCCAAGGCCGTTGCCCTTGATACGTCTCCAACGTATCCATAATTTCTGCTGTTCCATGCTTATATTATACCATTTGCTACATGTTTTATATACACTTCGTATCACTTTTATGCATTTTCTGGGACTAACCTATTAACAAGATGTCACAGTGCCAGTTCCCTGTTTTCTGCTGTTTTTGGTTTCAGAAAGTTACTTCTGGAAATATTCTCGGAATTGCACGAAACAAAAGGCCAGGTCCCTGTTTTTCCAGCACGTACACGGAGTCCGAAGGAGAGACGAAGATGAGCCACGAGGTGGCCAAACCACCAGGTGGCGCGGCTGGGCCCACAGCCGCGCCTGGGGGTGGTTTGGGCCCCTCGGGGGTCCGCCGACATCGCCCCTTCGCCTATTTATTCCCCGAGACGCGAAAACCCTAAAACACCGAGCCTTTCATCCAGAACATATTCGCTGCCGCCGCCGTCGTCAACCCTAACTCGGGGGGTTCCTGAAGCTCTTCCCGGCACCCTGCCGGAGAGGGGAATCATCACCGGAGGGCTCTACATCGCCATGCCCGCCTCCGGAGTGATGCGTGAGTAGTTCATCCTTGGACTATGGGTCCATAGCAGTAGCTAGATGGTTGTCTTCTCCACTTGTGCCATCATGTTTAGATCTTGTGAGCTGCCTATCATGATCAAGATCATCTTATTGTAATGCTACATGTTGTGTTTACTGGGATCTGACTTATATTGATACCTATGTGGAGCTGAATATTATATTATCATGTCTATGTCATTTGTGATCTTGCATGCTCTCCGTTACTTGTTGAAGCCTTGGCCACGTGAATACTTGTAACTCCAAGAGGGGGTATTTATGCATGATAGTTGGGTTCAACCTCTATTTAACCTGGGATAGTGACAGTAAGTTCTAAGGTTGTAGATGTGTTGTTGCCACTAGGGGTAAAACAGCAATGCTTTATTCAAGGATGAATGTATTGTTTACATTACGCACATTACTTAATGCAATTGTCTGTTGCTTGCAACTTAATACTGGAAGGGGTACGGATGTTAACCGGAAAGTGGACTATTTAGGCATAGATGCATGCTGGATAGCGGTCTATGTACTTTGTCGTAATGCCCAAATGAATCTCATAGTAGACACCACAGCTCACACATGCATGTTATATGCACTTATCAATTGTCAATTGCCCAGCTGTAATTTGTTTACCCAGCATGTTAGTTATCTTATTGGAGAGACACCACTAGTGAACTGTGGACCCGGTCCATTCTTTTACATCTGAAATATAATCTACTGCAATCATTGTTCTCTACTGTTTTTATGCAAACAAACATCATCTTCCATTCGATACGTTTAACCCTTTGTTTTCAGCAAGCCGGTGAGATTGACAACCTCACTGTTAAGTTGGGGCAAAGTAGTTTGATTGTGCTGTGCAGGTTCCACGTTGGCACCGGAATCCCTGGTGTTGCGCCGCACTACACTCCTCCACCAACACCTTCGAAGCTAACCTCGTTTTCCTACTGGTCCGATTAAACCTTGGTTTCATACTGAGGGAAAACTTACTGCTGCACTCATCATACCTTCCTATTGGGGTTCCCAACTGACGTGTGACGTACAAGCAATTGTTTCTGGCACTATTAACCTAGTGCCACTAGCCCTCAGGCACCACGTCGAAGACGAAGTCGTCGTGGTCGACCATCTTGGCAGCCCGGCAGGCGTAAGGGGCGCAGTACTGGAGCACCGGCTGCAGATCTATCTCCCGGCCGCTGCTATCGGTCGGGATGCTGGCCGTGATCTTCTCCACGTTCGTCTGCCTGTACCGGCCCCGCACAAGCCCGAGGGCAATGCACGCGCCGGCTCGGGCCGACGACTCCCGCACCCAGGTGATCACCTGGGGCATCAGCTCCAGAACCCGCAACACCTTGCAGACGGGTGCGGGGACACCTTCCTTGGGCGACAGCATCTGGACGACCTTGCTGGCCCGACCGTGAACATCACGGGCGAAGACTCCGAGCCGGTGGACATGCTCCGCAGACGTCAGGCCAGCCGTCTCCTCGCCTGCTCAACAAAACAAAAATCAACAACAAGGCCACAAGTCAAGTAGGCACAAACTGCAAAGGGTCGCATGAAATTTTTACCCCAGATGCCAACGGCGAGGGTGGCAAGACGCTCAGTCAGCTCCTTCATCTCGCGCTCGGCCTCGGCGGATTTGTGCTCGAGTTTCTCGAGGTCCTCGCCGTACCCCTTGGTCGCCTGGGTGAGGGCGGCATCCGCTTCCTCCTTCTGCTTGCTGAGCCGCTCGCAGGATTCCTGTACCGCGGGAAACGCCTGCGTGTGCCGGCTCTCCTGCGCGGCCAGCAGTTGCTGGTGCTCAGCGACGGAGATGAAGTCGTCGCGCGCCTTCTTCAGCTCCTCCTGCAGGCGGCGGGTCTCCTGCTGTTCGGCTTCGAGGAGCCAGGACAGCTCCTGCAGTTCACAAGACAATAATCAATCAGGAAGAGACATGGGGGCTACGCCACGGGTTACCTCTACACCAACACTTGCTAACCCGGGGGCTAGCCCCAACAAAAAAATAATACGCCAAGACAGGAACTCGGGGGCTACGTCCCGAGCGGCATACACACCCGCCACCGGCCTGCTTCTACATCGACATTGGCAATCCAAGGACTACGCTACTCGCCAAACTTCCCATCCAGAAAACTATGAAGACCCAAGCCGCTTTCTACGAACACGACTCGGGCCTTGGGGGCTACATATACGCTACGACGCAACAGGTGCAAAAAAGATTCTACGTACCTGGTGCGCATCCATTGCTGTTTGGATGGCGGCTCGGAAGTCAGGCCGGGGAGCAGACGCGCCCAGGACGGAGCTCGGGGGCTGGACAGTCAGCCCACCCGATGAGGGAGCCGTTGCGGCGGCGCGAGTCGTCGTCACCACCAGCGCCGTCTCCGGCACAGGCGTGGCACCCCTTGTGCCAGCCGGCACGGTGTCATCAATAGTGGCCCCCTCGGGTCGAGGGGGCACAATAACTTCGTCGCCTCCGCCGGTGGAAGGCGGAGGAGTCGGCGCTCTCGCAGTCGGCTCCGTGACGTGCGCGGCGGGCTCCGCCCGCTGGGAGTCGCTCTCCAGCGCGTCCTCCATGTCACTGAGGGACGCGTCCTCAGCCCTGCGACACTCGCACGGGTCAAACTCAAGATAGCGTTTCCAACGGAACTTTGGATGAGGATCAGCAGCAGACCTGTCACCCGCAGGCGGGAGAGTTGAGGTCTGAACCCCTCGGAAGCGAGGCGCGGGAGGCGAGTCGGCGCGGGGCCTCGCAGGGATGTCCCGCAAGGCTTTCTGCCTCCGCTCAGCTCCGGTGGCGGCGGCGTCGGGTTCGCCGACTTGGAGCGCTTGGAGTTGGGCCCGGCGTCCTCAGCCGCAGGCCTACGCCTCCGCCGGATGCGGAGCGGCTAATCATCTTCATCATCTTCAGCAGGCGCCGGGTTCTTGGACCCGGCGCGTTCTTGTCTTCCTTCTTCTCCTTCCTCCTCATCCTCAGACAGGATGGGGATCGGTTGGCGGGAGGAGAAGGCAGCCTCGTTGGCCATGGTGGCGCTGTCGGCTTCGTCGTCGGAGTCGCGCTCGACGACGTCGTTGGGGCCGGCAAGCACCGTGGGAGCGTCTCCGCGGGTCGGAGGCAACCCAACAAGCGATCGAAACTCCTGAATTCGACAAGCAGGAAGGATCGGTATAAAAAGACCAAGAAAAGGAAAGTATTTCGAATCGTCAAGCAAAGGGACTCACCTCAGGAGCCGGATGCTTGGCGGAGTAGGCCTCCAGGCCGCCCACGATCCACTCGGGAGCCGGGTGGACCGTGACACGCTTCATCCGCAGCGTGAATTGCTCTACTGACTCGAACAATGTCGGGTCATGGCGCTGCGGGTCCTTCGTCCCCTTGTACTCGCAGATCAGCGAGGGCCGGTGCTGCAGAGGCGCGATCTTCCTCTTCACCCAGGTGGCGATGAGGTTCAGACCCGTCAGCCCTCCCTTCTTCAGCTCCTGAAGCCGCGCCATCAGCCGGCGCACCATGGGCAAGTCGGCGTCACGCGGCAGCTCCTGAAGATTGCGAGGCCGGCTCGGCGATGGCGAGAAGCAGGGAATCCCGATCTCGCCGTCAGGCGCCGGCTCCTGCATGTAGAAGCCCGACTTCCTCCAATACACTTTGGAGGGGAGGCCGAGATCCAGGTAGTCGACGTCGCCGCGGACCTGGAAGTTGAGGCCGCCGCAGGGCGCCATGTCGCCGCCCTTCCCCAGCTTGCCGTGGAAGATCCACAGCCACAGCGGGAAGAACGGGGCGCACCGAAGTAGCCCTCGCACAGGGTGACGAAGCAGGCGAGATGGAGGATCGAGTTGGGCGTCAGGTCATGTACCTGAAGCCCGTAGAAGTCCAGGAATCGCCGAAAGAATTCCGACGTGGGGAAGCCCAGCCCGCGCTCGAGGAACGCGAGGAAGGCGACGAACTCGCCCGGCGATGGCCGCGGGCGAGGATCCACGGAAGCGATGCGCCACCGACGCTCCGACGCCGGCGGCAACAAGCCCTCGTTGGCGGCTTGCTCCAGCGCCTGCGTCGTCACCGACGACCTCTCCCACTTGTTCTTGGGCGCCACCATCTTGGCCGGAAGAGAGGCGGAGGAGCAAGAATGTCCAATGGCTGCGGCGGCGATGCGGCGAGGAACTCAGGCACGGACTGCTTGAGGAGAGACGGCGAGCGCAAGGAAGAGGTGGAGAATGAACCCACCAGCCGCGCTCCCCTGCCGTTTTAATAGGCACAGTGAGTGGAGCCGTTCCCGCAGTAAATGGCGCCGCCCGCGTCGCCCACGTCGCCCACTATCGCCACGTCGCACGACGCCTCGATTCCCGCGCGACGCCACGGTTTCCACGGGAGCGTGCCGAAAAATGCGGCTCAGATTCGGCCACGTCGCTCTGTCACGACGTTTTGGACCGATGGATCGGGCGCGTGCGGGTCAAGGAGCATCATCATTGCCACTGCTCCATCCCGAGGTGGAGGTAGTCGATGCGCCGTCAAGTCCCATCAATCGACTCGGCGTCAGACGGACAAACACTACAGGACAAACGGTCAAAGATGCCGTGACGTCAGACGGAGAAGGCAAGGAGACAACCCGCACCGAGGCGAGTCGGGATGGCAACGTCCCGACGGGCACAAGCCGGCATCAAACAAAAACCTGAGTTAGACCGGACGTTAAAAGCCAAAATCCACCACTCCGAGCCGTTGTTTCTTTTTCTCTGTTTCAGGAGTTCGTTCAACGACACGACCCGGCAGTTCGCAAGACGAAGACCAAGCCGGAGACGAGTCCCTGGGCTAATGATGGGGGGATGCCCAGCCGGGTAGGCCCAGAACCCCGAGTCGGCCTTCAAGGCCGGGTGGCCCAAAGCCCACCCGGTGTACATCTTCCAGGATACCGGGTCCCCGAGGATCCCGGTATGACGGCTCGGGGAGGCGGCAGCAGATATCTTCGAATCAGTCTGCGATTGTGTATCCCGAAGAGTGCGCTCCACGAAGCCGCACTTGTAGGCAGGATAGCTAGCGCCGCCAGGTGAACCCGTCATTCCCTGTAAACCCTAGCCGGCTCCCTATATAAAGCCGGCTAGGAGCAACCCTAGAGGCAGAGACATCTCATTCCATAGCCTCCGGAGCACCGCAAGCTCTGGTGCGCACGCCATTGTACACCCCCTTCAGATCCAAATACATACAAGCAGGAGTAGGTCTTTACCTCATACAGAGGGGCCGAACCTGGGTAAACTCTGCGTGTGCAACCTCTCTGTGAATCCTACGTCGCCTGGCTCACACCCGAGTTAAGCCACCCCGTATGGCATCTGCCGTGATTACCCCACGACAGATGGCAAAACTGAAAGTTCCAATAGTGAGAATAAATGTAGGCGGTGGTGCAATGGTAGAAATAGGTATTCTGCCCTCATCATCCCCCCCCCCCCCCCCCCCCAACTTGAGAGGAAACCGTCCTCGGTTTCAGCTTGACACTTGGAACCTTCTTTTTCACAACGACGATATTCACTTTGATATCCTCGTCACACATAGGCTGCAGCACATGACGCTTCCCTTTATGCCACAAGGAATACACATTGGTACGCCCATTATGAACAGAATGTCGAGCAAACTGCCATGGTCGGCCTAAAAGCACGTGACATGCATCCATAGGCAATACATCGCAGACCACCGTGTCCTCATAATCGCCTACAGAAATTTTCAGACGCGCCTTATGTGTTACCTTCAGCTTGCCTGAATTATACAACCACTCAACACAATGTGGCTGCGGATGCTTCCATGTAGGTAAAGACAACGAATCAACCAAGCTCTTGCTGAAGATATTGGTGTAGCTGCCACCATCCACAATCAGCTTGCAACTGGTATCCTTGATAGTGCATTGGGTCTAAAAAATATTCCAGCGCTGCCCTTGTCCCTCTATGCGGTCGTCTGGCACACGCAGCACCATCAAACTTTTGCAATTAGGAGCAGCATCCTCAGGATACACATCAACCTTGTTGTCATCAGAGTTCTCACTAGACGGCTCATCAATATTCTCCTCATCGCTAGCAGAAATATAACCATCTTGTGTGAGCATCACCCGCTTAGCATTAGGGCATTCACGCCTCATGTGTCCTCGGCCTCCACAAGAAAAACACTCAATGTGTGTTGTGGATTGCGTACTAGAAGCAGCTTTGGACACTCCAGATTTTGGCACCTCGAGAGAAATATTATTGGACCGTGTAGAAGGTGTCGGCTTAACACTAGGACCGGCAGCCTCACTATTGGAACGACCCCATGTACGTACAGGGGCTGTAGCTTGACGTCGTTTGAGTTGTTGCTCCGCACGCTCAACTTGGTGCACAAGGTCCTGAAGACTATAGTAGATGACCATCTCCACACGATCTTGCACCTCAATATTCAGACCATTGAAAAACCGAGACATCGTGGCCTCCGGGTCCTCCGTTGTGCCTGTACGTATCATCAACAACTCCATCTCTTTATAATACTCATCCATGGATTTTATACCTTGAGTAAGCTGCTGTAATTTATTGTACATCTCTCGCTTGTAATGCTCAGGAACGAAACGGCGTCGCATGAGTTCTTTCATACCTCTCCACGACGTTGGGCGATTGTGCATACGCAAAATTTGGATCCACCAAATCAGTACATAACCAGAGAACTCAATAGTTGCAAGTTGAAGTTTTTTCTCCTCAGTGTAATGGTGGGCTGCAAAAATATGATTCACACGCATCTCCCACTCCAAATAATCCTCGGGACTGCCCGCGCCGGAGAAAGGTGGCATGGAAATTTTGACACGTCCAATACCATCATCCAAGGGAATACGTGTAGCCTGTCCAACACGAACTAAGGCGGCGGGACGAGCATGAAAAGTGCGTTGTTGGGGTGCATATCCAGCATCATCCTCCAAATCAGCATCAACACCACGAAGTGCCGGTGCCGCAGGACGGCGACGACCATCAGCTAGTCCATCACGCCGTGGTAGCGCATCCTGTAATGTATCAGCAGTAGGGGGCTCCGTACGGCGCGGATTTATGAGGTTATCCGTCAAGGCATCGAGCCTAGTGGTGATGTCCTCAAATTTGCTGTTTAACCGCTCCTCCAAAGCATCTGTACAATCCTTAATGTAAATGCAGGTTTTGTCAAACCCCTCACGAACATTGGCAGGAAGATCATCAGCATAAACCGGAAGAGGGGCCTCCTTCAACTTAGGTGCGCCAGCAGCAGCAGAATTCTCAGCAAACTCTGACGCAGACATCTCAGCAGAAACAACAGATCACAGCTCGAACAGAAGCTTGAAGACTGGACGCGCGGAAACAGATGATCGCAGCGCAAACGCCGTCGATGGTCGCGTGACAAGGGGAGCTCCAGGTCACGGCAGCTTGTCCAGGTTGCGAGCAAAACGATCTCGTTGATCTCCGATGTAGCAAGCTGAATCCAATAGGTACGCTTGATGGTTATTAAATCTCCTTGGAAAACGTGTCCAAGTAGTACTCCAATACGATCAAGTAGTACTCCAGTACGTGGACGAGCGATCGTTAGTAGGCGGAGTCCTGAACGTGGGCTTCACCTCATCTTCTGGAGTGATGGCAAAACTGAAAGTTCCAATAGTGAGAATAAATGGAGGCGGTGGTGCAATGGTAGAAATAGGTATTCAGCCCTCATCACAGTCCGCCAGTACAAGTCGAAGCCCTGGCTTTCTCTAATCAGCGGCTAATTAGATGGCGACTGGGTCGGGTTTGAAACGAGGCGGACAGACTTTAGACGTGGAGCGGATGTCCGCCAACATCCCTAGTGTGTGCCCCAATTTGGCATTTGCAGTTGTGGACAGCACTGAGCATCACCCTGGTGATCTTTTCGAAAGATCACCCAGGTCGGCAGCCGTCCGATCCCCCGCCTACCCTGCTTGACACGTCCAACCAGAACCACTGCCGCGCACGAAATAAATCCCCACGCTCTCGAAAAAAAGTCAAACCGTGTCCTCGCTCGTCTCCTTGCTGAGCACCGCTCGTCGCCGGAAAAGAAAGCACCGCACCATCGCCGCTCCTCCGTGAGCGCCGCCCTTACCAGAGAAGACGTCACCAGCCGCTCGAAGCCCGCCCGTCGACGGAGAAGATGGTACCGCACCCCACCACTCATCCGTGAGCGCCTCCCTCACCGGAGAAGACGTCGCCGGCCGCTCGAAGCCTCCGCAGCCCCATCGCTGGACCTGCAACCGGAGCTCCCCGCCGCCCACTGGAGGTAGCACGGCCGCCGGTAGCGACGCCGGAGCATGGCTGCTCGCCGACGGTAGCAATGCCGATCAGCTATGGAAGCAGCGCCACCCACCTGTGGCAGCACGCTGCTCGCCGACGGGTGCACAGCCACTCGCCGCCGGTAGCACGGCGCTCGCCGCCGGTAGCAACGCCGGAACACGGCCGCTCGCCGATGGTAGCAAGGTCGACCAGCTATGGAAGCAGCTCCACCCGCCTGTGGCAGCACGCTGCTCGCCGCCGGTAGCAACGCCGGAGCACGGCCGCTCGTCAACGGTAGCAAGGCCGACCAGCTATGGAAGCAGCATCGCCCGCCTGTGGCAGCATGCTGGTCGCCGCCGGTAGCACGGCCGCTCGCCGACGGGTAGCAACGCCGGAACACGGCCGCTCGCCTACGGTAGCAAGGCCGACTAGCTATGGAAGCAGCGCCGCCCGCCTGTGGCAGCACGGTGGTCGCCGCTGGTAGCACGGCCGCTCGCCGACGGGTAGCAACGCCGGAGCATGGCCGCTCGCCTATGGTAGCATCACCGAGAAGCTACGGTAGCATCGTCACCCACCGACGGAAGCATCCCCACACCACCGCCGACCACTTCGCAGCAACGCCGCCTGCTCTCGGTAGCACCGGAGGACAACCTTGGTAGCAACCCCGCCCACCCTTGGTAGCACCGGCAGGTAACCTCGGTAGCACTCCCGCCCGTCCTCGGTAGCACCCCACCCGCCCGCCCTCGCGGCCGCGGTTGACCTCGCCGTCACCATCAGCTCGGTCGTGGCGGAGCCGGTCCGGTCGGAGCTCCTGGAAGAGGCCGATGCTGAGAAGCCTCGTCGACAGGGGAGGAGAGGGCGCGGCGGTGCCGGTAGTCGTCCTTGCGGCCGTCGAGGAGGGAGCACCGGCGGCGGAGAGGAGGAGCCGTCGACGGAATCCTGGCGGCGGGAGGCTTCCCCGGGAGTGCGCCGCTCCCGTCGCGTGCTCCCTCGCGTCCGCCTCCGCTGTCGCTCGCACGCCGGTGACAGGGAAGGAAGGAGGTCTTCTTCGTGACTTCGCCGCTTCCGTCGCCGGAGCCATGGTGGAAGGGAAACGGGAGAGGGAGGGGAGGACGGCGGGATCGATGGTGGGGAGCAGGAGTTGGAGGTTGGAGATGAGAAAATAGGGATAAGGCTAGACGCATCACGGGAGGTGGAGACGAGAGACTTTTCCACCAAGACACGTGTCGAGCAGACGAGCCGGGGTACGCGAGTCGCGCGATCCCCGGATGATAACAAGGCTTTTCCTTTGCGGTATGCATGGTCTTGCTGTACTTCAGATTTAACTGCTGGATGTGGCCATGTGGGCGCGGTTGTATTAGCCTCCTAGGGCATCAGGAGACGTCCTTGCTAATGCAATACCTGCTTGTCTCTTGATAATGCCCATGCCATCAGTTGGACAATAATCGGTTCCAACCTTCCACATTATCATTAAACGGAGGATTGTCAGCTTGCATTTCAACGTAAAATGCAAAATAAATCAGACACCAATTCCCAACCGCTGTGTTTGGATCCGCCCTGTAGGCAACATCACGCAATGTGACCATCCGTTTCAGCTGGATTTGAAATTTGACAGTAAGAGAAACCGGGTTGTGATTGTATGAATGTACTACGTATATACATATGAACGCTAATCACAAGACACAGCACAGGGTCTTCTCTCATTGAAATGCTCTGTTAAGATCGTAATCTTGGATTACAACACACATCAGCCTTTACATTTCCTCCACTATTTCTGAAGAGACGAAGAAGAAAAACAAAAACAAAAACTACCACCACCCTCTCCTTCCTGAAGTCAGACTAACCTTCTAAGCAAAGAGCCGACCCAAATGCTGCTTATACACCAGGCACCCATCTTCAGGTGCCCAGGCCAAATGGGCCTCTACTTTCCGTATCCTACAATTGGAAAGTATCGGCTAAAAACGAAAAATGAATATGGATAGGGCATTGCCACTTATATACTTTACACCTCTGAGCTTTCAGCCAGAGCTAATGAGGGGAAGAAGAGTTATAGCCAGAAAGACTTCTTCTCGCCGTATCCTGTGCACGGGACGCCCTTCTCTTCTTCTTCCCTCTTGCTAAAAAGGGTCTGGTCCGAGCAATCAAGACCCGCTCCACATGCCGTATTGTACAGCTCGCATGCAGAGTAGCATACTCGAAGCCTGTTGTCTCCGTCTTCGTCGCACCTTTGAATTGAGATCTGGTAAAGGTAGTACAATGAAAATGAGTTCATTATCCATTAATGTATGGTTAGTGGTTACTTTGCCTACAAGAACACAGATTCCTCTATAACAGCATATAAGACTACAAGGCTACCTAAAGAGCGAGGGCATGGCCAATAGAACTGTCTGCTAGATTAAACAGCACCACTACTTGACATATACATAGTGCTATCTGTATATGCACATATAAGCTTCTCCAAGTGGCATTTGTTGCTCAATTTTGAGGTGGGTTTTGTGCCCTAACCAAATTGATTTTGAAATAACAAAGTTCATGACATGGATATTAGAGAAATGGTTGGATGGAACAGTACCCAGCAGGCCAGCCGCTTCGCCGCTGCTGCACAATTGGCATTGTTGAAGAAGTTAAGGAAGGTCCGCCCACTTGGCATCAACCTATTGTAATTTGGCACGAGAACTACTGCTTCGAGCTGTTGTAGTATACTGAGTTCACTTGGTGCACAATGCTGCCCGTCGGAATCCCTGACCAGCACATCATGACACATTGATAGGCTAGGCAGTATTGCTGAACCCTTTTGACAAGTGTAGCCCGCATAGTCTGAACAACGGAACTCACATTTACCATTATCACAAACACCTCCATGCAAACTACACTGCTCGTCACAAACCGCTGCATAAAATGAAAATAAGGTGTTAATTCTTGGTTGTTTGAATTAGCACAGAGCAACTGAAGGGACCAAGCTTAATCAAGCATTGCGAGTTTTGAATGTTTGATCATATCCAACATGCAAACACTACAGATGTCACAAAGCAAGTTCTCATCTCAATTTCAAATGCATTTGTTTAATATATATGAAAGTTGGCAATATAAATGCTTCGGGTCTTCACCATGCCCCTAAAACTGATGAATGCAACCCACAGTAAAAGATGTGTGCATCTATAGTGGAAACTTTCAGTGGTTATTAAGCTTCACCTGTTGAGCAGTCAATCCCAGTCCAGCCACTTTCGCATTCACAGATCCCATTAGCTTTGCATATACCATGACTACTGCACTTGTCTGGGCAAGATCCTGTAGACCCAAACCATCACTTGTTAGTTAACAGAATGAGCACTTCAATATATCAGGAAGGTGATCATGACGACTTTTTAAGGGGCCAGGGACTCTGCACATTCTTCATACTATTGAGAATATTGCAGACATGTACTACATGTAGGCTATTAGCTTCATCATGATTGACAGTTCACATGAAGCAGAATACAAAAGCTGCATGGGATGTTTGGCATCATAACTGTTGGGTACAAAAATGCTTCACTTAAGCATCCATATTATTCATTACTACCTCCGATCCATAATAAGTGTAGCAGTTTTGAACTAACCCCAGTTCAAAACTGTGACACTTATTTTGGATCGGAGGGAGTATCATTTTTGGGATACAAGACTAGAGAATTTAGTGCTGAAAAAAAAGATGACTGGAAAACAAAAAGATGATCATCGAAGACAGTGTTAGTGTATAGTTTTTTTTTTCCGATAAAGAGTGTTCATGTATAGTTGAATACAAACTAAAGGATAGTGTGTACTGTGTAGCTTATACTCACTTCTGCTGCAGTCATGATCATGAAACCCAGGGAAGCAGTGGCAGGTTCCAGCAATGCAGTCCCCATTAAAACTGCACGACTTGGGACACTGGCCACTTACTTGGACTGGTACAGTGTTGCACAATTCATGATATGCCGGGCAAATCAAATCCCCTTCAGCACAAAATTAACTTGTGTAAGAACAAAAGATAGAGAACTTGATCAAATACACATTAAATAACAAAAGTACAAAACCCACCATTGAACCCTGGGAACTGCACTGGGCCACCCGATTCTGGGCATGACTTCCAGACGCCATCAACAGCAACCTATAGAATTTGACAGCATTTCAAAATCGACACTAGAAACATGATTCATAGCTCGTTACTTATATAATCGAGATGCAGCCAATAATGGTAACAGTTTAAGAATGTCGTTGAAAAATAAACTTCAGAGGGTCCAAGCTAAGCAAACTTAGTGCAGAGTGATAAAATAATGAAACAGTAGTCACCTCCAAGGAGTTATTTGTGCAGCGATGCTGATAACAACCATTTCCCTGGGTCATAGATCCACGGACAAACCCAGTCCGCACTAGTGTTGAGGCCATACACCTGTTCATTTGTGAATTTCCAGAAAATTGTCAGATCTTGTGAAATTTGCATGTTTCAAAGCAAGCATATAGCCAAATTATTGCATGTGGTCTCACCTTGAGTTACCTCCCCGTACTTCACCTAACATTCTGTCAGGCGCTCGTGCACTATTTACATCGGTGCACGAGCCATCAGAATAAGCAACAAAATATGTGCAGTAATCAGCTAATGATGACTGGCCACCTACAGATATAAATTAGGTATCATACATTAGAAATTTTGAAATGCAACATGCTGTCTTACAGAAAAGGGACTAAAGAGGAAAGAGGATGAAAAGGGATGGAGGATCACTTTGCTGTTGTTGTGCTATGCTGTAATTTAATTACCTAGGTAAATCTTACTGATGGGCTGATTCTATTAATATGTTTCTGTTACAGCACCCAAAGGAAGGTGCTTTCAACGAACTGTGACCATCCAAAAGCAGAAATAACAAGTGCTTTTGACAAGCCACGACAATGCCAAACAGACCTAGAAACTGAACGAATAAAGAGATTGTGGGAGATGGTTCCATACTGATTCTATGTGCATTTGGTAAGAAAAAATAAAACGTTAACATAAACCTAAATCCCTTAAAGTTCTCCTACATCAATTCAACGGCCTGTATAATTTCTGAAAACAGTGATTTATCCCACCTTTATTTGCTTGAGGGAAATACTGAGCCCATTTGGGCAAGTCCCCGCTATAGCTTACTATAGGGCAGTAACCTTCTGCCTCCCTATTGTAAGTGCATCCTGATAACTGAGTTGTGTTGCAGCGGTATGCCCCTTTCCACGAATTGCAGGGGGAGATTGCAAACTCTGTTCCTTGATTTCGACCCCAATCTAAATGCTCAGCCATGCTATAATTAGCTTGATACCATCCACTGTCCTCCAATAATGCTAAAGTCATCTTTGAAACCACTGATCTTGTATCCACTGACCCAGTCATGATCTCGTTCATTAGAAGTCTTTTCTCCCAGTGTGAACCTGTTAAGCGTGGCGAATGTTAGTGCAGGGATGAAATATAGACAACCGGGGGTTGTCCTCAAACTCAAATAGTTACTAACAATGCCAGTAAATGGAAACATCGAACTATGAAGATTTATCTTATGGATGTACCTGAGGTACCCCTGCCTCCGCCATCTTCCAATTCCAACCCACTGAAGTTCTGAGAAAATGCCTAACAGAAATGAAGGAATTTACCAATTAACATGAAGCAGCGTTTTCAAGCAAGTAGGAGTAGTATAAAAATGGACAAGCACTAAACAGTAAACAGTGGCTATCACATGAACAATCCAAACTGACATAACTCCCAGATCTTGAGTTATAACTTACTCCATAATGATGCCTAGAGTGCATGACAACTCGAGGAAGGACAACACGTGTAACCATTCTTCCGAGCTTTTCATCCAAAGCCTGAACGGTGACCTGAAAAGATATATAGATAGAGATTAAGATCACAGCGTGTAAAGCATGCAGAAGAGAAGCATAATCAGTTAAAAAAAGATATGATGGAAGTACTTCTACATAGTTTTTGAGACTAGGCTACTAATGATTCCAGTGAACAGAGAATATATTTTTGACTGGAGAAATTGACTAGTCATCCGCTGAGTGGCGGTGCTGATATTGAATGAGCTATGGCGGTGTGTATTCTTTCCAAAGCTCTTGGCCCTCAAACTGGAGATATGCCAAGTATGCTCTTTTGCATTGATTTTTCACCCATAAACAAATGAACAATATGATACAGCTCTTCAAAGAGGAGCAAGCCTAGCTCGGTTCGCAAGGTGGTTTACACCAACCCAGCCCACCCACATTTGAGGCTTAGCGCGAGCTCTAGCACAAGTTTAGCGTGAGCTCCAAATGCGGGAATCAGGCTGTCTGTGGGCCGAAATCCACGAGAGTTTTGCAGTATATTTAGAAAATAAATCTTCCTCTACAGCCTATAAACTGAATAACTAAAAGGTATTTAGCGAAAAGGACAGTGGAATCTGGTTTCCTTTAGAAGGAAAAAACCTACTCCTTGTAGCCAACATGAAAACAAGCCAAGAGAAAAAGGAAAGAGGAAGAAAGAGAAAGGGTAGTGCAAACCAGGACCCACTGAGCATGGTTTCTCAAAGTCCAATCGTCCACACCTTCATAAACCCTTTGAGGTGTTGGCAGTGTGCCCCACAGGCTAAATAGTATAGTATATTCATTTCGTTTCAGAGCTAATCCTTTTACAGCTTCCTTTCAAAAAAAAAATCCTTTTACAGCTGTTGGGTACTGTCACCGAAGTGTTTAAAACTGTCAATTATAATGTGTGCTCTAGAATCTCATGTCCAGTTGGCCTACACAAGAGGGCGTAGAGAGTTGTCAGACCGCAACATATTGTGTATGTTTTTTTTCTTTTTGAGAGCCTCTCTGGGATTACAAGTTGTAGCACCTGTTCGGACACACAGGACGCACACCACACGCACACCACACACACACGCACACCCTTACCTATGTGTCTAAACTAGACCTACACCCTATAACCCAGAACTACGTCCTGAGAGACTTAGCCGAAGACCAGTGCTTCGGTGACCGACAGGCACGTCGATCTCGCCTGTGGCACATAGACGTGAGGCAAAGCGGACTTCTTTCTAGTGCACTGTTCCTAATGAACAGCGTTGCTACAGTGTTCTGACCAGTGTAGCTCCGGGTACAGTGTTCTGTGAACAGTTCCGGCTGGGTGAGACACCCGGAAAATCACTCCCTAGTGGAGTCGATCCCGGGCGGGTGAGCTGCACACCGGCAGGATTCACCACTGCGCTGAAGCACAGTCCTCAACATATTGTGTATGTTGCCCAATTCATTCGCCTCATTACGAAGTTATTGTGCGGTAAGCGGGTTTGTTTCCAAAAGTGGTTTGGTCATATTAGGCTGATGTGGTAACTACCATGTAAGGCAGCTCAACATCATAGAAACCTGATGTTTACTGAACAGTTGAGTGTGCTTTGGTCACAACGGCTTTTAAGCTAAAGTAAGTTTTACATGTTAATCCAAACAAATGCAATAAAGCAATCATCAGAACTGGTTTTTAGCATTGTGGTCGACACTAGCAGAAGAAGATATTACACCAATAAGAGGGAAGATATTGTCGGTTACCTGACCACGCCGCCTTTTTCTTTCGTCACGAAAATGTGTGAATGCATGAGGATCAAAGCCTAGAACATGCATGACCTCGTGTATCAATGTAGCCGAAAGTAGTGTTTCTGCTTCAGCCGTCAAATGACGAGGGGCCACATTAACATGTCCTAAATACATAAGACATACATATGTTAGAATAGCATTACACTCTCCCAACTGTGAATACTTGCATGCAAATGTGATGGCTGTAACGAACCTGCAATTGCACGACCCCATTGGTCCCGTTCACAGGCTACAGCCCATGCAAGGGTGTTGCCTGTTGTTGGTCTAGTTGTTACTAAGAGTACTAAATCAGCATTGGCAACACCATCTGCAATTCAGGTGAATTTGTATGACAATGGAGAACCAGATAAAATACTACAGTACAAAAATGCTTCACCATAACTGCAGATTACCTTCAATATACGCATGGGGAAGCTGAACACCTCCATCCTGACCACAAGCAGAGTACCCACTGAGCCGCAGGTTCCCCTTGACATGTTCAACAGCTAAAGCTTTTCTGAACCACTCTACTGTTTGGCCCAGTGCCTGCCAGTAATCCAATTCAGAAATTAGCATACAGAATAACATGGCAATAGCAGCATGCCAGTAGCATTTTATACGTTTCAAAACAAGTGGCAGACAGAACTGCACCTTACGAAGCCGTTGCTTCTTGTCCTCCACAGCTATATCCTCAAAGGTGCAATTGTACCAGCAATCTCCCACCAACGGCGGGTCGCCATGAGGAGCACAGAGAGGTGTTCCTGGCGCCGATGGTACTGGCGGTTCGCCAAGCTAACAAAACAAACAAGTAACTCAGCATTACTACTACAATTGTAAAGAGCCGCTGCCGTGATCAGAGGCTAAACGTGACAACAAACCCACCTTCACGATGTCGCCGACAGTTTTACAATCCCGGTCAGGCGAGTGCCCAACGGCGTCATAGTTGAGGTATATCCGTATCGGCTTCTTGACATTACTATGTGGAGCACGCACCCCAACAACTGCCTTCCTCTCAGGCGCTCCACTCTCTCCCGGGGCACGTGGTAGACTTGCGGCATGACAGAGTACTCCTTGCGCCCGGCTCGGCGCCGCTGATGCAGTATCTCGTCGTGGATGCAGGAATGGCTGAGGTAAACATCCTTTTCTCCAGAATCCGCGCCTTCCAGAGACAACGCTTTGCCATCATCAGAACTGGCAGTAGCTCCCCCGGACCAGACAAGAATCAACACAATCTGCAGCAGGAGCAAGAACGGGAAAATTAATTATCAACAGAGATACAAATGCAGCTCCTTGTGAAGAGGCAGGACCACGTAGATAATCATAACTTTATCAGCGAACTGGATATGCAAACGGCAAGTGATTCGTCCAAAAATGGCAGGTTTTTATCCATCTACTTCACTGGTTTAATTGCGACCCAAATGGCCAAAAATAGGTGTCCGGAAGAATGATTCCCTTCCCCAAGAAAGTTCGCGGCGAAACAGTAAAACCCTACACACACCAACCAAGTACACGCCAAATCTCTCGAATCCCCACGAGATGCCTGAAATGTGAGTCAATTGATACCAAATCCATCAAAGGCAAGAAACTTGGACACCCTGAATTCCCCGACCATTTGGCCCCAAATCCAGTAAACCCGGGCACCGGATCGAGGCAGCTCACCTTGAGTCCGACGAGCCAGAGCACCCTCCCGCCGCCGCCTGGCGAGGCCCTTGCATCCATGTGACGTAAAGCTCGGCGACGCAGCGTCCCGCCGCTCCCATTCACCGCCGCGCGGGAGCCGCCCCCGGCTCCGGCAGCCTCGGCATCTTCCTCCTCACCGAATCCACGCCTCCTCCTGCGCCACGTCCTCGGTCACGCCCTCCGCCGGGTCGACGGGCCCACCGCGCCCGACCACCACGCCTGACCACCGCCGCCCGCTCCCACCAAGCAATCGCGGGGCGCAGATCGAGAGTCCCCCGCCACCCCCAAATGATTAGGGTTTGGTGGAAGGGAAGCGGCCGGAGAGGGGAGTAGGAGGAGGAGGGACACGACGCGGTGGATTTAGTCGTGAAGGCTACTTCCCTCAGTAGTACTGTGGTAGGGGAAAGGAGGCGGTCGCGACAGAGAAACAGAGCGACGACGGATTGGGGAGAATTTACCCGATTTTTATCTCGTCTCCCTTTTCGTGTCTCGCGTCCTCCTCCAGGATTGCTGCGCCACGCGGCCTTTTTATGCGTGGAAGGGGATGTTGTACTTATTTACGGCCGCCTTGCCATCCGGCAGTTGGGTAGCCGCGCTTCTGCGGCGGGGTGTTACGGATTTCCGTTGCTTTTTTGTACCGTTGTGGGCTTAAACTCGTTTGAAAATCAAATTCGTTTTGACGGCTTCTGCTTCTGTCTGTTGGTGTCGGTAGCTACCTAGTAGTAACAAAGGAATTCACGAGAATTAAGCGAGTTTGAATTCGCCAGAGTAGGCAAGCACGTGTCGGTAACGTCGTGTGCTTCGTGTACGCATGCACTCGTGTGCTTCGCTTAAAGGTTTTCTCTTTCTCGTTTTGACGCGCTGGCGGGGGCGGCAGTCGATAGAGCGCGTCGACAGAGGCAGGTGGATGGCCGGAGGGTGGGTGTGCAACCGGAATTGGGCGCAAGGGGGCGGCGATCGATTCCAAATTAGTTGGGGCTAACCGGCGGCGGTGAGGGAATTGGGCTGAGCGCGGCGGTTTTGTTGTGTAACGTTTTTGTCGTTTGGTGTGTAAAAAACATTTTTTTTTTACATATGCGCCGTAAGAAATCTATTGGGGTGCTCTTACGGTGGGACAATGATGCGATGCGCCGGTGCACATCAGCGTTCGCCATCACGGCATCACCAGTTCACCACACACACCAGCCTGACACTAGGATGAGTCGTTCGGTTTCGCTTCCGTGAATCAATTGACAGGATGACGCGAAGCACTAGTAGTTAGATTTGCGGTTCAACTAACCCACCGTCGCTGGCTGGCTCAGCTAAGCTAACCACTCCCGCCTCGCCTCGTCAGTCAAACCCACCCACCGCGCCAAATGTCGCCGGCTTCCCGGGGCGCAGGTCACCAGAAAGCGCCGAGCACTAGCAGGCAGCGCTGCCTGGTTAGTGGTTACAGGCTATTTCTTTATGGATCGAGCCTAGGCGATCCACGCACGACCGGAGGGAAAAATACGGTAAACGGCATGATCATTTGATCCAGATCTGTGTTGCGCTCGCCTCACGTGGCCCACTTCATCGCCTTATCCGGCAAAGTGGCTGGAGTAGGGCTAGAATTAAAACTCGAAACTCGCGAGTTAAACGAGTAACTCGGAACTCGACTCAGCTTGGCTCGAACTCGTTGCTAAACGAGCCGAGCCGAGTTTTCATTTTTGACGGTAAACGAGTTCGAGTTAAACGGTAAAAAAAATCATTACCTATATTCTTGTCTTTGTGAACAAGTATGCCTGATTATTATAGTTTAATGACTAGATATTACTTGATAGTGTCAAATTATCAGTGATTATTATGATAATTGCATCATATATGCCCAAATAATAAGGAATAATTATATATAAAAGATATTATATTGCATGTTAACATTTTTACCGAGCTAAACGAGTTAAACGAGCAAACTCGCGAGTTCACCGAGCCGAGCCGAGTTCTAATTCTGAACTCGTTTGTTAAACGAGTCGAGCCGAGCTAACTCGTCAGTTGACCGAGCTTCAACGAGTCGAGCCGAACTGGCTCGGCTCGGCTCGAATTACAGGCCTAGGCTGGAGGCGCTTCATGGCCAACGATCGATCGAGGCTATGTGTCTCTTTTGGAGTTTATATGCGTGTATAAGTCAAACTTCTGATGATGTAGCTAGGCGGCTCGGCCAAACGGTGGATACGTCCTACTCTCGTGCGTGAGGTGTCATTGTAGATGATGGATTTCGCACCGGCCGTATGTCAAAATGCTATGCTATTGTAGGCCATTATATATGTCGGATGCACATGGTGTATGTAAAGGGCGAGAACTTACCTGCCAATTAAACAACGTTTTGCAAACAACTCCCTATTCCTACCTAGAGTCCGGAAAACATTTGATTCGTCGTCTTCAATCTTGCGATGGAGATTCGTGATCGTGTGCGCTCCACGTCTGCCACGGGTATACCCGCACCCTCCGCCGGCGCCAAGGACGGAGCTGGCATAAAGCCATTGGGATCAGCCGACCTATCTAGTTAAAATTAGCAATTTCTTCACTAAATGGTACAAGTAGTGCTTATTTTAGCAAGATGACCCCAGTACAATAGTGATAGTAACAAATAATGGACCCTAGTGAGTATATTTTCTAGCCTTGTCCCTGTACGGCGCGGCCCACGATCTCTCCCTCCGGCGGCACCAGCCATGATCAACCACCGTCCCTCTGACTCCTCTGCAATCTATGCAACAACACAAAAATAACGAGAGAACAAAGGAGATGGCGTTTTGGCTCCCGGGAGCACATGCTCCCGGTATGTTCAAAAAAGTTGAAAATTTTGAAAAATGTTCAAAAAAATCCGAAAAAAATCATGCACGTACCTGACGATGTCACGCACGACCGTGTCAAATTTCGCACTGAAACGACATCGTATGCGCCCTGTGCAAAAATGACAAAATTCTGACAGAAAATTCAAAATTTTGGATCTCATATTCTGACAGAATTTTGTCATTTTTGTACAGGGCGCATACGATATCGTTTCGGTGCGAAATTTGACACGGTCGTGCGTGACATCGTTAGGTACGTGCATGATTTTTTCGGATTTTTTTGAACATACCGGGAGCATGTGCTCCCGGGAGCCAAACTCAATTTCCGGAGAACAAAGGTACTATACATCCATATTCAGTCTAGTACAACAACACAATAAATGCTGCATAAACAACATATTCACTTACATGTTCATGTCAAAGTGGTTCACGCAGTCGCGTCGTCGTCGAATGGAGGCAGCCGGGCTGGCGCCTCGGGTTTCCCTCACTTGCGAGAAGAGCCAGGTGGTCGTACGGTCACCCTCGCTTGTGAACAGCGTCGGGTCGTCGTGCGGGGCATCGCCGCGGCCCACCGTTGCATGGATGGAGGATGCAGCTGCTAGTGTGGGGACATCTTCGAGTCCCCGTCCTATCGAGGTGACACCATTGTCGCTAGCGCGTGGGAGCAACTGCGCAGTGGCGATGTCAAAATAGGAAATCGTCGCGACTTCGAGGTGGCGCTCACATTGGGTAGAATACCGATAAACGTTTTCCCAGTTTTTGGTGGGAATAGGGGGTTGTCTGCAAATCATTGTTTAAGTGGTGTTAGTTTCAAACTTTGATTTGTACCGTCTTTTTACGATCCAATGGCCTACAAAAGTTTGCGCATTTTCAATGAAAGACGGTTTTCACTGGATACTTCACATTTATGTTTATGGTCTAGTGTAAAAATTTGTGCCTAATCGGACGACAGCGTCGGTGTTGTTTTCCATTTTTTTTTTCGGTTGGCCAATCCATCGACGACTCCTTCCGTGGGCGGAATCCTTGCGTCTATACATCGAGGGAACCTTGTCGTGTGATCTCAAAATTATGGCCCAAACGAGGGAAATGTTCCTCTTAGTATGATGTTATGGTGCAATCAGATCGGATTTTTCTATTACCATATTTTTTGTAGGATTTCGAAGTAAGGTGAATAATGATCGGTTGTGTATTACAATGTGGATGTATCAGATCGCAGATTCGTATGGAACAGAGACGTAGTCAGAGAAAACGTACATACATAAGTAGATCGACAAATCATGTAACGAAAAGTAATTGTTTAAAACATGTTCAGCAAAATACTCATAGAATAAATAATGATAAAAGAATAAATATAACATGTTTCGATAATCCAGCAGACTAAAAAAGGTGTACTACATTAGGATGACTATGTAAGTGAGCTATTATTTTAAGAACGAACTCCGTAAGTCTTTCCGATAAAAATCAAATTATTTGATTTAAAACAAGTGAATATTTCTAGTTAATTTTTTGAATAGTCATAGAAAAATCACATACCATATCATATATCGTATGTGGGTGTCAATTCTTATAATGCGTAGATTTCTCATAGAGGGAATGCATTTGCGATTTTAAAAAATTAATGAATTTGATTGAATAAGTGCAGAAAATGAACTAGTCGGTTAATTTATCAAGCACAAAAACTAAAAAATACTAGGATCCACTAACTGCACCACTACCAAGATAAATAACTTAAAGCATGATGATTATTACAAGATAAATGCATAAGTATAAGAGCTAGGACATAGAGATAAGGAGCCACTCATAGACGAAGATATACCCTGAACTTCACTTCCCCAAGGAAGTTAATCTCCCTTGAAGACATGTGGATGCGTAATGCTCCCCGAGCACCACAAAGGGTTCACCATAAGATGCGGAGGAGAACCATTCCCCGAGCGCCACAAAGGCATCACCTTATTCTCCTGAAGCTATCCCACCAAGGCAAAAGTCTCAATCCACTAATGGTACCCTTGAAGGTGGCCACATAAACTTTACAAAATTTTGGGATCTTATCCAGAAATTAATTGGAGACACACAAACTTGTGCGAGGTCTTCTCCACCAAGGAACGACTCAGTGAAAAACCCTATTTTTTAGGATTCCAATAACCCAAGAGTAACAAATTCCCAAACTTCCACTTGAAAAAAATCCTCATGGATAACTCAAACTAATGCAAAAAATGCAAGGAAAGAGCAGAAAAGGTAACCAAGTCCTTCTCTTCAAAATCCCATGAATACAAATATGGGAAAATTGGAGAGGAGTAACAAATCACGAGATCAACAAATTACTCCAAGATTTAGATCCAAAATCTTCCGAGCATACATAGGAGGCAGAGATGGAAACTTTGTGGTCGCCCTATGTCGTCGGAAATTGCCATCTCAACATGCAGCGAAGGTAGCGTTGTTGTAGATCCAAAAAAATTTACGCAAAACACCCCTACTAGACGCAACAATTGTTGAAGAACAACACATCTCAAGGATCAAAAGTATGTTTATTTGTTCCGTATAGGCTCATACCAGTAGGTAGAAGAACAACATTATTTTTCTTCATAATTTATTGATAGGAATATCACAAATACAATGTAATAGATATGTATCTCGGTGATTTGTCGACAAGGAACTCGAGGATTTTGGATGAAACTTGGGTTTTGGATGTCGAGAAGATTGTTTTATTCTGAAGTCCCATGGTTCGACCTTCATCATGTCCATTTTTATATAGGCATATGTATTGAGATCCCTACTATCGTACATGGAGAGCTCCATGTTTTGCATTGCAAGTCACGTCGTGATTTTCCATGTCTTGGTTATCTGGTCAATGGAATCTTCATAATTGCATGAGTGTAGCAAGTCCGGTTTAAGGATGGCAATTTTACCCATGGGTACGGGCACCCGCGGGTACCGTACCCGCATGGGTAGGGTATGGGTACAATTTTATACCCATGGATAGTACTCGTACCCACTCGTTTAAGTCGTGGGTAGGGTACGGGTATAACCTCGTACCCATGGGTATACCCATACCCTACCCGTTTATATACCTTACCCGTGGAGGTCCAACATTTATTCTCGTAAGTTTGTAAATCTATGTGAAGTTGTAATCACTTGTCAATTTGAGTTGACATAATTGTCACGTACTCAAATATATGTTATTGAGTTGAGATAAATGTTTTTTTTCTTTTATCAAAAAATTTACGATGAATGTAAAATTTTAAGTAACTTGTGTACTATTTGATCTACCCGTTGGGTACCCAATGGGTATGGGTATCCGCCGGGTATGGGTACGGGTAAAGTTTCATACCAGTGGGTACGGGTATGGGTAGAATTTTGTACCCATTGACTACACGGGTATGGGTATGGTATTGGTCTACCCGCCCCATAACCTACCCATCGCCATCCTTAGTCCGGTTAGGTCGGTGGAGTCCAGTGGGCCATAATTCATTCCTACGCTGCAGGCTAGATGGGGTTTCCATGTATTGTAGAGGTACGTGTCGGTCACATATATCATTGACAAGTTGAAAAGTATCGATAAAGTTTGTAGTTTATTATGACATTATCTCATATATTTATATCAGTTATAGAATTTCCACCATGTATTTTAATGTTTTAGGGGATTTTCCATGTAGTCCCCTTTCTTTGGGTTTTAACTCGCTTCATAGAGGAGCAAATGAACTTGTGAGGTCGTGCTTTCGATTTAGTCAGTATGGTATCATCCCCGTGACGACCTACTCACGCCGTAGAGGAGCAGATGACCTTCCAGGTTGTAATTTCAATTAAGTCAGGGGGTGGGGGGTTCATCCCCCGTGGCGACCTACTAACGTCGCAAAGGATACACACGATCTTACCGGGATGCAAGTTTTATTTGGTCGCTAGTCTCCCTTATGGATACATTATGTTGTATTAAAACAATTGCTAGATATATTTTAGTTCCATATATATGCATACTTGATATTTTGATAAACTGACAGGAGCATTTGTATACACCATATATAGAGGCGCATTGCGGTGAGCATATAAAATAACTGATTATTTTGCATGCCAGAATAGTAGAACCAATAAAAAATTATGTTCGTCGGTGATTACTATAATTGGTGCTATTTAATTAATAAGTGTATATCACAAACATATCAACTTATTATTGAACCCATTGTAACTTGTAAGGCACATTTAGCCATTACAAAATGATCATGTCAACTGTTTAATTTATACTCAAGAAGTTTCATATGTTTGCTTACGTACCCAGACACTACACATCTATATTAACATATTTGGTGGGCCTTATGTTTTGTAACATCTTCCAATGTATTTAATACTATCAAAAGTAGAGAAGAACATTAATACAACAATATACATATACAATATATGATTTATTTTCGTAAAACAAGATTCAAGGAGGGTGTTTGTCTTTTTTTTCACATTTAAGATGGTTATATGTATCTTAACCGGCAATATCTCGGAAAGGAAAAGCTTTTTGCGCAACACTTTTTTTAATGATATACACTGCAACTATATAGCATAAAACACAATAATAAATGAGAAAGATTGGTGTATGCTTAACAATGACAACTACATAATATACAACTTGTATTTACACAACTATATTATGATAAATAAAAAAATAAGTATAAAAGTTTAGCATAAATGTATTTACTTTAACTCGAGACCGGGTTAAAAATCTAGTTAGAACGGTTGTACTGGACAGCAAAACCTCTAGCATACAGATTGTCGATCCTCATAAAGAGCCTTATCCAATCATTAGTTCCTTCAGCTCGAATGGCACTGTGTACCCATCTTAATGGCGGTTCTTCATTGGTCTACAACTCGAGCAAAGGGTGCGGACCCAATGCTTTCAATTGGGCAAAGTTTGCAAGCTTGGCTGAATGGCTCTCCTGCAATAAGTTTTCTTCATGCGTGTGTTGTGCAAAGATATCCCTCGCTTGTTGCTCCATGTGGCTAAAAGGTTCAAGGGACCTCCCCACAGTGATTGTGATATCTGGGGTATCATGAAATTCAGCCATTCTCCTACACATATAACATACTCCTATGCCATAATTTTTTATACCCGTGTCTCCATACCATTCTTGCTCTCTAGGTGACTGAAAGTGGTTTCAGTTTTTTTTTGGCTATTGTTTCAGCCGGATCTTGAACTCAAGGCCTTTTTGTTCTTTTTTTTTTGGTAAAGGGAGTTTTATTACTTAAAGAGTTTTAAGCATTACGCCCAGCCTCTGCATAACTATGATGCGCACAGCGACGAGTTCAGTAGTACGAAACGCAAAGAAAAAAGCGAATTACATATCATGAGATGAGAAATTGCTAAAACGCCTAAGGTGGTGGAGGGCCGATCCGCAAATTATGCTGCCATTCATGTTGAGGCCTTTTTGTTCTGACAACTATAGGGAAAGTAGGACCATGCGTCTATATTTCAATAGTCATGATTTAATAGGGAAGCGCACATAGATTATTGACTCAAAACAAAAGCAGAAGTGTTCTTCCATTAGCCATGGTGGGATATCGAGGAAAAAATAAAAGGCCACATACCTCCTTGTCATTCTTTTCTTTGTTTTCCTTTGATCTCTTCACATAATCTTCATATGCCACCAGAGCCAGTTATCTATCCAAGGTGAATATAAAAGCATCCAGTGCAAGAGAAAAACAACAATCCAATTGAGATCTTACGTTTTCGATATATAATCCACATAGAAAGTAGAAGCCATGGCATACCACAGGGAAGTGCCAAAATTCTAAGTTAAGATTCATAATATTTTGTAGGCTTCAAGTGTTTGATTTTGTTGCCAAGTTAGATTTCCTACTTTTCATAGCAAGTAATCTCAACCAATGAACATGCAGTCTTACCGAGCAACCCCAAAAAATCATAAAACCAAGCATCCATGATTATTTTAGAGAAAGGGCAAGATTGTCCTGCTTTATTTATATAGAAAGCACCAAGTCAAGTTAATACAGGAAGTAGCACTGGGGACGAAGCCCAGATGAACGAAAGCTAAAACCGGCAAAAGAAACATCCATGAATATTGAACATAATACAATGTTCTCTTCACGAAGAGTAAACACATACTAGAATGAGCCATGCACGGACCGAACACACAAACCCTTAATTATGCAAATAAACCTGCGAGTAAAGAAATAGATGACAAATGCGACAGGCAGAGCAGAGAGCACCGATCATGCCATTCAGAGCACGCACTCGATGCTGTCTTCCCCGAAGAGAAAACGGGCACACTTGTGCTTGACCATCTTAAGGCTCTGGTCATCATCGACACCAGCCAGCATCTCTATGCCGGTGAGCACAGCAAAGTGCTCACCGGTCGCTTCTAATTCAAATATCTTAGCGATGAGAAACTTGCCATCGCCCAGGTTGACAAGGTAGGAACTCCATGGAATCCACACATGTCCGTCAGGTGGGTTCAGATCTTGCCAATCTTGCAGCACCGTGGGTGGTCGCCGTTCACGGTCCATGGCAGAAAGGTCCGCAGCACGCAGATGGTTGGGCCACAAGTCTGAGAAGCCAAACCACAGGTTGAACTCTGGGACGAACTGAGCTCTGCCATCAAAGGGCAGCGGCCATGCCCCAACGCGACTCCATTCCTCCGAGGGACTCCATCCTTCACGGCAGCTAGGGTCATGGCGTGCCGTCTCGAACCTGTAGGTGCCGACTCCGCGACATGACACGTAGATGGTGGAGCAGCCGTCGCCGTCGGCTACTGCGGTGTAGGCGGTGATATGGGAGCGTACGAATACCCAGGGCGGACGAAGGGAGGCGGTGGAAGAAGGCGCCAACGCCAGGTCTTCAACGCCAAGCTGCTCATTCCGCGGGTGCTGGGCCCGAACTCAAGGACCTCGAAGCATCCAGGACCGTCGTCCTTCATGGGGTAGTTCTCCAGGATGTACATGCTGTCTTCTTGGCTGCCGGGATGCGCGATGGACATGCACAAGGGGCTCGATCCCTTGGGCTGGTGGAGGAGACCCAGGGTGTTGTGTACATGCTTGTCGGCGTCGTAGTGCCCGGCCTCGCCGATCGTGCTGGAATAGACAATTCTGCCTTCGCTGGTGCCGCGGGGGCTGAGGAGCGCGAACATCTCCAGGCTGCACTCACGGCCCATGGATCCACAGTCTTTTGCAGTGAAGTTCATGCATGGCCGAGGCAGCTGCAGGGTCTGCCAAGCTGGACAAGATTCTTTCATGGCTGCTTCATCTGCTGCTGCAGCAGCAGCTTCAGTTGCGGCTTTTGCTGACTGGTAGAAGAGCTCCTTGTAAGGATCCATGCGGCGCACTGAATAGACGCGTTCGGCATCGTTCCGGGTCACCAGATTCACGAAACGCCTCATCATCTTCGTTTCTGGGAGCGGCGGCGGTGGCTCAGTGCAGGAGTTGGGCGGCGATTGGGGCGGCGGCGGAAACGGGGATGGAAGCTAGGTCGTGCGCGGCCCAAGCCCATTTAAGTCTTGACTAAATTCCCGCGCCACTTCTCAATTTCTCATGCGTCCCCCTCCGAGCATCGAAATAAAGAACCGCTATACAACAAAGTTTTTAGAAGTCAAACCTTTTTAAGTTTTATTAAGTTACAAACAACAAAAAGAACCAACGTTTATGAATCAAATTTTAAGAACCACGGCGGAAACTCTCTTCTCAGTGTCGATTTTATAGTACTATCAGATTTTATATAGTACTATAAAGAACCAACGTTTATGAACCACGGCGGAAACTCTCTTCTCAGCAATTTGTTGCTTCAGTAAACTATAAAATCGACTCTGTGAAGTGGCTGCAGCTGAATTCACCTCAGCCTTAAACTAGTATGATAGTTGTATTTAACTGTGCAGGTTGAGTTTGTTGTTTGCAGGTGGGACACTAGCACAAGGTTCCTTATTTAAATTAGAGACGTATAATCCAAAACCTGCATAGTTTTTTTTTGAGATACAAGAGAGCTTTAGACATTCATGCCCATGGCCAACAATTGGTCCCGATCAACAAGCTCCTGGAGGTGAGGGGGAGCGAGTTAGACAGGGTGTCGAAGGCCCGCGAGTTGGCAAATTCTTCAAAGCTGTGTAGCAGGTTCTTTGCTTCATCGTATATATATATATATATACAGGTATATATATATATATATCCCAGACTTCTTATCTGTCCCTATGGCAAGAGGTGAGGGCCTTAACTGCTACAGCACAGTCCATTTCAAGGACGATCTTGCTGAAACCCAAGCTGGAGAGGCGGCGTAGACCAAGGACGGCTGCTTTAGCTTCCGCTTCTTCCACACTAGCACAGGGGACACTTGGCTCGCACACTGCAAAGATGATGGTGCCCTGCTGTCTCTGGCAATTGCACCCAAACCTCCAGAACGTTGCAGGCTGAAGAAAGAGCCATCCGAGTTCAATTTTACCCAGCCTGGAAGGGGAGCTGACCAAATAGCCGAGGTCCTTTGGGCAGATGGAATTGCAGGAGGCATAGGTGTTATCGGAGCTTTTTACGAACCGGAGCACTTGTATACACCATGTGATACAGAGGCGCATTGCGCTAAGCATATAAAATAACTGAATTTTGTGTGTGCCAAAATAGTAGAACACATACAAAAACTATGTTCATGGGTGATTACAATAAGTGATGATATTTGAATAGAAAGTGATCATTAACATTTTGTAAATTTATTATTGAGCCCATTGTAAATTGCAAGACAAATTTTTTGCAACAGAAAAAACACAATCGTTCAATTTATCTTTAGAAGTGCCCACATATTTTCTTACCAAACCACATACTACACACCTCCATTAAGATATTTGTTACGCCCTATGCTTTGTAATCTCTGCCAATATATTTATAAAATTTAAAAATAGAGAACAAAAACATTCACACAATAATTTACATATACACCATATGAATCATTATGTAAGAAAATATTCAAGGATGTGTACGTTTTTTTTTTTGGTTTAGATTCAACGTTGTTATGTATCTTGATAAGGGAAATATCTGCAAAACAAAATATATTTTGCGTAACTATATAGAATAAATCAGAATAGTAAATATTGAGAAACCTTATTGCACGGTTCACAATGCAAACTAAGTGACATAAAACTTATATTTTGAAAATTATAAAATTTTAGTATAATTATATCGTAATTCGTCTCGGGTTGAAACGAGCGGCTGAATGGTTGTTCATAATATTTTTGTCCGTGCAGCTAGCATCTAGTAGATAATAATGGACTAAATAAAAAGCCCAAACACATGAGAAGTTCTCTTTGTATCTCGTTGATAGATAATACATAAGTTGTCCGATCACTGGTTCTTTATATCTGACATAGTTGAATATTATTTGAGGTGTACCAAGGGCTAGCATTCTCTTTGATTTGAATATTCTCGTGAAACTGACTTTATTTAATATAACATTATAATCTCGCATCAAAACACCAATGAAAAATTAAACATGTTTACAATATTTGTTTTGCATCGAAAGTAGGTACCAATCACAATGAGACTAGAGATTGCTGCAAAAGAACCGACACATGCAAACACGAGCATTTCTCCAGTTATTTTGTTCTTGCCTCACACCACTTAAGAAGCAAACTTAGAAGATATAAAAGACCAGCTCTGGTAAAATGGTCCACTGTTTGCATGCCAACAAAATCAAGGAGGCCTGGGTGTTTTAAATCTTGAAATTCAAGGTAAAAATCTACTTGACATTCGCTGGGTTAGTCTTGTTTGGGATACATACTACAACAATAGCAGTATTCATGTAATTCGAGTAGAGGAATCTTTCTGGTGGAGAGCGTATTTCAGTTTGCCTTTGTAAAGAATAGATGTTTGAGTAAAAAAATTCCTAGCCTTTTTTACCTTTGTAAAGAACATCAACACTACTGTTCACAATGCAGTGCATCGGGAATTTTAGAGGATCTTTTTCACTTGCCATTGACTCAAAAGGACATCAAGAGTTTCAGCAGCTGGATGTCATTTTTTAAGTAGCGTCTAATACTACCTAGAATGGGAGCATGATGTATAGGGTTACATCTGGGGAAATACTCCGTTCTCATCAGAAAAATCGTACAGAGTGATGATTGGATCCCAGCCAGTGCCTCCATATTTTTCAAGGATTTGGAAAAGTCAATGTCAATTAATAAACCTTCTCTCTAGAAAAAACTTTCAACTTCCAACATATAAATGTGCCACAATGTAGTGGGCCCAGGAGAACACTATGATTAACCTTTTCTAGACTTGCCCACTTTCCTCTCAATATTAGGATTTTGCTTGATATCAGAGAGAAACTGCAAGTACCTTTTTTTTAATGGAAATCATTATTTTAGTATCCTAGGATATTTGGATTACTAGAAACTAGCAGTGTGGCATGCACATTTGTGCAGCTAGATATTTTTATTATAATTTGTTATATTTATGGTTTTAAATGTTTGTTAAATTAGCCTTGAAATGGTAGGTGGTACGTAAATAACTAAATTTATAAAAAAATAGCAAGAAAAATACGCACAGACTTTTTGTCATCATCGCTATATTAGCATATACATACAGTTTAAAATATAATCCGTCCGTCACACAATATAAAACATTTTGGAAAGCTAATATTGCAGGATGTAGGATGTAGAAAATAATTAGGCACCACCGCACCATACACGTACATTATGGGAAAAAATGTTGACTTTGGTGCAAATATTTCTTGTGATGTCTATCTACTTATTTGCAGTACTCCTCATTATTTTTTGTGAATTGTTTCATCGGGAACTGTGAATCGAAATATTGATGTCAGGTAAAATTATTTTGTGTTCACTTTTTTTGCATCCCGGCGGTTTGATGCTTTTGCGTGATGACTGGTCGGAACCCAAGTGGATAGTAGGATATAGTGCAACAGCAAATTTCTCTCAGTTAAGAACTGAAATCCGACATCATCTATATCTAAATACTCCACTTCGAGAGCACTTCGAGGCTTGCCTCTCTAGGTATTAAGTTGAAAACAACAGAGTATTGCATTAAGCAATATACATCATGTAAGCAATATTTACTATTGAGCAAAGGACATAAACACCGATGTTTTACCCTTAATAGCAACACACATCACCCCAGTTAGTCGTTTCTGTCTCAACTCGAGCCCAGGGAAAGTGAGGCATGCACCCACTATCTAACATATACTCCCTCTTGGAGATTTACACCATAACCTGGCCAGAGTAACAATATAAATCGGAGAGCATGTAGGAACGTAAATAAAACAATCTCATATAGTAATAAGATCATATAAGAAACAAGCACAATCTGATCATAACATCACAAGATCATATCTCAACAAACACAACATGTACGAGCAATTATATCTGATGGACCTCGATCATATTAGGCAGCTCACAATACTACTGTGTTGAAGAACAAGGAGGAAAGATCACCATCTACCTACCTATGAACCCATAGTCCAATGATGAACTACTCACACATCGTCATGGAGGTAGCAAGGTTGGTGTTGATGCCTCCGGTGATGATTTCCCCCTCCGGCAGGGTAGGGTGCTGAAATAGGACTCCAGGACCCTCGAGGTCTTTCCGCGATGGCGGCGGCTCTGTTTTGTGCCTCGTAAAAATAACTCCAGCCCCGATGTTTTTAGGGTTGAAGGGATTTTATAAGCGAAGAGGCGTCGAGAGGCGGTGCCCACGCGGGTGGGCCCCCGGTTCATCCCTGACCCACGTGGTGGGAACGAGTGGCTCTCCTACCGTCAGATTTGCCTCCTCGATCGTTTCGTGGAAAGTTAGGACTCCTTCGAAGTTTTCGTGCTTTTTCGACGATATTTATTTTTCCTCTTTTCTGTAACGCAAAAACAAAAAAGCTGACACTTGCCACTATGTTAATAGGTTAGTTCAAAAAAATGTCATGAAATGATATTTAATCATAATAAAAATATGTAGCAATGATATAAACATAAAAAATTATAGATAATTTTTGGATGTATCACCGCGCATACCCATGTCCCACAAGAAGCTTTTTTCGTGATCATTTAATATAATATTATTTTCAGGCTCGTCACAGTATGATACCACTATTATCTCTCTCATTAATTATAGTGGCATATCAGTTTTTTGCCAACATGACATGCATCATAGAAAATACGAGGCTAGTCTATGTACCACAAATAATTATTTCTCCCTCTTGTCGAGACTTGCTTTTTGTTACCGTGCCTACACAAATAAACTGACATAATTACACTTAATATTTTCATACTTTCATTGCTTTCACCCGTAAGAATTACCTTGCTTACTTTTATATCACAATCTCACTTGCACCACAATTGAATTAGTACTCCCTCCAGTCCAAAATAAGTGTCACTGTTTTAATTCAAAATTCCGACGCTTATTATGTATGAGAGGTATATGTAATTGTAATTTGATTCCTAGGAGCCGGCGTCCCTCACCTTGTGGGATTCCTGGGAGCTGGCGTCCCTCAGGGCATCTCCAGCCGTTGTGCCCCCAGGCCGAAAAACGGCGCTATTTTTGCCCGCCTGGGGGGGGGGGGGGGGGGGGGCAACGGCGCTATTTCACGCGCTGGGGGGCGCCGATTCCCAGTTGCCGAAGGCTATATTTCACGCATAAAACAAAGGCCAACACAATTAAAATAGTTGGACATACAAATTCACACATAAGAATAGTTCAACATACAAATCCACACACAAATAGTTCAACAATGCAAACAAATAGAACAAATCAAACTAGGCATTGGCATTGTCGGCATTGCCATTGCCTTTGCGCTCCCACAAGTGCTGCACCAGATCATCCTGCAGTTGTGTATGTGCTGCAGAGTCTCGAATCTCCTGGCGCATAGCGAGAAGGCTGCCCATGTTGCCGGAACCTGGTGATCTACATCTGCAAGAGGACCCTGTCGGTAGTATGGCTCAGTAGTCTCTGGCACCGGATGATCCCGCTCACTCTCAATGATCATGTTGTGCAAAATCACACAACAGTTCATCACCTCCCACATGTTGGCCTTCGACCAAGTCATGGCTGGGTACCGGACAACAGCGAATCGAGACTGCAGCGCACCAAATGCCCGCTCAACATCCTTCCTGCAAGCCTCCTGGCACTTGGAAAACCAAGCTTTCGCGCTTCCTGGCACAGGGTTGGAAATGCTCTTCACAAATGTTGACCACTTCGGGTAGATGCCATCTGCAAGGTAGTAGCACTTTGTGTACTGGTGCCCATTGATCTCGTAGTTCACTGAAGGGGCATGACCTTCAACAAGCTTGGCGAAGACATTCGAGCACCGCAACACATTGATGTCGTTGTGAGTTCCTGGCATACCAAAGAAGGAATGCCAAATCCATAGATCATGTGTAGCCACGGGCTCAAGAATCACACTGGACTCTCCTTTGTGGCCTTTGTACATCCCCTGCCATTCAAATGGACAGTTCTTTCATGCCCAATGCATGCAGCCGATACTTCCAAGCATCCCAGGAAAGCCTCTTGCTTCATTGAAAGGTAGGATTCGAGCAGTGTCTTCCGCATTGGGTGATCGCAAGTATTTTGGCCCAAACACTGCCACCACTGCCCGGCAGAACTTGTTCAAGCAATCAATGGCAGTGGACTCAGACATGCGCAGATAATCATCCTGCGAATCAGCGGGAGCACCATATGCAAGCAACCTCATGGCCATCGTGCACTTCTGAATTGAGGTAAAGCCTACCGTACCGGTGCAATCCTTCTTCAATTTGAAGTAGGTGTCGAACTCCCGGATGGCATGCATGATGTCGAGGAAGAGCTTGCGGTTCATCCGGAAACGGCGCCGAAACACGGCCTCGTCCTGCATGGGATGATCGGCGAAGTAGTCGGAGTAGAGGATGCAGTACCCTTCGTAGCGCTGCCTCGGCTTGCTCTTGCGGTGGCCGGGCGCCGAGCCACCACGCCGCGGCCGCGCGTCGTTCGCGAGCAGGCTGGCGAGGCACGCGAGGATCAGCAAGTGTTCTTCGACGTCGAGGTCGGTCTGGGCTTCCTCGTCGAACAGTTCGGCGAGCAGCTACTCGTCGTCGGAGTCCATGGCTGGGCGGACAAACCGCCGAACACCTAGCACGCGAGGTGGGCGTGAGCCTTCCCGAGAGCCTTCCTTCCGGCTAGACCACGGCGGAGGGGAGGGGCGGCGCCGGCGCCGTGGTTTGGGGAGAGATGGTGGGGTTCCTAGCTGCTTACGTCCGACGGAGGGGGGAGGGGTGGTGCCGGCGGCGAGATGGCGGCGACGGGGCGGGATAGAGGAAAGGCGAGGCGGGGGTGGGAAATGCGCTGTCTCCCCGACAGTGCTGGCCCACGCGCGTTTTCCCTTTTGCCGACCCCCCAGGCGCAACCCGACGCGCTGGGTTTGACCTGGGTGCGCCGACGCCAAAACGGCGCTATTTGGGCTCCTGGAGGGACGACTAATAGAAAAACGGCGCTATTTGACCCAAACGACGCTATTTTGGCCTGGGGGGCGCTGGGGACGGCTGGAGATGCCCTCACCTGGTGGAATCCCGCGGTATGCGAGGCTCTACATGTTCGTGATCGCGCGGAACACCCTGTCCACCGTCGCGCTCTCCAGGCCGTGGTCCGGCGTAAATCGCCTCTACGACCAGGTGTTCTTCCTGGGCAGGTTAGCTTCGTTTTCACGGCGTCCTACTCTTCCTGGAAGCTCGGTTTGAGGCAGAGTAGGAAGCGATATCTACCACTCTACCTGGGGCCGCATGGGCTGCTCAACGTTTTCTTTGCTAGAGAGATAAACGCCAGCCTTACTCCAACCGCTGCCATGGGTTCGATCTGCCGGCTCCGCTGCTGGGCATACGTGATGTGCTCGCTGGAGCCTATGGTCTCACCATCGGCAGTAGCTAGAAGCCTGTGAGCCTATAGTTGAGCAAACATCCAGTCTCTGAATATATGATACTGAGACGCCCACCGGCAGTAGCCTATGAATTGGGAATTTGGGATGGAGAAAATTTCGCTATTTCTCTTTCCTAGAATTTAAAATTTATGAAAAATCCTGATTTTTCAGAATTGGATCATACTATCAAATCAAGCAAAGAATTGTGCTACTGCACAGGTTGAGATAATAATGATGAAACATAACGAGCCGCACCAGCTTTAAGAGGCAAGTGAGGCCTAAATGCTAACTTGACAACTCCTTGAGAACTTCGTAGCGGAACAAACTTTCCTATACAAAAGCTGTTTCAGCTATTTGGTTGGCGTGCCCTCTCGTGGTAAAAAAGCTACTTGTTCTTGTCAAGCCACGCGAGAATTCCTTTCTCCGATTCCGTGAGCTCGTCCTCTTTCTTCTCTCTAACCGAGCCTTCAATGAAACCGAAATAATCTTTGTAATTCCTCTTGTAGAAGTCATCCAGCCTCTGGAATATGAGAGCATGCACATAATTAGCTGCAACCACGGCGAAAATTCTCTTCGCAATCAATTTGTTGCTTCACTAAACTAATAGTGATAAAATCGCCACTGTCAAGTGACTGCGGCTGAATTCACCTTAGACTTAAACTAGTATGATAGTTGTATTTAACCGTGTAGGTTGAGTTTGCTGTTTGCAGGTGGCACAAGGTTCCATATTTAAATTAGGGACATCTACTCGAAAACCAAGAAACTGGAACATGTAGTATGACGAACAAGGGTGGTAAATTACAGCACAGGTCAAACTTGCCTCAAATTTTTTTAAAAAATGAACATGAAAAGGGACAATAGTGGTGTAAAGCAACCGAAGCAATGAAGTTGGAGCATATGGACCCAGATGAATAGTCGAAAAAAGCTCATGATTTAATAGAGAAGTGCATATAGATTATTGACTCAAAACAAAAGCAAAAGGTTTCTTCCATTAGCCATGATGGGATACCAAGGAAAAAATCAAAGGAAGACCACATACCTCCTTGTCATTCTTTTCCTTGTTTTCCTTTGATCTCTTCACGTAATCTACATAGATGTGTTCAGAGTTAATTATCTATCCAATGTGAATGGCAAACCAACCACAAATGCTGGTTTCCCAGTAAACCCAGAAAATCGGACCAGACGCTTACATACCTTGCAGTAGGGCCTTTCTTGATTCACTAGCCTCGGGTATGGCCGCCGCTGATGCCAGCAGAGTGAGGAGGCATCTCCTGCTAACTCCATTCCTCTGAGCCAAGGTGAGCAGTGGCTGGAGATGATTTGCCGCTGATTGATGAAGAGATGAAGCTGCCGTGATTGGCCTTCTGATTGTGTGCATAAGTTTACCTGGAGGCTGAGCCATGGGATGGAGATGACTGTTCACCGTGCTCTCTTCATTCCCTGGGAGATGTCGCCAGGTTGCTACTACTTGTGATATCTAGAAATCCTGGATTGGACAAGGGCCACAGGTTTTCTCTGGATGGAAGCAGACAGGGGCAAATCTGACCATATGCAGCACTGCCTAAGGTTTGGACCAGTCACACGTGAGACTGGTTCTTCCATTTAACCTTTTTATTTTATTTTCCGGTATCTACATTATAAGTTGAATAACATTTCTTGCCTTTATCTCACCATAACAATTTTCTAGTAAACATTCTGATTAACAAAGATATACATCCACAATGCTAATTGTGTGATGAAGCGAAGAGTTGCAATTCTGCACACACACAAAAAAAAAGATAGTAACAATGATGAAACAGAACAAGCTGCACCAGATTTAGCACCAAGTGGGTTGCTAAATGGTAATCTTATTAACTCCCGAGAACTTCACCGCGGAAGGAATTTTCCTATACAAGATGTTTCAGTTATTTGATTGGTGAGGCCCTCCTGTGGCAATAGTTACTTATTCTTGTCAAGAAATGCGAGAATTCCTTTCTCCGTCTCCGTGAGATCCTCCTCTTTCTTCTCTCTAACCGGGCCTTCCATGAAACCGAAATAATCCTTGTAATTCCTCTTGTAGACGTCATCCCGCCTCTGGAATATGAGGAAAAAACAGCACACAATTAGTTGCAACTTGCAACGACGATTCTTCTTAATCAATTTGTTGCTTCAGTAAACATGATAGAATAGCCACTATAAAGAGGCTGCAGGTGAATTCACCCGAGATTTAAATTAACTAGTATAATAATCATATTTAAATAGTATGTAGGTTGCATTGGCAGATGTCAAAGGTCAAACTTCCCCCAAGTTTATCATGAAAATGAAAAGGCAAATGGACAATAGGTAGAAAGCAACCGAAGCAATGAAATTGGAGCATGTGACGAATGAATAGTTGAAAAAAAAGTCATGCTTTAGTAGTGAAGTACACATAGATTACTGACTCAAAACAGAAGCACAAGTCTTCTTCCACTAGCCATGATGGGATACAAAGGGGAAGAAATCGATGGAAGGCCACATACCTCCTTGTCATTCTTCTCTTTGTTTTCCTTTGATCTCTTCACATAATCTACACATACGCAGGGACTTCAATTTATCTATCCAAGGTGAGCAGCGAACCGATCACAAATATTGGTTGCCCCGTAAACCCGAAAAATCGGACCAGATCTTTACATACCTTGCAATAGGGCCTTTCTTGATTCACTAGCCTCGGGTATGGCCACAGCTGATGCCAGCAGTGTGAGGAGATTTCTCCTGCTAACTCCATTCCTCTGAGCCAAGGTGACACTGGCTGGAGATGATTAGCCGCTGATTGATGAAGAGATGAAGCTGCTGTGACTGGCCTTCTGATTGCGTCCATCAGATTACCGGGAGGCTGAGCCATGGAATGAGATGACGCTCTCGTTTGCTCTCCAGTGTGCTCTCCCAATTCCTACATGGAAACGTCGCCAGGTTGCTACTCCTGGATTGGTCAAGGTCACAAGGGCCACAGGTTTTTTTCTGGATGGAAGCAGACAAGGGCAAATCTGACCATATGCAGTACTTTGGGTCATTCACATGTCAGACTGTTTGATATGTTTTACTTTCTTCCATTCAACATTTTTTGCTTTTCAGATATCTCCATTTTTTTAAAATAATAGGCCATATATTTGAAGAAACAAACACTTGACTTTATCTCAACATCTGCCCCAACAAATTTCTAGTAATACATTCTGATTAACAAAAGATATACAGCCACAATAGTCCAAGAGAAAACCTCTCTTGTCCACTGTCAGGTTACTGTACAAAATAATAGTACAAATGTGTGTATAATGATGTGGGCATTGTACAGGTTGTCATCCAGGAGAACTAGCCCTTGCCTCCACACATGTAAACCTACGCTGATCTATATCAAAACTTACAGGGGGCACCTGTTAAAGCATACATCAACCATAACCCAGCACGGTGGGTGCTAACTCTAACAATGGCTCGAGAGCACTTGGAGCGAACTTCCGAGCAAACAGGAAGCATGTTGTCGAATTCTGATTATTGTATAGACAAGTCCGTCCTGCTTGAATCCTTCTAAGGAATTCCTCACTGACATCTCTCTTACCAAACGTGGCTGGATGTGCACCGCCTCTTGACCAGTCCACCCAAGTGACGCTTCTGTTAGCAAGGCTCTGCGGAGCTTCAATTGTGAGCATAGTAGGGAAATAATGTTCATCAACATAACAATGAGGCCTGCAGAACTCCTCAATTTTGGGTAATAGCGCGTGTCTTTAATGATCTCGATAGCAAGATTTCTATCTACTTCAAACCATTGCGAGCCTTTGCGCCATTGTGTGAGCTCAACCTCAGGGGTCATGTTATAATTATACCGGCCCCGTCCATATGGTCCAGGATCATCAAACACCATGACAAAGCTTTTACTTGAATTCTGAAAGTATTCGTATGTGGTGTTGAAATCAAATATGGGAATGCATGACTCAGACACGAGCACAAACCACTCATTAGATATATCCAGTAAAGCATTAGCCAGCAGGCGTCTCTCGGCATCACACATAGTCATCCGACCCCATTCTGCAACCTGTGAGCACCAAGCAGATCACATATTAATGTCAGGCACTCAGGCATCTCAAGTTCTCAACACAACAGGGAAGCTACAGAAAATTTCAACTCCTCCAACATATTTTTTTCTGAGAGAAAACAGATAGAGACAATCCTGACCAATTGCAAGCCTACATGGATCTTATAATGCAACAGGAAGGGTCAGGGGACTCTAAAACAGATACAACTGGGGGACTATCTGGAACTCATAACCCATTACTTGTACGCGGCCGAGCATATGGCCTAGTAAGTTGTTTTCTAGAACAACGCTAGTGCTGTCAGGGGACAAACATTTCCAGCTTGACCAGAACTACGGTTAGGCTGCATAAAATCGGCTAGTTCAGGCTTCATGGTCGCTACTAGACAATGAAAGGACGAATACTGGTTACAGATTTTAAGGCTCTTGCCCCGGAGTAAGTTAGTAATATAGTAACACGGATCTGGTTCCCATTAGGTAAGCATAGAAGAAGTGCCCTGTTAATGTTATAACCACAATTTCTCCTTCAGTGCAAAGAAGCACAATTCTTTTGCATATTCTAAATAAAAACGTTATTCTTTCAGTTCAATAACCCAAATCAGACCTAGGTGCGCAGTGCCTAAGCTTGGCACACGCGTCAGGATGGAATGGCCAGTGCATTAGTTACAGGCTCCTCACTGTAGTGACTAGTAAGTACCATCACAGTTCAGTTCAGTGTACCAATATTACGCACCTTATAAATGTTCCTATGGAATGCATTAGAAGGGCTGAAACGTTGGATTCAGTATCAATGTTTGCCAGATCACGAACGTAATCACAGAGGAACCGTAAAGTCCAGCTAAATGTACAGTCTTGGTAGTTGGCACTATCTGTTTTGCAGTTGGTATCACTAGATCAGCATGAGTACGCAGGCTACAAGGTAGTATCACACAAAAATGGCATGTTGCTAAGTTGAGTGTCGTATCACACTACTAGAGTCTGCTACGGCGTGGGGGCAAGTTGTCCAGCACGCGAGAGGAGGGCTAACCTTACTGGCGATCTGCCGATTGTAGAAGGCGGAGTCGGAGGTGAAGTTGCCTCGGTAGGAGGGCAGTGCGTGGACGTAGACGGAGTACCGTCCCTGGTGGCCACGGAAGAAGCGTTCCCAGAGCGGCGCCAGCGGCAGCGGGCCGCGCGTGAGGAACATGAAGGCCACCTTGGGCACGCGCGGGAACGGGTACCGGCGCACGCGCGGCGCGAAGGAGGCGCGCCAGAGCAGCTCCTCGTCCGTCATGGCGTGGCGCGCGCGCGCCGGGGGCCGCGTCCAGCGCTCGAGCGTCTCCAGCTCGTCCTCGGCGGAGGAGGATGCCCCGAGGCAGGGGCGGAAGAGGGCGGGTGCGGCGGCGGCGAGCGTGTGGCGCGCCAGGTACATGCCGACCGCGGAGAGGCCGACGCCGAGGAGGAGGAAGCCGATAAAGACCCGAGCATCCCCGTCGGGAAGAGCCGGCCCTGCGCCAGCGCCGCCTGCCGCGCCTCCTTCATGTCCTCCATGGACGCCACACGCGCTGCATCGTGCCGGCCGGCGGGAGCGCGACTCGCGGCTGCCGCAGCTGCTAAGGAATAGGAGCTGGGGAAGAAATCTCCCAGATTTGAGGCCGCGCGTGGAGCCTCTCCGGCACGAGGCCGGGTCAGGGGAGGTGCCGAATCGAGGGGCAACACGTAGGCGGGTTAGATCTGGGGGGCGGTGGTTGTGCGGTGCGGACTTCGATTCGGCGGAGCGGCTGGTGGTGGTGGGGGGACGGGGGTGGTGGTGGGCTTCTGGAGGCCGACCTCGGCCCTCGGGTGACGAGTAGCGTCACGGGTGTCGGCTCCAGTAACGGAGTGGCTGCGGCGGGGTGGACTGGGTCTACGGCTGCTTCCGAAGGGAGAATGAGGTTGTTACTCTCCGGCGCATGGGGACCGGGTTCGTTGAGATTTTTGTGGAGCCGGGATTTCGGGTTTGACAAAAGACGCGAGAGATCCTTGGGCTGGCTCGTGCTGCCGTCGTGGTCTCGTGCAGTCGCGCAGAGGAACTGCGGACGTGTACCGTGGTTTGTGGGGGAATCGGAATTTCTTCACATGACAGGGTACAATGTATAAGTAGGAACAAAATTGGTATTCAGTACTATGTGAAATTTCTAGAAAGTCAAACATCTTCGTGTTGGGAGCTCAACATCTTACTCGTACGAGTTTTTTTTCCTTATAGATTCAGTTTTACCCATTTAAAACTCCAAAATTTCACATCGAATGTGTGAAGTGTGAACGGCATTTTTAAGAACGTGAAATCTTCCTGTCAAAAAAAAAAGAAAAAGAACGTGAATCTTGACACGATGACGACGTGCCGACTTATTTTTGAAACTTGGCAAATTGCCACTCTTAGCACTGCTGGTTCTAACAACATTCAGTTCAAAAGGTTTAAAGTTGGGTTCAAAACTATAAAATTCATGAAACGTCAAACAACATAGCGTCCGGAGTTCAATTTTATATGTTGGGACTAAGGATCATTTTAAAATTGATACGAGGTTTCTATGTTGAGAGTTTCAATATTTCTAAAGAAAGAGTTATCACTCTCACTTAGGTGTAACTTTCCGGCTAAATTTGAACAAGACATCAAGCAACCATATCAAAACTTTGAGGTGACGCAAATATGAGACGAACATGTAATTATATAAACAAAGGTCATGTGAACTCACATGTCAGTCGATGGAACACTCATAACAAGAGTTGTTTCTGAACACAGGTCCCAAGCATTGACTAGAATCATGAGGATGTAAGTCAAACTTAGGTCGTAGATTGTTTACACATTTGAAAAGCTCAGAGTGCATATATAATTTACTCGCACATTACCAATTTCATCAACTACGGAAACTACACTTATCTATGACCAGACTTTACAAATTGTGCAAGCGGAAATTCATGAGATAATTTGATAGCTATCAATAGTCAGGGGCGGATGCTCGTGCTTCCCGCGATGCCTTATGTTTTCTTACAGTATACTCCCTCTATTTCAATAGGGAAAATGTTTTAGCATTTTTTGATCAGCACATATCTAAACATAATTTAGTGCAAGATTCATATAAACATAGGGAGTACAATTGTTTCATACAAAAGCGGCGAGTTACACATGTTTGCCAAATTTTCGGGAAGTTTCTAGGTCCAGTTGACTTTTTTTGCAAGATAATATGTTTCTCATTTATAAATAAAGAACAATATACAAAGCACATATACATAGATCTTACATATCTAGAAAGACAGGATAAATCTACGTGACAAACCAACGCTTATCCGTCTCATTCGGCATCGCGTAGCGGCCACCAAAACCTCTTCACCCGAGCTCGACGCGGCTCCATCGCTGATCGGCAGCTTTTCGGACCTCCAAAGTAGTTTGCCATAGGACAAACCATTGTCGTTGAAAGAATCAGACCGAGGCAACACGACCTCAGACACGTCATCGAACTTCAGAACCGGCACCCCCCGCATGACGACGTCGAGTAGTGAACCAGAACCGTCAACCTCCAACCACAAACCCAGCACAAGGTGCACCATCTTCCATCTGTCACTAGCACAGACAACCGTCTGCACGTACTCCTGGAGAAATCCTCTCTGCTCCACGATGGCGTCGGAGACAACGCCGCAAAAACGGGGACAGAGCAGGAGGAAAGACTCATATGAGGAAGTCGCCGTCGAAACAAGAACCCTAAAGCCACCGACCTGAAAGGTCGACAAGCACACGACGCGACCAACTCTGAGACACCGCCATGAATGACAACGCCGGTGTGGGAGTAGAGTTGAGACAAATTTATTCATCCGGGCGCCGCTCCCACTACCCAACGCACCACGATTTGCAAAACCAAACCCTAACTACAGAGCGGAGGAACCAGACCCCCTCCTTCCCGCCGCCGGAGCAGCAGGCGGAGGGAGAGGGGGAACGCCGGTGGAGACTTGTTTTTGTGTAGATTGAGCCTATTAAGTACAAGCATGTTCAAAATTAAAATTTGCACTTTTTCCCTTTTTTGACGGTCAGTTTTATTTCCTTTTCACACATTTCGGGGGATAGTTTTGTTCGTTGCATGTTGGCGACAACCCAAAGCAAAGCAAAAGCAAAAGCGTGCATCACTTGTCACGCACTTCACTTCCCCATGGCCGTTTACCAGCGGTCGAGCCGAACCAGACCAGTCAGGAGATCCCATCGCCACCTGTCCTCCGACGAGCGCAAATCCCACCGTTGCTAGGCCAAAACCCAAGCTGAGAAAATCCGGCCACTCCTCCTCCATAGCGGCACCGCCGCGATCACTCCTCCTCCATCCAAGCTCCCGCCCCTGCTCACGCGTCGGCGTCGGCGTCGGCCGACCATGGAGTACGCCTACGCCAAATCCGTCGCGGAGGTAAGGCACTGCTGCCACAGCATCACTGGATCCCCCTTCACCGCTGCCGCCGCCGCCTCTCACGGATCTGGTCGCCTCCCCCACGTCCTCGCAGGTGCTCGAAGCGTTCGGCGTGGATCGGACTAAGGGCCTCTCCGACTCGCAGGTGCTGCTTCTGACTTTTAAGCCCGCCCTGCTTCTGATTTTGGTCATGCGTTGGACTGATTTGGTCTTTGGCTTGTCTCCGCAGGTGGAGCAGCATGCGTTGCTTTACGGCAAAAACGGTGAGAAGCTTCCTGCTGTCCTATGCGTTCCTTAAGCAAGGAAATGTGGTCTGCATGAACTTGCTCTGTGAGCTCTTTGTACTAGCAAACGCATACCTTAGAACTGCTGAGATTATCCGGCACAACCATTTGGGACTAATACAGACATAATTGCACAAGCCACTGCTTTTAACTTTCTAGTACCTGAATGAAAATTTAAAGTTACTGTAATGTTGATTGAATTGGATTGGTACAGCTTTCATGCTTGGAGTGTAGTTCAGGCACCCATTACTTTCTCAGTAAAACTTAAAAGCTTCAGCTGTGACCCCTGCACAATTTTGGTGGCAGGCATATTTATGTTTTCAGTTTTCACATCTGATCTTGCATTGCGCTCACCCATTTTTGATTATTCTTATCATTATTGTGGCCTCTAACTGAGTTCTGTGCTTTGTTCTCGTGCGTGGATTATGTTCAGAGCTGCCCCAGGAAGAAAGTAAGTTATCGGCTCTAACTTCTAACCGTTGTTTCCAATTGTTTGCTATCAGGAAATGTTGGGTATTCCATTTTCTTTTTTAATCATAGGAACACAAATTGTCAATGAAATTCTCTATAGAAAATACACTAAGCTTGACATTAGCTCTGATTTCTTACTCCACAATTGTGTAGTCAACATACAACGTAATTGCACAAAATCCAAATAAGTTATTTCCTGCTAGCCATACATGTGAGTGCTCTTTTTTTATCATCTAATCTAGCTGAATATAAGTCCAAGTGTACCATGGATAAGAACAAATGATGCATGAAAACTAAGAGATAGTTACCAATATTGGGGATAGGCCCTATTAGTTGGCATGCTATAATTACTCGGAAGAATTTAAATATGATGAGAGAAATTATTGTAACGGTTGTATGCTTGGTTTCCTCATTGTACTTATGTAGTGAAACAACAATTTCGGAAATTTAGACTTCTGTTATGACAGGAGAGTATCATTGAAACTAAAGCTCTACTGTCTGGTAATTCTTCTAAAAATGTTTCTTTGTTAATGCAGTAGAAAATGTTAATGGTAGTAGCATATATTATGTGTATTAGGGGTATCTGCAGTATTATAGTTTTGTGTACCTTCAATCTGTTAACATGAAACTTCTGACCCAGGTACCCCCTTCTGGAAGTTAGTTTTGAAGCAGTTTGATGATTTACTTGTCAAAATACTCATAGCAGCTGCTGTGGTATCCTTCCTTTTGGCTCGATTGAATGGTGAAACTGGATTAACAGCATTTTTGGAACCATCTGTAAGTCTTTCCATTTGGTGGATATATGCTGCGTGCAAAATGATGTGTGAAGTGCCACATGCAGGCAGGCTGTAACTAACAAGGTGACTTTTATTCGTACAGGTCATATTTATGATACTAGCAGCAAACGCAGCAGTTGGAGTGATCACAGAAACAAATGCTGAAAAATCTCTTGAGGTTCTTGCTTTAAACAAGGCTCTAATGTTGTTCATAATAGGCAGATCTGGTTTACTGCTGTTTGATATGTTTTTTGTGTGCACATGTTGTGAGATATTATGTGTACCTTTAATCTTCGCCTTTCCCTATATTTTTTGTTCTTACGAACATCTACATGATATACATATCGTTGGAGCTTGAAGTGTTTAAAGACTGTTACCTTATCACTTGGATGCATAATTGCGTATACACCATGTTAGCCCTGGTTATGTCTCTGGTTTACAACCTCGACTGTAGCAAAATGTTATAGCAATAGTAAGGGCTTCTTTGATACAAGGGGATTTTGTGATTTTTGGAAAATCCAAATCCTTAGGAAAATTTCTGTGCATTCTATGTTGGAGGAAAATTTCTATCCACTCAAACCTCTTGTTACAGTTCCTGTTGCGTGTCAAACGCTCTTTGGTCCTATTTGTTGTTTTTCTATGCATTGCTAATCTAGTTACTTAACATTATCTTACACTATGTAACTACAATTGGCATTGCAATGACCAACTCTTGTTGACCATCCATAATGACTTGTTGATAAAAAATTCTGTAGGAGTTGCGAGCATATCAAGCTGATGTTGCAACGGTGCTGCGTAATGGTAAGAAACTTCTGGATTGATTGTTGCATTTCAATCGTGGAAGCACATTTCCGTGCAATTATTTATTTACTGTCTTCTGACTCAACCTTTTCTAATTTGTGAGTATGAGTTGCATCTACTCTTTTAGTTTTGAAATCTCAGATATGTATTCTTATCCATTTCACTTGAAAAATTCAAGTTCTACATAATGCACGTGCTATGGCACTGGCATGTGACGCACGAACTGATATGTCACTGAGACAGCAGCTGTGATATGAATGAAAGTTACCCTGCAAACATTGGTGGCTTTGGTGCATTCCCTACTTATACTGTGGAAGCAGCATCCTAAGAAGACTCTTGTACAAACCCTAGTTCCTTGCAGTTATTTGTTTTGTGTGCATTATGTTCATCAAAGTACGAATCGGGCTGCATTTGTAGTTTTTTTTGCGGTCAAACTGGTTTGGAAGATGATGAGTTGAAGCAAAAATGCTTTGTCTAAGAGCGACATTATATCATACTTGTTTGCTCGAACAGTGCATTTTACATCAGATTTAATCTGGTAAAGGGTCTTGTATTTGCTGATATGTGACAATGTTTTATCTTACTATATGTGATTTGATCGATATATCTTCACTTTACAAATCCATCAGTAATATTACTAATGTTCTTTTGATCATGGTTATTCATATGATTGAGACACTTGTCAATGTGTAATTTGGTAGGTTGCTTTTCGATACTTCCAGCAACAGAACTTGTCCCTGGAGATATTGTAGAAGTGGGAGGTACTGTCCAATTACATTCAAATGATTTCCGTTGTACCATGCCAAGTATGTTCCTGATCTAACTTGGTCACATCCTGTTTTTTTTTTGGAGAAGTTGGTTGCAAAGTTCCGGCTGACATGAGAATGGTTGAAATGCTAAGTCATCAATTGCGTGTTGACCAGGCGATTCTGACAGGTACTTGTGCTGTCCCGTGCCATCCTCTTATTCATTCTAATATGAACTAAATTTAATATTTCATTGTGGCACTGTTGTTTTACAGGATAAGATAAGTCTGATGTTTATTTTTGTATCCGTGCATTGATCTGGCAATGCCGCTATCACTAGAAACAGTGTTAGGTGCATGCTGTAAGCTATCAACAGCTCTACTTTGTGTTTCTGAATCGTATGTTTATTTTGTGGATTATTCTAGGAGAAAGCTGTTCAGTGGCTAAAGAGCTTGATTCAACTTCAGCAATGAATGCTGTCTACCAGGACAAAACAAACATTCTTTTCTCGGTAGGTGTATATCTGCCACTCTGTATCTGGTAGCGTATAGTACATATATTTATCCTTTTGATTGTTAAATGTAGGGGAAAAATAAAGTAAACATGCATTTAAAGTGAAATATATACTCCCATGCGGACCATGGATTGGGGATGAATGAATCAGATTTGGATGTTCCTGAGAAATGTAGATGGTTCCAAAGAAACAATGTCCATCATATATCCTTCATCCAATAATCATTGTAGAAGCTCGCATGATTGCACCTACAGAGGAGTTAGCACTTAATATACCTACATAAATTATTGAAATTGGTGCCAGACATCTCTTGTCCTCCCTTATTATTAGTGAGCATATTTGGTTGCCTGTTGTAGAAAGATCAAGATTCCATGAGTACAAGTATGCCCTTTGATTTTTGTTTAAGATTATGTCATCCTCTGATTATCTTCTGAACTGTAGTGAAACTCTAACAATTGAGAATTTTAACACATAAAAAATAGCTAATAAATCTTCATGAACTGCTCAAATTCAAATTGCTGGATCAAATTTCAAAGTACATCTCAATGAACATCTTCTCTTTGAACTTTTGCTCAGGCAGATATCCTCCAGTTCCTTCTTCTGAGCTTTGCTTGCTGTCTGCTGTCTTTGCTTCCCAGGGTACTGTTGTAGTAGCTGGTAGAGCCAGATCTGTTGTTATTGGCGTTGGTTCTAGTACTGCAATGGGAAGTATACGTGATGCAATGCTGAAAACGGAGGATGTAAGCTGTCAATTTGCCTCGTATGCATATTATTTTAATAAGACTGACCAATGATGTTTCCCGTTCAAATTGTATGTTGTCACTTTAGGCTTCTTGCTGCGCTAGTATTATTTTGTTTCTTAGAACTTTGATTAATTATGACCTTAACCTGATGCTTTATGTATAGTGATGAACTGATGATAATACGCATTGACAACATTCCCACACATTTTCAGGAAGCGACTCCACTGAAGAAAAAACTGGATGAATTTGGTACTTTCTTGGCAAAGGTAGCTGACCATTGTTTTTTCAACACGTTATGAATAGTTTTTCGTCTTCCAAAATCAAAGGGGAAATATTTCCTGAAAATTTATGACTGAAGAGAATTGATGGAAACATCTTTTGGATTGAGAGCCACAGAGTTCTCAATGAAAGCTAACCAAAGTTGAACATAGTTTCCTTTGCTCAAGGGCCTCAGTGGTTTGGTATATCCATTTCAAATTTTCTGATAAATTGGTAATATAATAAAAACATTATAATATTTTAGTTTGCCCTCAATTAATATGCATGTTTTCCACTTTTTTTTATTAGTTCTGATGCCTTTTATCCGAGCTCATAGGTTTTTCTAACCTGTAAGATGCACATATACAAAATATACTAAGTCATACTTACCTAGCTAGAGTTGCAGTTTCATGGCATGATGCATGTTTGTTCGCTAGATGCGTGGCATATAAGTTGTGTTGGCCGTGAATCACCGTTGTTGTTTCAGAAAACTCGTTTTAGGCTTCATCACATTATGTTTTTTCTTCTCAGGTGATAGCCGGGATCTGTATTCTTGTTTGGGTTGTAAATATTGGCCATTTTCGAGATCCTTCTCATGGTGGTTTTCTTAGGGGTGCTATTCATTATTTTAAGGTATATCACTGTTCCTGTTCTGTGAACGTACATTTCTTGGCATTCGTTCATTGTTGGTTGACCAGCAGTCCGCTATATATTATCTCCTTACATTGTGTGAGTTGGCAAATATTTCTGTAATACAATGAGCAGAGAAAAGGTCGTTGGGTGTTTAAGACGAAGTGCAGAATTTGGTATAGTTGGTTTTCTTTCGCAGACTGCATCTGCATGACCTAGTAATGGTGACATCTTCTGACTTGATTATTATTGAGAAATCTTCTCTTTCATGGAAGCTACATCCACACAAATTAGCCCTGGTTATTGGTGTTATGCTCGATAGTTGCATGCATGTTTAGAATGTCATTGTTTAGTCAATTCTTGTAACTCATATATGCATGCCATTGCATGAGGTTGCTCTGTATGTTCTATACCTTGTAACTCAATCGTTTAGATATGGTTGATGCTAGCAAATTTCGTTTCATTTCATATCAAGTTGAGTGACTTAAAATCTTAAATGTGATCCTTGTTCATATAATTATGTTTAATTGTGTCCATTACTCCATTAAGTCCACCTACCTACATGCGTTTGGTATAGAGCTGTCAATAATCTACCTTCGATTAGACATTTCTATTTCTAATACTCCTAACTGATTTTAGACCTATGGACTTTGCTTTAAATATAGATCGTTCTATAATCTTGAAGCTTATTTACTCATTACTTCATGTTATAATTATACTCCTGCATAGTAAATGTGCGCGTTCTCAATGGTAAATGAAGCTTTCTCACTTACTGATAGAAAAAATGGTAATGTTTGTGAGTAATGAAGGGCTGTAGTCCTCTGTACCTCATGTACCTGAAGCTAGAATGATTTGTACTTACAACTGGAGGGATTAGTTGATTTTGTTACTTCCTTATACCTCGGTGACTAGTTATACTGCTTGCATTTAACCATTATTAAATATTGTGTCTAACTTTAATTTTCAGAAAATATACATACTCTACACTTACTTTCTTTTGATAGGTTGCTGTTGCCCTTGCTGTTGCGGCCATTCCAGAAGGTCTCCCAGCTGTAGTAACAACGTGAGTTCCATACAAATAATATATAGATTTCCAGTAGTGCCAAGTGAAGCATTTAATCTGATTCAGTTGGTATATCAGTATAAAGTATCTGATTTCATTTCAATCAGTTAATGTAAGGGTATAATTCATATTTCCAATTTTTTATTTTGTCATGACGTTTCTTTCAGTCAATTAATTATTAGTAAAGCAGGAACTTGAGTCATATTAAAACGGAAAGTGTGCTAGTTCGGAAGTTTGAAAGAGTGTATGACATGCCTTGTAAATCGTGTTTAAACAATTGTGAAGTAGCTAAGCATTGGGGTTTTATGCATTGTAACACAACGAGATCTCTTTGTCTCTAGTAGCCAGGTACTGAACTTCATTTCGTTGTGTATGCTGTGTACAATTTCTACTGCTTTCCAGAAAATTAGTCATTTCTACCCGACTGACTATTCGAAGAGGGGGAGAATCGTTTGTGTGCAGCTGTGTCGGCCATGACTCTGGTTAAAAACCTAGAAACATGATACTGTGCATTATCAATCCTATCCTGATGTTTTAAGTTTTTGTTCCTTTTATACTCAAGTTTAGTGGTTTGCGTTGTTTCTTCTTGAAATGAATATAACATATCATTGTCCGATTTTGCTTCTAGGTGCTTAGCTCTTGGTACCAAGAGAATGGCTCGCTTGAATGCAATTGTCAGGTCTTTGCCCTCTGTGGAGACATTAGGATGCACGACAGTTATTTGCAGCGACAAAACGGGTACTCTTACGACAAACATGATGTCTGTGTCCAAGGTGAATATTCCACTTTACAATATCATTAATCATTCAGGTGGCCTTTTTCATTTCCTTTTCCTTTTTCTTGAATGAATAAGCACGCAGTGGGAGGACTGAAATACAATACACATTTACATTCAAGATTATAGTCTTTTTTTACATTGAAGAGTAAAGTCTGTTACACTCGGCCAATATATTATGTTCACACGTAAATAAGAAGTATTTTTAATATCCCAGGTATGCGTTGTGCGGTCTGTGCACCAGAGACCAATAACTGATGAGTACTCTATTAGTGGAACAACATTTGCTCCTGATGGGTTTATATATGATGCCAGTGAGTTGCAGGTATAAAGATGTATTTTACATTTGTAATTAATTTGGGATCATTATAGTGCAGCAGCCTGAACCCTGTATTTTCATGTGTCTAACTGCTTAAAGTTATGTTTTTTGACTGTAGTACAATAACACATTCTCTAAATAATACCAACTGTTACAACTCATGACACCTGACCAAGATTGTCACTATTCACTAGTCTTGTACCCTTTTTTTCGAGAAAGCGCAAAAGCTTTGCGTTTCATTTCATTGAAAAGGTATATAAAGTTCATTTACAGTCCTCCAAGGAGGCGAAAGGCAAAAAACAGTCTTGTACTCATTACTCTGCTAAGCTCAGCTTTACCAGGGTATCTTGCATTAGAGTCGAATAACAAAGTATGATGGTACATATGATAGGACAGTAGACAGAGTCTTCTAGATGCTGAGTTTAGCATGCAAATTTTGGCCGAGATGTATGCAACACCTGTACCCATCGAGGCAAGTGTTAGGCCCATGTAGATGGATTAATCCCGTGAGCAGCCGTTTCAGTATACTGCGGGACCTGGGGAACCCTTCGAGTTATTCATCGAGTGACCCATGATGTCCCTTAGTTAGTGTTGCAAGCATTGATACATGTTCCATTTTGCTTTAGGAACTAACTTTTGAGGGGATTTTCATCTGTTGCAGCTGGATTTTCCTCCTCAATCCCCATGTCTCCTTCATATAGCCATGTGTTCAGCTCTTTGCAATGAGTCCACTTTACAATATAATCCTGATAAAAAAAGTTATGAGAAAATTGGGGAGTCCACTGAAGTTGCTCTGCGTGTTCTGGTGGAGAAGGTCAGTTGTTAGTTATAGAATTGACTCAGGAGTGCATTTTTTTGCTTTCATTCGAAATTTCAATCTCAATCTCAATTTAATGTTCATTTTGTTTGTTGCTTAGGTCGGTCTTCCTGGTTTTGATTCAATGCCTTCAGCTCTGAACATGCTAACTAAGCATGAGCGTGCATCGTACTGCAATCATTACTGGGAGAATCAGTTCAGAAAGGTTATTTCCTCTACTGGTTGGCATTGCTATATTGATCTTCTTTTCTGTGGATTGTATTTGCACTTCCTTTAAGAGTGCCATCTCTTCTCCCTTATGTCCATTACTCGATTTGTAGCAGAGCATCCTTGATTGTGAGTTGTTTTGCTAGCATAAATTGGCATTAGAAACATTATCCTTGTGTAACTGGACAAAGTACTGCAAGTTCAGCTGTTGTATAGAAATTGCTGGTCTGATGAATAGATGTTAATATCATCATGCAAAGTCTGTACTGAACATGCCCAGTTTCCCACATGACACATGCATTGGTTTCTGGCGGATTTTGTGGAATATGATGCCATTAGAACTATTGCCATCCTTAATTGTTTTCAAACTGGTTAGTCTTTCCAATTGTGCGTAGCTGACTTGTATCAGGCAGCCATACTAGCATTTAGTTAGTAACAAATAAATGTCTGATACTTTATGCAACTATGCAAGTACTTATGAAGTTCTTATGGTATCAGCAGATATACTAGAATATTCTGACTGTTGAATTACCTATTTTTTGTAACTATTGAGTGTTAAGTTATTGATCTCAAGGCACTATCTTAGGTAAACTGCACTTGACACAGATGAATATTCTGCTCACACTTTGACTATACTGCCTATATGCAAGAAACATCATTTTGTGCATGCTGTATAGTCTGACTGTCTGTTACTTATTTAATTTGTATTGCAGCTCTGTTTTTTCAGATCTATAGTATGAAATTTCTTATGGTTTTAAATTTTCTGATTTATTCTTTAGATATCAGTTCTAGACTTTTCCCGAGATCGCAAAATGATGAGCGTCCTTTGCAGTCGAAAGCGACAGGAGATTATGTTTTCAAAAGGTGCCCCTGAAAGTGTAATGGCTAGATGCACACATATATTGTGCAATGATGATGGTTCTTCTGTACCATTGACTATGGACATACGCAATGAGCTGGAAGCTAGATTTCAAAGGTTAGCATTCTTTGCAGCCGAAAACGACAAGTGATTATGTTTTCAAAGGTGCCCCTGAAAGTGTAATGGCTAGATGCAAGTTGAATATTCAATTCATATAGGCAGATTTAACAAATACAACTAACCATATTTTTGACTCCAATGGACCTCGGTAATTTTGACCAAACCCTGCCTCTGACTCGGCACTCGGCAATATCTTCATTGTTAATGATTTTGTTATTTTTCAAAAAATATACACGTAATACTCTTTTTTACATCGAATGCTTTGGTTGATTATGTTTAATGATTACCGAATATTTCAGTTTTGCAGGAAAAGATACCCTAAGGTGCTTAGCATTAGCTTTAAAACGGATGCCAGAAGGCCAACAAAGTCTTTCCTATGACGATGAGGCAAATCTCACATTTATTGGATTGGTATGCTTTGTCACTCCTGCTGGTTCTGTTGTTTCTTTTTTAATGGTCTTCTACATTTTTCACTCATATTATGGGCTTTGCTTTTGTAGTCAGGTATCGATTTACGTTAGTTAAGATAATAGAGGCATTGATAAAAAAATTTGAGGCATTTTTGCTACTGTTTTAGGTTGGGATGCTTGATCCTCCAAGAGAAGAAGTTCGCAGTGCTATCCAGTCTTGTATGTCTGCTGGGATTCGTGTTATTGTTGTTACTGGGGATAACAAGGTTGGTGAACTTATATTGGTTCATTTTTGCGACGAGGTGATCTTTTGCTACTGGCGAGAAAATAAATATGTGCTATTTTAGTCCACTGCAGAATCTCTGTGTCGGCAAATTGGGGCGTTTGAGCATTTAGATGACTTTACAGGGTATTCATATACAGCGTCAGAATTCGAAGGCCTCCCTCCTTTGGAAAGGGCGAATGCACTGCGGAGGATGGTTCTGTTCTCCAGGTGATTTTATTGTCATTACCTTGTTAAAATTTAGGACGTAGCTACCCCCTTGCCAAATGGATAATGACATCCCAGTATCTCTTGTAATCGGCTCCATGTACATAAAGAGCATAATGCAGTAGCATTACTATGCTGGATGAAAAATGTCCTATTTAGTTTTCAGGTCACCCAGCTCATTGCTGATGAATTAGCTCTAGTGACGCACACAGCTACTGCTGCTATAAGTGGTCGTAGGTTTATCCAGTGACTGAGACCTTTTTGTCGAGAAAACACAAAAGATCTTTGCGTTTCATTTCATTGGAAAGGTAGAAGCTTGGTTACAACCCTCCTAGGAGGTACATCAAAACGAAAAGATTACATCTAGTGAACATCCCAGGTATTCCCACTGTTCCTAAATATATGATGTTTTAGGTATTTCACATGTTGACTAGATGCGGACTGAAATGAGTGAACATACAGTCATACACATTAAAACGTGTCTAGATACATATAGATACATGTGAATCTGGAAAAAGGCTAAAACATCTTATATTTAGGAATGGAGGGAGTAGTTGGCAAGACATCCCTGAGCCCAAGTGCCCCGGCACGAGCCCATAGCATCGCTTCCTACTTGATCAGCGTCACACATGAGCTCACAGAGCCTTGAGCACCCTGGAAGAAAATGCGTTCCTCTGCCAGACCATCAATGGCACAAGCAAGGTGGCCGAGGCAAGCCCTTTACGCATGGCCGTGGGCGTGTCCTGCTTAGCTGCGTTCCACCCGTCCACTAGGGACGACGTGCTGTCGTCAGGAGCAGAGCAGGGAAGGCGCAGCCAAGCGAGGATGGCGTGCCAGACTTGTCGCGAGACGGGGCAGCCGCTGATCAGGTGTTGCATCGTCTCCGGATCTTGATTGACAGTGGGCAGGCGTCATTGTGTTGAAGGCCACGTCGTGCGAGGCATCCAGCAGCGATCGAGATTGGCAAGCCAGTGGAAGAATTTGACCCGTGTGTGTGTGTTTGTGGGTGTGTGTGGGGGGGGGGGGGGTGCAGCTCTTCCAGGTGATCATCCAGGAGGAGGACGCCGATCCATGGAACATAGCAAGGTAGCAGGATTGAGCAGAGTAAGTACCACTCATAGTCCAGCGCCATTGCAGTTAATCAGGGGCCTCTGTAAGCATGGTACCCTCGACGTCCTGCCATAGTTGCAACTCTTGGCGAATCTCATGCAGTCCAAGGACGCCGAAGATATCCTGTGCCCAGCGGGTGCTCGAGGAGGCCGTCGGCGACCGTCCTGGTCTTCCTATGGCGTTTGGGCATGCACTTGTAGAGTAGGGACGCGATTTCCCGGACAGCATGACCGTCGATCCATCGATCCTCCCAGAAGAGGTTGGTGGCGCCGTTGCCAAGCCACATCCTGGTGGACGCGAAGAAAACGTCGCGTTCCACGGCAGAAAATTGGATCTCCAAATGGCTCCATGCCCTGTCCGCGTCCGTGCGCGAGAACCGTAGCCAGTGCAGACGAAGCGTGAGTCCAGATCGCATGAGATCATGCACGCCCAGGCTACCAAGGGCGATTGGCCGACAATCGCGGAGCCAATTGACGTGGCAGTTGCCTACCTTGGCTTCAGCGCGGCGGGTCCAGAGGAAACCCCGTTGGATCTTTTCCATCTGTTTCATCGTCTTCTTCGGCGGCGCGTGGACGAGCATCTGGTGGATTGGGATGGCCCCAAGAACAGCTTTGATGAAGGCGAGCCGTCCAGCGTTATTCATCATCTTGGCTTTCCAGGTGGAGAGCTTGCCGGCCATGGTGTCCATGACGGGCTGCAGCTGCGCCACGGTGAGGCGGCGTGTCGTGAGCGGTATGCCCAGGTATGTGATTGGCAGGTCCACAATTGGACAGGCCAAGAATTGGGCCACCGCTGTCCCGTCGTCAGTGTCGCAGCGGAGGAGGGAGGCTGAGCTCTTAGCAAAATTGACCTGGAGGCCCGAGACCCTGACGGAACAGGACGACGTCGTCCGCGTAAAGCGAGATCGTCGGGATCGGCCGTCGAGGGTGCAGCTGTTGAAGGATGCTCAGATCGACAGCTCGCTTGATCAGCTTTCCGAGGACGTCGACAGCGAGCACAAAGAGCTGAGGCGACAGAGGCTTGCCTTGATGGAGGCCACGTTGATGCCAAATCGGTGGCCCCGGCTTGCCATTGATGAGGATCCGCGTGTTCGCCGAGGTGAACAGGAGCCACCCAATGAAGCGATCTCCAAAGCCATATTGGCGCAGAACTTCAAAGAGAACGGGCCAGTGACTGAGACTGGAGCTCTTATTCTCCTATTTATAGTGTTGTTCATACTAGATTTGTTCCAGTATTGGGTGCCTTGTTACTTATGATATAGCTCATCAGAATAGTATGTCATTGACAAACACAATTTTGAATAGTATGAACAACCTAGTGACGTGGAACAAACTATATCCTTGCTTACCTATGTGTGAAGTGACTGCATGGGGCTTCGTGACAAATCAGACAGAAAG
>CAMZMU010000048.1:28987865-29074873 GCA_947311845.1 Poa pratensis
CAGACTTCCAGTTTTGTACTCTCGACTGTCTTTTTGTACCTAAAAAGTTTTACTGCATGGTGCAGAGTGGAACCTTCTCATAAAAAGATGCTTGTTGAAGCCTTGCAAACACAGAATGAAGTGGTAAGCTTGTACATTTATGCACAAATTCTACATGTTGGTAAAGTGTCCATTCGGTTTCTTTAGTCTTTATGAATAAATGAAATTTTTTAGTTGCATGGAATTAAGCTTGTACATTTATGCACAAATTCTACATGTTGATAAAGTGTCCATTGGTCTTCTTTAGTATTTATGATAAATGAAATTTATTTAGTTGCATGGAATTGGTCATAGTAATTTATGCTTCGTTCCCCCTCTTCATGCTATAATTCAGTTTACACAATAGTCATGTTCGTTTCACATGCAAGGTTGCAATGACTGGTGATGGCGTCAATGATGCACCTGCCTGAAGAAAGCATATAGGAATAGCAATGGGATCAGGAACTGCTGTTGCAAAGGTATTACTTTTCTTGAAGTAAACAGGAACATCAGTATTCATTATCTCGAGTTTTTTTTCTTCCACTTGTTTCTTCAGTGAGTGTGTTCATTCATTTCTTAGTTGCTGTTACCAACTTTTTGGATTTGAACTTACGTTTATGTTTCTATTTCAGAGTGCTTCAGACATGGTATTAGCTGATGACAACTTCGCTACAATTGTTGCTGTAAGATTAAGTTCTCATTAATTTACATACAAATAAGACATAACCATTGGATCTTATTGCGTTTTGTGCACTTCAACTTTTGATTATCATTTGTTCATAGGCTGTTGCAGAGGGGAGGGCCATATATAACAACACCAAGCAGTTTATTCGGTACATGATTTCATCAAATATTGGGGAGGTAGTTTGTATTTTTGTGGCAGCAGTTCTTGGGATGCCTGACACACTTGTACCTGTGAGTCAAAACTCCTTAGGTTCTATACTTGTTGAGATGAGATACGTGAACATATTTCTACAATCTATCATCTGTAGTTTAGCATCTCAATCTTTTCTCTTCGTTTTTGATAGAATGTGGCAACAAATACAGTCATATGTAGCATGTTTATCTTGTCACTAAATTTTCTTTCCTTTGTACTACTATACTTCTTAACATATATTTCTTAACATCATTCAAATTTGTGGATCTTGCTGATTGTTTCTATTTGGATGGAATATCTGTTTTACCTCTCTACTCCATCACTTTGTAGGTTCAGCTACTCTGGGTAAACCTTGTTACTGACGGGTTACCTGCAACTGCGATTGGTTTTAACAAGCCTGATGGCAACATCATGACAGTTAAGCCCCGTAAGGTAATATAAAGTGGTAATGTACCCGATGGTAGGGGACTTCCCATCTTATTCATTATTGGAAAGGATAATACACCTTACATGGGCCGATAGATACATGTATCTGTGCTTAACAATGATTAATATCTTCTAAATATTCAGATTGTTGTTGATTTTTTCCTTATAAACTAATGTACGTTATATTGTTTCCCTATTATTACTTTAATGATTGTACCGACTTCAGTTAAACTTGTTAGCAGTTGACTGTATTGGTATAGAAAGTACTTCAACTAGCTTGACTATGTAGCTGTTCTGGTGTATTAGAAATTCTGAAATCTTCTATCATCTGTGGAATATAGCAAGGCCACAGTCAACCTTGTCCACAGTATAATGGCCTCATGGAAACCTCACTTTTCACTATTAAAAATCTTTTGGCACAGGAATATTGCTAAGTGCTATAAACTGGATGCTACAATGGCTAAATCACTTTCTGTTACTTTTGCTTGTGCATATGCTCTAAGTCTATGTGTACATTCGATTCAATGTTGCGTCCATGAGAACTGTTGACTTTTTTTCCTTTTAATTACTGTGTGGTTATGAATTCTAGGTATTCGCCAAAAAGAAGCGGTAGCTATTATGTATCTTTTTTATATTGTCCGATTCATTGAAATGCACTTTCCTGCTGCATATTTGTATTGCAGGTGAACGAAGCTGTGGTCAGTGGATGGCTCTTTTTCCGCTATTTGGTCATTGGTGGTATGCACTTGCTACCTATTAGCTTTACTTAGTATAACTACCTTTCCTTCCATTTTTTTTGTTTCTTATAGTTTTGTTTATGCAGCTTATGTTGGTCTTGCTACTATAGCGGGATTCGTTTGGTGGTTTGTTTATTCTGAAGATGGTCCTAGATTGCCATACTCTGAGCTGGTAAGTTGGGGATCCAAAATTCTTTCTTATTTTGCGCTGCTACTATTTGGTGTTTATTGGGACGTCCGGAACCTAGGTAATTGCTGCACCTGATAGGCTGATAGCAGGGTTACAATCAACCACAGAAGTTTATACTTAAATAAAAATATTGCTGTAGACGATAGTGAAGTACATTTCTTATGCATTGATTGTCAAATATGTCTGCTGTTGGCAGTGGCATTGCTTGCCTATCTCATTGAGTAGCATTTTCCAGGAGATCTTAGTCACAGACATATGCTTGAGTGAGTCTTGCCAAGAAATCTTAAATATTTGCTTGTCAAAAGAAAATAGTAGCAGTGACTACTGTTGCGTGCTGAAAAAATATGTAGGAGACATTGAATTTCCTTTCTATTTGAAAGAAACTTGGAACTCTCAAGTAGGTTTAATATGAACGTTTTCAGGAGTCAGAAGGATTGCTCTGAAATATTTTCTAACATAGGATGCGATAACAGATGTGCATTATGAAACAACTGATTCATGGTTCAGGATTGACCATAATCATGTCTTGGCATCATGCTGAAATAGTGAAATTAGCTTATACAAAGAGAATCCCTTTGCTGGGCCTCAGGCTAGATGGATGGACAGATAATGAAGTTTCAAACTTCCAATTCATATGATTGCTCGGATATACCCATGGATTGAAGGAAAACGCTTACATTTGATATGCAAAAGTTCTGGCTCACAGCCAGAGCCGGTTAGGAATGGGCCTGGGCAGTTTTTATTTTAAAATCGAGCATGTAATTTGAATTTGACTTGTTCATCCTTGTTTATTGACTGATCAAAATTTAAAGATATCAAACTTTGATCTGAATTCTGGGTGGTGCATTGCCTTTGGATCTCACTGTGGTTATCGCTTGGACTTTTACAACGACAGAATGGTGACCAATTCACTTGCATATAAGCATAGCTCAGTTCTGTATTTTTGTGGCTGCTAAACGTTAAATCATTAATAGATTGTTGTATGATTCCTCTCCCTCTGCATGCCTGCTTTACAAGTTTTTTTTATTGTCTATCATCCCTTATTTATTCTTGTTTACAGTTTCTTATTGTGGCTCTTATTCAAACATTACTGATTCTGTAACTCCTGAATATCTGTCTTTTCCTATTGCAGGTCAATTTTGATTCATGTTCAACCAGGCAAACTTCATATCCGTGCAGCATCTTTGAGGATCGCCATCCATCAACTGTTTCAATGACTGTTCTTGTTGTAGTTGAGATGTTCAATGCCTTGAATAACCTAAGTGAAAATCAATCTCTCCTGTAAGATCCCTTATCCCTCATTTCTATCACTATTTTGAACCGAAGTTTTTTCATATAGCACCCAATACACATAATCCATTCTACTAGCTGTAATGTGCAGGAAGCAGTTAGCTTTCAGCGGTGATTTGATTCTTTTTGTGTGTTTATTTATCTTTCTATTGACTTCTAAATGAGAAATCAGATTTATTTTCTTAATTCGTCGATGCTTATCTTACATATCTGCTTATGTTTAACAATCCAGTTTGCCATGTAATAGCTACACCAATAGATTTCTGTGAAATTTGAAACGTAAAGAAATATATTTATGCTATTTCCTTTCTTTGGTGCCACAACAATAGATTTCTGTGAATTGAAACGTAAAAAAGAATTACATTTATGCTATTTCTTCGCTTGGGTTACTATTTAAGAATCTCCATTTTAGGTGGCACGTGTTCATTATGTTATTGCTTAGTACATATTCGGATATTCCCAAACATCAATTTTTTTTCTCTCCCACAAACTCATCAAACCCAGAAATTTTTGCTTAGCACACTGTGGCTTATTACATAGTTAAAGCCAGCTACTTGTTTTTGTTTAGACCTCTTAATTATTTTTTGAAAGTTGTGAAATGGTGACGATGAGCTAGATATTGCTCCCTCTGTTGCAGTTTCTAATGCGCCCACACATTTCGTGTTGGATCATCAGTTTGACCAATGAAATGTCGGTTATGTACTTATGTGCCACAAAAATCATAAAATTATATCATTGAATTCACATTCAGAAGAAGTTTCCAATTGTATAATTTTATGTCACATGACTCATATATTATTTGTCTAATTAATGGTCAAACTTCAATCTCAAAAAACGAGGAGCTTTATAAACTGGGATGGAAGAATGAAGCGTACATGAAATATAGGTGGAAATATGGATGGGGTTAATGCAGTTCAAATAAACGGTGGCATCCACAGCTGCAAATAACTGCGTTTATTGAACCTATGATGGATCGGCACTCGGCAGTAAGGCTGGTAGCCACCGATTAATGGCAGACTAGCAGAGATACTTTGCAGTGGTTTCCGCTAAAACTAAGAAAGATATTTTGCAACGTTGCACTTTGTAGTGCTCAGAAAAGCTTGTGGCACCTGCAAAATATGTGTGTACTAATTCTGGCCCAGTGGCGCCGTCCTGCCTTTTGGCCTGTATGCTTAATGTAGGACACATGTTGAACAAATAAATTAACCCATAACCTGAAATGATTTTCTGCTCTTCCCTTTAATCAGTGTCATTCACCCATGGAGTAACCTATGGCTTGTTGGGTCAATCATTCTGACAATGCTTCTTCACATATCAGTATTGTATACGGAACCACTGTCAGCTCTTTTCTCAGTAAGTCACCCATCTTCATTTTTGTGCAGTTGTGTACCCACAATCCTCGTCATATGGTCACTCTTTATACTAAGATTATTGTAAAGCCCCAGGAAATCCTGATAAATCGTGGTTTCCTTATGCAGGTGTCTCCATTATCTTTGGCCGAGTGGAAAGTTGTTCTTTACCTATCCTTTCCTGTTAGTATTTTTTCTACCTTGACTTGCCATGTTATTCAAATTTCTAGTGAACCTAGTTTTCGCATATAAGAAATGACACACAAAAATTCTGCCTCTGTTTTTTTTAAAGCAGTGGCTAGTTAGTTAATAACTGGACATTCTATATGTTCCTTCTGTACATTTATTTAGCTTTCCTTCGTCACTATTTTGATGAAGTAATTTTACATAATTATTAGGTAATATTGATTGATGAGGTGTTGAAATTTTTCTCAAGAAGCTCTAGAGGTATGTTCTCAAACTGTACATTTTTTTCTTGAAACTTATAGTTTTTTCTGGAAATGCTTCTCCAGTTACTAGTATTGTTTTAGTTACCCATAGCCGATAAGTTTTTATTATTTTCAGCGTGGAGATTCCCTTTACGGTTATGGAGGCGTGAGGTACTTCCAAAAGAATCTCGAGATAATTAATTTTGGGACCAAACTGCTTGATAGAGCACAAAGCTCCACCTTGGTGCGTTGAAACTGATTCTTTTGGACTTGAAGGCTGACAAACATTGTAGAAAATCTGTATACCTCTTTTTACGAAGTGCACCAAACAGCGATTAACAGGAACTATACAGTTTTAATGTATGAAAAGATTAGTAGAGAGCAGTTTGGGATGTATGTTGTACGATCTAGTTAGATATATAGTCAGAATGTCTGAACTTGTAATGGACACTTACCAAAAAGGAGTTCATAATTCCAGTTTTCCCTTGTTGTTACAACAGACCTATCCCCTATGTTAGTTCACATCTTTAATTCTCGTTATATTGACTTTCCGTTCGTAGGAGGAAATGCAATTGATTGTATAACACTAGATGCATATCAGTCAAGTCGTCAGGCGCCTGTGATGCTCATTTCCATGCACCATATGCGAACGGTAGATGTTGCACTTTGAATTCATATTTGTGGTTTGAGAGAAAAAAAGGAGGAAGTTATATTGAGTACAGTACATCTCTCTTCACGGATTTTGAGCGCATCAGAGAAACTTGTAGTCCAGCCACCGTTGAGCCATGGCAAGTCCTTGTTTAGGCCTGTAGCTTATTGCTGTATGGCCACCGCCCTGCCTACGTTTAGAAGCAAATCATGATTTTATCCTGCCACTTCCAATGTATAACATCTCTGTATATATGTAAAGGCATTTCAGTTTGCACATACTGAATATGCTGGAGAAAATCATACGCAGTGCACCTCAGTTAACCTTTACTGTCGCAAATGTCATATGATTGGCATATGCAATTGTGAATCTGCACAAAAAGGCACCAACACAGTGTCTTCTTATGAGATAACACAAAACCAACATAAATGCAATACATCCAACTCTCCCCCTTTATAGACCGCACCATCCGCCCTCGACCGCGGTGGCATGTACCTTTGCACGATGCCACGCCATACTGCACCGTCTTCCCTCGGGCTTCTGGGAGAAGCTACTGGAGGGTAGCTTTCTGGAGAAGCCCTCGTAGAAGCCGAAAATACGGGGCCTAAAAGATGCAGTGCCAAAGTGCAATACAAAAATATACATTACAAGTGTTAGGGCACAAAAATTAGAAACATATTAAAAAATACAGACCATTTACTCAAAGTTTACAAACTAAGCGTGCACTCGGTAACAAAATGCTAAGGTTGCTGCTCAAGTCATCCGCCCACACGCCTCTTGTTTTTCTATAGTACACAAATATTACACATTTGTGCAATTTTTACAAGCACACGTGTGTTGTGGCCGAATGTACAACAATATTTTTTCCAGCATTTAATATAAAATTGATTCCCCAGTAGGCCAGTACTATGTATGGCACACTGACACAATCTCCACAAATTTTCTCAAACAAGCATATAAATGTGTCATGGTACCAGGTACTCCCTCCGTTCGGAAAAAGATGACTTCCATTTGTCCAAATACGCATGTCTAGATACATCCGTATCTGGACAAATAGAAGTCATCCTTTTCCGAACGGAGGGAGTACCTGTTATGATGTGTCGTTCAACCTAACAATACATGGGTTATGCTTGCTACTCCCTCCGTTCAAAATAGATGTCTTCCATTTGTCTAAAAGTGGATGTATCTAGACATGTTACGTGTATAGATACATCCACTTTTGGACAAATGGAAGTCATCTATTTTGGAACAGAGGGAGTAGATCATTAGACTGTTGGCTATTTGATGCGCTTCAAAAGTAGTTGTGATGTCTGAACCTGAAGCGATCGAAGCAGACGCGTCAAAGTGGCTCGTTGTCCAGCCACCTCTGGGCCATGGCAAAGCATTCTTCAGGCTGGTACTCTGGAGCAGTATGGCCACCACCCTGCACAAACAAACAAATCATCAGGGGCTCCATCATGGATAACGAATATGGTTCTCCCAATACAATCCATGTACAAGAGATACAATCTGAAGAGTAAAACAAGATCACCTTTATTGTGGCGAATGTCAAGTTGTTCGCATATGCAATTGTAAATCTGCGCGAAAGAAAGGATGCATTCAGAAGAAGGACATAACACTTCATATTCAGAAGTGCTGAGAAAATAATTTAGATGACTTAACCCTGCAGCCTGGCCATCGAGATGCCATGCCCTCCAGTCATCAACGATGGAGAAGTTCAAGGATCTGATCCAAGCCTGAGTGCCGAGCAATGGCACCTGGAGATCGTGGTCTCCGCTGCGATCACACAGAGTTCGACTTAGAAACATGCGGAAGAAGAGTCAATATGAATAATGAAACTTGCAGTGATGATGTGCCTTTACCTGTACACGAGTGCCCGGTAACCTCTCATGGTTAGGTTGAGATGGTACGGTATGCTGCTATCCATATCAGATGTGTAGGGGAGCACTTTGTTGCACCTTATCCACTCGCCAATTGTTTCCTATTGCCGAATTTATTCATTGTCAAAACCCTCAACTTTGCCTGAACTTCAAAACCGTCTCAAAGGAACCAGAAAATTACCAAGCTGTTCACTTTTGGAGTTTAGGCCGTTTTCAATGTTTGTGTTATGCTCATGCTCCTATATGATGTGGTTTCTCTAGCATTCGATTCTACAAGTCAATATATGACATATCCTAATTTAGAGATAGAAACTAAAATAAGCAGCTTGCACCCGACATGTTACACACTTGCTCTCTCTCACACATACAGATGCACGTTCGTGCTCGCGCTCACATGGGTTGCCCCTTTTTGATGAAGGGTAAGCTGGAGATTTTCCAACTATAGAGAAAGAGAGAGATAGTCGAGTAAGTACTCATCAAGTAGACCCCAAAAGCAAATGAGACAGGAATTTATACATGTTTGGTCCTCCTTGTGGATAATAAGCCTACTCATCTGGTGGCTTTGTATTAGTATGACCAGAATACAACGGGGTTAGTCTCGCCGAGCAGATCAGATCTATACTGCACGATATCTATATGGCAACTTAAAAGAGTGGACTTCCAACCGCTTGAAGATAAAATGGGTGGGAAACTCGTTACTTGGGGAGGCAAAAATATCAATGTGGCCGGCCGTGGTACTTTCGTCAAATCCGTTCTCACCTCACAAGCCATTTTTCACCTCACACCTCTCGTCATCCCCCAGGGTTGCCTCACGAACATGAACAATATCGAGCGAGCTTTCCTTTGGGCCGGCACTAGAGAGGTCTCCGGTGGCAAGTGTAAAATCAATTGGGAGGCGGTGTGTCATCCTACCAAGCTCGGTGGGCTTGGGATCCTCCACCTTGAAAAATTCACGCGAGCTCTCCGATTGCGGTGGCCTTGGTATGATGGCGCGATGCCGCCAAGCTTTGGGTGGGCTTGGGAACCCCTTGTGACTCCGTCAACATGGCTCTCTTTTACGCCTCCACCACCATCTCTATCGGCAATGGCAATATCGCTCCTTTTTGGACTCCCCTTGGCTCAATGGGAGGCGGCCAAAGGACATTGCACGCTCATTTTCGAGGCCTCTACCCGGGAAAATTGGAACATGAAGCAAGCCCTCCATGGAAACGCCTGGATATCAAAAATCAAGATGGACATAAACTTGACTATCCCGCACCTTCATGAATATATTCGTCTTTGGTCGGAATTAAACATGGTGCAACTAAGAGAGGAGGTTGACGGAGAATGGAGAGTACTCCTCCACCTCGGCGACCCAATTTCATGGGGCCAGAAGCACGCTCATGAACAAGGCGGCGTGGAAAGTTTGGGCACCGCCAAAAATCAATTTCTTCTCTAGGCTGCCAACACAAAATAGGCTTTGGACGGTGGATAGGCTTGAGAAAAGAGGTTGGACAAATTGTGGCTTATGCCCCCCTTTGCAAGCAAACTCAAGAAACGGCGGTCCACCTCTTCTTCCAATGCCGCTATACAAAAAGACTTTGGGATATGGTTAAAGGGTGGCTTGGAATTGTGTCCATTTCCACCTCCGAGTGGACGATGGATCTATCCATCAAGTCTTGGTGGTTCAACATGTTGAGCAAAAACATCCCAAACCGCAAGGTAATGGCATCGCTTACTATGCTCACCTCTTGGACTATTTGTAACGAGAGAAACGCGCGTGTCTTTCGACACAGGTCCGCTCCAATAACCATCCACCTTAACATGAAACGAGACTTGGAGTTCCGCGGGCGCAAAACATTTGAGAGATGTAATTTTGGGAGAGTAGTCCTTTTATGTTGTTGCTTTAATTTTCTTGTCAAAACTCTTGTACATTAATTAATGGAAAGAGACAAATCTTTTGCCTCCGTTTCAAAAAATTAATCTATATGGTATATTTCGATCTGGAGAGACTTGCTCGTCTCCCAAAGGCATGTTCTCTTACATGGGAAGTTTCTCCTCATTATGTTGTGGACGGGAGACACTTAGGAAAATGCGCCTCCGCATCCATGTAGAACTTCAATTCGACGGACTCAATGTGTCCCCAGAACTAACTTCCATTTTTCCACGAGTCCCTCTTACATGGATGAAAAGAGCGAACATCTGAAAGGAACCTTGGGTATCGTGTGTTATATATACACGATATACCTAGTAGTTTGTATTACTCCTCTACACCCATGACCTCCTACGGTTAGAGACAATAGTTTGAACTTCATACTCAGATGGCAGCCCTGTAAGTAAAACTAGCCTCACTTAAATGTCACCTTAGCGCGCAAACCACTTTGAAATTAGCAAGAGTTCAAAAGTGATCAAATTTGTTTTTTTTAATTTGTTTCTTTTGTGGTTTGTTTTTGATGATTTGAAAGTTTTAAGAAAAAAAGTAGACTTGAGGAAAACTTCAGGCTTTTAAGGTACACCGTTTTGCAAGCTTAGGGATCTGTTTGACGGTCTGGAAGTTTTAAGGTCAAAAGTAAACTTAAGACTATGTAGGGTTCAAAAGTGTGTTGTTTTGTACTTTTGACCTTGCAACAACAATCTTCTACCAACTAGGTCTAATTTTGGAGACAAAGAAGCTAGTGCTACATCATGATATTAGAAATATATGTGAATACTTTCTAAAAGAAACGCTAGTAACATATCATGCAAGATTACCTCCTTGACCCCGAGGGCGTTTCTTGTCAAGTTATTGTTCATCCAAAAGTATGCAAGATAGTAACCGTATGTCTGCAGTTTAGAAATGAGACACAGATAAGTCCATGATATGGTAATAGAGTGCCATGTGACATTGTCACGTACAGAAAAATTCTTCTATCGAATTGACACTCAGGTGATGAAGAAAAACTGACAAAACAATCCAAATCAGGTCGAATAGGTGCTGCATTTATTTGGATAGATTCTTCCAGCAGAAAGTTTCTTCTTGAAGCATCACCGAACGGTTTCGGCGCAGGGTCGTCGACACAATGTTTGTACAAAACGTGTGCATCTGCAATCTCAAAAATAAGCTGTGGTAAAAGGGATTTCCGTTAGCTGACGTTGGCAACACAAGTAGTTCAGCGAAGAACAATAGGTAAGTACGTATATTTTACATTTTCGATTTTACGCAGCACCCCAGAACACAATTGATTCGACGGGTTTACAAAATCTCCGTTGCAGTTCTTCATTGCAGCCTTTGAAAAAGATGCTACAAATTCTTAATTCAACATGTAGATACTATGAAAAAATGTATCATCGGACTTTTGTCAAAGCAAGTGAATGAGGAACTACCTCGTATATTTGATCAGATATAATCCCAAAGCCATGAGCACTTGGAATTCGGAAATTTGTATCAAACTTGGGGTCAGTTATAGGGTTGCCGACCAGATAGCCCTGGAAATAGTGGCATTAACACAACAAAATAATTACGGACATGATGAGGATCATACACTCATGGAACTCCATTTGCCGTTGCAAATAACAAGTGTTTGAAGGCTAGAGAAAAACTTGCCTTGAGATTAATAAGAGGCTGCTTCCCCTTTTCAATTCCTGGAGCATGGTAGAAGAAAACTAAAAAGCGAGCTTGGTGACACTGAAGAAATTGAAAAATGTATTTTCTTTTCTATTTTTATTTGAAGAACTTCCCGCACTAGTCCTTTAAACCTCGTGAAGAAAATTAGAGCTGCCGTGGAAATGCATTAAGTGGTGATAAATCAGGATATGTGTGTGCAGTGTTCTAAAGAGAGGATCACCTTCTGAAATTCTTTGTGCGATAAATGGAATCACTTTTCCGGCGTATGAATCGCCTCCGACGTAGAAAGGATTTGACAGATACTTGGGATGATCAGTGAGCCACTGCATAACCATGCACAGAGCGGTCAGTAATCAACCGCACGACGTTCTTCCATTCAAGACCGTGCTGACGGTAGGACAACAATTAATCATTTCTCTAATCACCTTATTCAGAAATATTTGGACTTGCAGAGACGATGAGTAGTCTCCGACATCATAGCCTTTGGGATCGCGCGCGTACGAGAAACCAGAGCCGACAGGCGAATCCAAGAAGAGGATGCTTGCCATCTGATAGTCGTCGTGAGTCAGTAAACCAGAAAACAGAGAAGAAAAATGAGGAAGAGGAACATCATCTCAAGAATCATGGATGACGATCTTTGTACCTTCGTCCATGTCAAAGGGTTATATACTAATTGCGGCAGAGCACCAGTATAGGGTGCCAACACAAACTTCACAGGACCTGCACGGCGATGGATGGATCATGGATATCAGACAGCTGATTTTACTGTGAGCTAGCAAGGAAGAAAATTTGTTATTTTGGAGCCCTGACTGACCAACTTCAAAGGCGAGGCCGCTGAAGACAGTGCATCGTGGGCCGCCGGTGAGCCACAGGATCACGGGATCCGTGCTGACGCTCCTCTCCGACTCGACGAAGTAGTAGAAGAGCTCCGTCCCGGTCTCCTCCTCCACGCCCACATACCTGCATCGCACAGCCACTTCAGGATCGAATTAACCGGCCGGCAACGAAGTTTTGGCTGTGGTGCTTACCCCGTTTCGAGATAGAAGGGGAGAGGGCCATCGAATCCAGGCAGGTGTGTGACCACCGTCGACGCCGACGCCGAGCCCGGGAGCAGCACAAGGCCGGGGGAGAGATGGAGCAGCAGCAGCAGCAGCAACGGCAAGAGGTGCCATTGCGTTGCCCCGACAAGCTTGAAGGTCATTTCTTTCTTCCTTTTTTTCCGTCGTCTCTCTACCTCTAGTCACGTAGCATTAGTACTAGTTAATGACCACGTCCCCGTCGATGTAGATATCCCATAGATAGATATAGATATAGATATAAAGGCTGAAAAGATTCTCAGCACTTCTCGCTAGCCACGTCGCCCCAGTTTCGGCGTGGAGATTCCCTTTACGGTTATGGAGGCGTGAGGTACTTCCAAAAGAATCTCGAGATAATTAATTTTGGGACCAAACTGCTTGATAGAGCACAAAGCTCCACCTTGGTGCGTTAAACTGATTCTTTTGGACTTGAAGGCTGACAAACATTGTAGAAAATCTGTATACCTCTTTTTACGAAGTGCACCAAACAGCGATTAACAGGAACTATACAGTTTTAATGTATGAAAAGATTAGTAGAGAGCAATTTTGGATGTATGTTGTACGATCTAGTTAGATATATAGTCAGAATGTCTGAACTTGTAATGGACACTTACCAAAAAGGAGTTCATAATTCCAGTTTTCCCTTGTTGTTACGACAGACCTATCCCCTATGTTAGTTCACATCTTTAATTCTCGTTATATTGACTTTCCGTTCGTAGAAGGAGGAAATGCAGTTGATTGTATAACACTAGATGCATATCAGTCAAGTCGTCAGGCGCCTGTGATGCTCATTTCCATGCACCATATGCGAACTGTAGATGTTGCACTTTGAATTCATATTTGTGGTTTGAGAGAAAAAAGGAGGAAGTTATATTGACTACAGTACATCTCTCTTCACGGATTTTGAGCGCATCAGAGAAACTTGTAGTCCAGCCACCGTTGAGCCATGGCAAGTCCTTGTTTAGGTCGCAAATGTCATATGATTGGCATATGCAATTGTGAATCTGCACAAAAAGGCACCAACACATAGTGTCTTCTTATGAGATAACACAAAACCAACATAAATGCAATACATCCAACTCTCCCCCTTTATAGACCGCACCATCCGCCCTCGACCGCGGTGGCATGTACCTTTGCACGATGCCACGCCATACCGCACCATACTGCAGCGCTACAGTGCGCACTCTACACTATACCATGCACTTAAGCTGCTACAGTACGTGCACTGTAGCACATCTTTTTTCTTTTCATTTATTCCCAGCAAAAATCTGACGGCGCGCGCCGCTTTTGTGAAAAGTTCCTCGCATTTACCAAACAATTACGATTCACTCTATACATGAAATATATGCGCGTCGACGAGTAAGTTCCATTCCCGTGATCGGTTTCGAGTTTGGTCGACTCTAACACTCTAATTTTAGATCCAAATTCGCAAAAACATTTGTCGAATTTTATCAAATTCGTCGCACCCACTCATTCGTTTGAATTTTCCTTTCACGAGTAGATGGATATCATCCTTCCAAACAACTTTCATGTTTTAACCTTTTTATTTTGACGGATATATATATTTCTCTCTAAACTTCAGATTCGTTGTATTTTAGGCTGTGCAAAGAAGATAAATTCTGACAAATTTCAAAGTTTTGAATCCGGGTATTTGGATCTAGAAATTTGTCTTTTAGATCTAACCCATAATAGCATTTTTTGACCTGCCTGTCATATACAAAGTTTTCGTAAACCGAATTATAGTCCTACAATCTCAATTAATAACTCATTTTACAAAACTACGGCACGTACCAATACAACGGGCGCGGCGTGTTTTTTTTAAGAAAAGTCCCCGACTTTTCCAAAAAATGTGAATCGGCCCTCCGGCATAAAACACACGCGCGGACCCTACGCTTTTTTTGCAGGAAAGCCCGCACGTTTTCCACTACGTTTTTCTAGAAAAGACCCCACGTTTTCCAAAAATTATGAATCGGTCCTCCGGTCTACAATGCACACACATCTCCGCGCCGTCCGAATCAGATCCAAAGGCCCGCGCGGCACTTCTGCGGAAAGCCCTCGCATTTACCAAAAATATGTTTCGTTCTCCTTTTCATGATAATATGTAATCTGGGTTCCACGTCACCTGTCAATCCCTGACCGTCCGATCTTGGCGTTTTACGGTTCAGATTAGCTTATTTCCATGCGTTCCCTACATACACTGTAGCTCGCGGATTTTATACCAATCAGCGTCGGCCACGTCTCCCGGTGACGGCCGGTTGCTTTCCGGTTATCCGGTGGCTCCCGGTCAGTCTGTTTGAAGATGCACAGTTCCGCATGCGCACAGTGCGCTCTCTCTCTCTTCTTCTTTTTTTAAACTACTCTCTCTCTCTTCGACAGGCTAGCATGCATGCACGTACCAGCACATGCTCTCTGATAAAAAGCATCAATGATCCGCTCGGCCACTGTGCTTGCAAACAAGCACACGATCCACGTCAAGCTGTGGCTGCAAGTTGATTGGTCCAAAACATATATGCCTCAGGCACGCTTCTGATTGGTCCAAAAAAATAAAACTTCTGATTGGTTCTTAATTTCTCCTTCTATCTCACCCCACGCACGCATACCATGACGCTTCTGATTGGGCTGCGGAGGTGGACGCAAAAAACTCCCTCTCCTCTTTTTACTCATTTTCAGATGCATCCTTTTTTTTTTTGATGTCTTCGGTGTGCAATCCATATGACTGATATTACATGTTGGTTTAAATTGTTGTCAAACACCTGCTATTTTTCTTTTACCTTATATGATAACTTTTTGTGATGGGATTTAGTGAGAAGATCCTTTCAAAAATATTGATAATTTGTGAATTGATTGCTAATATTAAAACCCGGACGGGTTGGTGCATGCCTACACAATATGTCGATCTACTGCGATTCTCTTTAAAAAGTAATTTAGAAGTATCTTGTGTGACCACATCCACAGAACTGCACGAAAGGCCAATTAGTTCCTTATGCTTCAGATACCATGCATTAGTTCTCCATGATTCAGATAGAATTTAGCGTGGAACCAAAATAAATAAGTTATTGCATTAGGAAATTTGGATTTTCAATGTGCAAAAGCTACAAAGTCATTATCTGAGCGAGCAGTTGAATTAATTTGTAGTGTACTGTCAAAAGCTGTTAAAGAGTTATCTAATCGGGTTTCTTACTCCGTGCACATCAGAAACTGGTAATGGGGAATTGCAATGCGACTTACGTTTTCCTATTTGTACATGTCCCATCTTTTGCAGATAGAGGGTTGATTCTAGAAGGCCAACTTTACGAATTTTGGAGAAGTCGTGATTTGCAGAATTGTCGAAGCGGGGAACTTCAGAGGGTAGTTGTCGAAGATACAAGGGTTTGATCCTGAAATTCCACGGAGTAGCGCTGACCACTCCCCTACATGATTTCTGTTTTGGTAATTCTACTAGGCCTAACATATACCATATGACTATATTGTTTCACTACTTGACTTTTTTCCCCTTGAAGAGGTTATTTATTAAGTACAATTCAGATACAATTGTCGACGGGGGCACGACGTGTCGCCGCACCGTGTTACCTAGTCTTGAATTATACTAGGTGAAATTGACGCGCTTTGCCGCACCCGATTAGAGTTATTGGGGTGTGTTTGTTTCCTTTTGTAGTTTTGTAAAAAATGGTCAAATTGCTCGAACTATTAGAAATGGTTGAAATGTTCAAATATGTTTGTATTTTGCCATAAGTAGTTAGCATTTATTTTTCTGAGCATTTTGATATAATATTCATATTTTTCGGATGGACAGATTTAAAGGTATTGATTTTACAATATTAAGCATTTTCTGGAAATTGTTTAATTAAACTGGTCCAACCTGTCAGAAATTTAACAATTTGTAAAAATATTTTTGAAAAATAAAATTCTGACAGGCCGGACGCGCGTGGATGCGGGCTACCCGCAGGTGGCGGCGCCGCTGCATTTGGGTCACCGGAGCGTCGCCGGCGGCGACCAAACGCGCCGGCCGGAGCAAGCTCACGGCGGCTGGGGCAACCAAAGCGAGAGGAAGCGGGAAAAGAGGTCCTGGAGGACCGGGGACTCACCATGGAGCTCGAGGAGGTGTTGAATCGTCGAGGCGAGGTCGAGGACGGCCGGAATGAAGCTCGCCGGCGGCGGAAGGGAACGGCGAAATTCATCGGGCTCCTGGCTTCCCAGCAAGCACGAGTCGACCAGGAGGGAGAGGGAAGCACGGCGAAGCTCTAGGGGGCCTCGGTTCGTCGTGGGGGAGGCCGGAGACGACGGCGCCGCGGCGGCGGCCGTACGGCTAGGGTTACGTCGTCTTGAAGATGAAAGGCGTTTTTGCAGAAAGGTACCTGAGTTTTCCAAAAGTTGCAAATAAATCCCTGCGGTACTGTAGATACTGTAGAAATCTACAGTAACGGTGGGGCCAGGAGCGAGGAGAGCGGGCGAATTGCTCCGTCTTTCATATATAGTACTGATACTGATGGTTGGGTTGCCAGAAGACATGGTCTCCGTACAAGTGATTGACAGATCACCTACTCACACAGTCACACTGATTACCACGAGAAACAATTGACAGTCATCTACTGCTGAATAATGTTCAAGAGGAGAAAGATAACATTTAGGGGCGGATCTGGCCGGGTGCAAAACTTTTTTTGACCTATATATCAGGGAAATTACTGATTTAGCCTCGCACTTAGCTTAATTATAACACTAAAATTTGAAATTGGCTTGTGGTTTGGTTAAATTTTGGATCCGTCTGTGATAACAAGTACTTTTTTTTGCGAACACAGTACAACGTAGACGATCACACGTCTAAATATAAGACGTTTTGGTAGCTCTACCAAAACATTTTATATTAAGACGCTAGGTGTCGGCGCGTGGGTCGGTAGCCCCAACCGCCGTCGGCCGCGCCGCATCCGCATTCAAAGAATCAGCCTCACTGGTGTGATTTGCGTCAGTTACCTGTTCAGGCAAGTGGAGTGTCGCGTGCTGTTTTTGTAACGTGGGTGGAGCCGGTCATGTTTTGATGCTGCGCGCTGTGACTGTTCTCTGCGCGCACTGCTGTCTCGCTGGTAGCTGCGAGGCACACAAGCACGTCTCAGCGCATGGGCACAGCAGCCCGAAAGCGACATCTCAGGCAGACGGGCACCATCACGAAAGCGACGTTCCACGCAGCACACGAGCCGACGACCGATCGTGACGGATCGGACGGCACAGAAGGCGACTGTAGCGAGGCGTCAATACAGCCGACTGACGCCTAGCGTCCGCCATTTCCCTATCAGGTTCAGGCTTCATCCAAAGGTTCAGCCAATGCTTCGTTTCATTGAAAAAAAATCAATCTAAGGATGCAGAGGCACGGCAGTGGACAGAGCAGGAGTGAGTTCGTCGATTATGAGGGAAGGCGGTGACGCTTGCTTAGTGGCCGACGCGGGGCACGGCATGATGTGGGTCGCCGCCGACGCGTGCTCCGTTGCTGTCGGAGGGAACTCATGATGCCAGTTGCGCGAGTCGCGGACGGAAGTGGAAACTCCACCACACGAGTCGCCGGAGTGACCTCGCCGAGGGAGTTGCGGCGGGCAGCGGGCGGAAGGCGAGTTTCCCTCGCCGTGAGATCGAAGACAAACCGATCCGTTATGAAACGTTAATGACGTTCTAAGCAGATCGTGGTTAAGAGCGGGGGTTATTTGTTAATTAGTGTTTAAGTAGCTGGTTAGAGATCCCACTTTTGATCTATGCTGTCCGTGATGCATCCAACGGCCATCAACAGAAGTTTGCAAGTTTGCACCGAAAAGGAGTTTTCACTGGATACGTCGCCCATTAACAAACGCTAAGACATTGCTGCTAAAGTCGTTCGCCCACTCGCCTCTTGTTTTTCAACAGTTTGTATATTACACATTTGTGCGATTTTATCACAAACACGTGTGTTATGGCAGAATGTACAACAATAAACTTTCCATGTTATGACGTGTCATTCAACCTAACAATACATGGGCTATGCTTGCTGGATCATCAGATTATTGTCTATTTGATGCGCTTCAAAAGTTGTTGTGATATCTGAACCCTGAAACGATCAAAACAGTGGCATCAAAGAGGTTCATTCCCCAGCCACCTTTGGGCCATGGCAAAGCATTCTTCAGGCTGGTACTCTGGAGCAGTATGACCACCACCCTGCACATACAAACAAATCATCAGGAGGCAGGGCTCCATCATGGATAACGAAGATGGTTCTCCCATCCAATCCATGCATGGAGAAGAAAAATGATCTAAAAAATAAAACAGGCTCACCTTTACTGTGGCAAATGTCAAGTTGTTCGCGTATGCTATCGTAAATCTGCACGAAAGAAAGGATACTATGAGAAGAAGGCCATTACAATTTATCATATTCAAAAGTGCTGGAAAAATGGCTTAGATGACTTGACCCTGCAGCCTGGCCATCGAGATGCCATGCCCTCCAGTCATCAATGATGGAGAAGTTCAAAGATCTTATCCAAGCCTGAGCGCCCAGCAATGGCACTTCGAGATCATGGTCTCCGCTGCTCGCACATGGGTTTCTAGTTAGAAAATTTGGAAGAAAATTTTGGCAATCGGATAAGGAAACTTACATTGAATATGTGACTTTACCTATACACGAGTGCCCGGTAACCTCTCGTGGTTAGGTTGAGATGATACGGTATGCTGCTATGCATTTCATATTTGTAGGGGATCCCTCTGTTGCACCTTATCCACTCACCAATTGTCTCCTATTGCCGAATTTATTCATTATCAATATTTACCCAAATGTTTGGGTAGGAAAATATCCACTCTTCAAACCCTCAACTTTGCCTCAACTTCACCTATATTTAGAAACTTCAAAACCGTCTAAAATGAACCAGAAATTACCAATTTGTTCACTTTTGGAGTGTAGGCTGTTTTTAGTCTTGTGTTATGCACCTATAATGTGGTTTATCTACCGTTGGATTCTACAAGTAAATAAATGAAATGTACTAATTAGCAATATAAATGATTGTTTGGTCGATGCTATGTATTAGCTAGTTGATGGGTCAACAGCCTGATTGATGTTGATATTGTCGGTGGTTCATTATACAAGTGCTCTTGCTTGATTTTTTCCTTTGTTCAACGAGTGGCGGATTTAGGATTTAAACAGAGGGCACACCAAGCTCGATGTTCAAGTTTAAATAAAGCATGCATGTACTTTTAACACCCATAATATACCTCGAATCTAACCAATTGTAGTACTAATTTATTAAATCTGCATTTTTGGGGGGTGCCATGGCACCCTCACTTGATCCGCTCCTGTGTCCAAGACACACACACACGAACACCCATACAACGCGTGTTCATGCTCGCACACACACGGTCATCCCATGTTGGATGATGGTAAAAAAAATATTCCAAATGTAAAGTTACACATATAGAATTACGGGATAGTTGAGAAGTGCTCATCGTGTAGACACCAAAAGCAAATGTGACAGGGATGTAGACATATTTGGGCCTCCTTTTGGATAATAAACTACTCCTATGGTGGCTTTGTATTAATATAATGGGATTACAATGGGGCTATCTCACCGAGCAGATCAGATATAGACTAATGGAGATTTGTATGGTATATGTCGATCTGGGTAGAGACTTGCTCGTCTCCCAAAGGCATGACCTTTGCCTCCTTAATTGTTGATGGGGGCACCTAGGGGTCTATGCCTAGCCGCATACAGATAGAATTTGAATTCGGTGGACTCTATGTTTCCCTTGACTAACTTTCATATCTGCCATGAGCAGGAATGCAAAATGGGACCCCATTTGTCTCACTTATTTTTCATTTTGTACATGTCTAGTATAAGATTTTGATCCAAAAGTTTATACTATTCATGTATAAAATGGAGTATAAGTGGGACAAGTGGATCCCGTTTTCGCATCTTTACCCATGAGTCTCTTACACGGATGAAAAGGGCACAAATCTAGAGGGAACCGTCGGCACCCCTGGCCTCCCACCGTTAGAGAAAATAGTTTGCACTTCAAATTCATAGCATCCATGTCAGTAAAACTTGCCACACTTGGATTCACATCAAAACTACACAAATTTCAGCTTTTGTGTTTTGTGTTGGACGATTGAAAGTTTTAAGAAAAAAGATAGACTTGAGGAAAAAATTGGGGTTTAAAGGTGAAAGTGCATGTGTTTCCCCATGTGTGGTTTTGGTAATTAATGAAAATCCTTATGGACTAATGTTTGCATTGAGATATTCTTGTAGATCTTGTCCATAGGAAATCAATGGAGTTCATGTGTTGGATTCTAGAAGATTATATGATGACCAAGGTTCTATCCAAGGGTTTATATGAAGTACGGTCATGTGTAGAGTTGAGTATATTGCAAGTATGTCTTGAAGGATTCAAGACATCATCTTTGTGAAGAGAGAGAAGATTATGAAGTGCAAGTTCAAGAGAAGCATCTCGAAGAAATCCTATGCTTGAAGCTTGCCACCCATGTGGAGATATTGGTCAAGTGAAGATGTGCCTATGAGAGGCTCTCCCACATTGGTGTATGGGGGAGCAACATGTGAATCTTCATCAAGCGAAGCATAATCAAGAAAGGTGGTCCACTTGAAGAGATCAAGATCGTCATCATCGAGCTCAAGTGGAATGCGCAAGGCAAAGGTATGACCTTGATAGGTTTTCTATTTCTCATGGTGTTAGTGGGAGACCGGGTTATAGGATAGACGGCGTACTATCAAGAGGGGCTCTCAAATGAGTAACTTGATCGCATCGTTGTGGAGAGCTCAAACCTTTGCATACTTGGCATATCATCTTTCTTGGTTCTTATTTGGCTTTGATCCATGTGAGAATTTAGAGCTTGTGTTTATCTCCATACCAAGCTCTAGTTCATCAGAAACGGATTTCATATGTATATCTTGTTGCGTTTTTTATGTTGGAGGTTTTACCGGTTTGCCTTTTCTAAGAGAGGTCAAACTCTCTCCTTGTGGCTTCTTCTCACATGATGGACAATGATGTTTCTCTGCATAATCTTGAAGGGCTCTTCGTTTTGATTCCAACGAGCCCAAGATCATCGAAATCGGAGTCCGGATGAAAAAGTTATTGCAGTTTTCGTTTTGCTATTTCTGTCAGTTTTCTGAAAACCGGATATTCCGGGTTTGCTTTGGACCGGAATATCCGGCCCCCAAATTCTCGAGCTGAAAATGGCTAAGGATCAGGACGCAAAGCCTACTAGAGTTAACCGGATATTTGCTTTCGGATTTTCCTAAAAAGGATCGGATTATCCTATTGAATCGGATTATCCTATCCCAAACTGAATCGGATTATCCTATTGAACCGGATTATCCTATGCCAAATTGAACCGGATTATCCTGTTTTCTCTGGGTGCAATGGCCCTTTTTCTGGGGACCTATAAAAGGGCCCCTTCTTCCCCAATGTGACAACAGCTCTTGAGCACGAAAAAGCCCCCATTGTTGACCTTCTTGAGCTTGGATTTTTCTCTATTCCTCCATGATTCTTGCCTCAAATTAGAGGGAAAAGAGAGAGGAGATCTAGATCCACATTTCCACCAATCCATCTCTCCCCTAAGTGAGGGGAACCCTTTGGATCTAGATCTTGGAGTTCCATTTGTTGAGTTCTTCTTTGTTCTTCCTCTCTTCTCCCCCATAAGCATTAGTTGTTTTGGTGGGATTTGAGAGTGAAGGATTTAAGCACTTGTGCTCTTGCCATTGCTTTTGTGCATCGGTTTGCTCTCTCCACGAAGATTCGTGGAAGTTGAAAGTTTGTGAGCTTGTTACTCTTGGGTCGTTGGACCCTAGACGGTGTTCTTGTGACCTTTTGTGGTCAAGGCCTTTTGTGGCTAGTTGGGACCTTTTGTGGTCACTTGGGAGCTCCCAATTCTTTTGTGGGTTGTGCCTCAAGATTGTTGTAAGGGACTCGATTTCCGCCCAAAAGGAAATCCATAGTGGAAGGTGAACCGAGCTTTTGGGCGAGGTTTATCGGAGAATAGGGTGAGGCCTTTTGTGACATCTTGAGTTTGAAACTCACACCCTCCAACGAGACGTACTCCCCTAAAAAGGAGGAACTCGGGAATACATCATCGTCTTCGCGTGCCTCGGTTATTTCTATACCCGAACTCTTTACTTATGCACTTTACATTGTGATAGCCTTCGTGCTTGAAATATTATATCTTGCTATCACCTTGTTACTTGTCTTGCTTAGCATAAGTTGTTGGTGCACATAGGTGAACCTAGTATATTTATGTTGTGTGCTTGTTAAATTTAAACACCTAGTTTTATTTCGCATTTATCAAGCCTAAACCGGAAAAGTTTTAAACGCCTATTCACCCCCCCCCCCCTCTTGGCGACATCCTTGTCCTTTCAAAAGGTAAACGTTTTCGTGAGCAGTGGACTTAAGACAAAATTAGGTTTCAAAAGTGTTTTGTTTTATACTTTTGACCTTCTTGTACCGACTAGGTCTAATTTTATAGAAAAAGAAGCTAATGCTACTTCATGACACTACAAAACTAGATGAATTCTTTCTGGAAAAAAAAAGCAATTCAAGTTTACGTCCTTGATCCCAAGGGCTTTTCTTGTCAGATTATTGTTCATCCAATAGTATGCGAGGTAGTAACCGTATGTCTGCAGTTTAGAAATGAGACGTAGATAAGTTCATGATGTGGTAATAGAGTGCCATGTGACATTGTCAGGTTCAGCAAAATTCTTCTATCGGTTTGACACTCAAGTGATGAAGAAACACTAACAAAACAATCTAAATCGGGTCGACCAGGTGCTGCATTTATCTGGATGGATTCTTCCAGCAGAAAGTTTCTTCGTGAAGCATCATCAAACGGTTTTGGCGAGGTGACGACACATTTTTTGTACAAAACGTGTGCGTCTGGAATCTCAGAAATAAGCTGAGGTAAAATGGATGTGTATTAGACGATGTTGGCAACACAAGAAGTTCAGCGGAGAACAATAAGTACGTAGATTTTACATTTTCGATTTTACGCAGCACCCCAGCACACAATTGATTTGTCGGGTCTACGAAATTTCTGTTGCAGTTCTTCATTGCAGCCTTCGGGAAAGAAAAGAAAATGTGCACAAATTCTTTAGTTCAACATGTAGATACTACAAAAATGGGATCATTCTCGAAGTTTTGTCAAAACAAATCAATGTGGATGTACCTCGTATATTTGATCAGATATAATCCCAAAGCCATGAGCAGTTGGAATTCGAAAATTTGTATCAAACGTCGGTTCTGTTATAGGGTTGCCGACCAAATAGCCCTGGAAATCAACACAGCAAAAGAATGAGAGACATGATCAAGATCGCAACCTCCTTTTCACTTCTTTTGCCATAATGAATAACAAGTGTTTGAGGGCTAGAGAATAGCTTGCCTTGAGATTAATGAGAGGCTGCTGCCTTTTTTCAATTCCTGGAGCATAGTTAAGCATATTAAAACTGAGCTTGGAGACTCGAAAGAAATTGAAAATTGGATTTGCTTTTCTAGTTTTCTTTGAACAACTTTCTGTATTACTTCTATGGACTTTGTAAAGAAATTAGAGAGATCCTAAAAATGCATTAAGTGGTGTATCACGAATTCAAGATATGTATGCATATATGATAGTACTCCGATGCCTCTGTTCCAAATTACTATAAGATATTTTTAATATTTTAATATGGACTATATTGTGTACTGAAATGAGCAAACAGACACAGAAACGCATCTAGATACATATGATTCAAAAAAATCTAAAACATCTTATATTTAGGAAAGAGGGAAGTAATACTATTCTAAATTCTTGAGAGAGGAAGATCACCTTCTGAATTTTTTTGTGCGATAAGTGGAATCACTTTTCCGGCATACGAATGTCCTCCGAGGTAGAAAGGGTTTGAAAGGTACTTGGGGTGATCAGTGAACCACTGCATAGCACCGATGCAAGAGTGGTCAATGATCAACGCACACTGTTCTTTCAAGGCCGTACTGAGTACTGGGCTACTGGCATCCAGCCATCCACACAAAAGTAGAAGATGGAACAAACTGTAGGACAATAATAATGCCTCTCCTCACCTTATTTAGAAATGTTTGGACCTGCAGAGAGGATGAGTAGTCTCCAACATCACATCCTTTGGGGTCGCCAGCATACGAGAAACCCGAGCAGACAGGAGAATCCAAGAAGATGATGCTTGCCATCTGATGGTGGATCGTGTTCAATAAACCAGGAATCAAGGAACAAAAACAAGGTACATATATAGTCTAAATATATCATAGATGATGAACATATGTATTCTCACCTCGGTCCACGATAACGGGTTATACATCAACTGCGGCAAATCGCCAGTATACGGCGCTAACACATACCTTACGGGGCCTGCAATGCAAAACGTAGATCAGAAAGCTGCAGAAAAATCACAGAGAACTACAGGGACCGAGCGGGGACCGAGCGAGACTAGACTAACCAACTTCGAAGGCGAGGCCGGTAAAGCCAGAGCAGCCGGGCCCGCCGATCAGCCACAGGAGCACGGGATCCGTGCCGGGGCTCCGCTCTGACTCCACGAAGTAGTAGAAGAGCTCCGAGCCGGTCTCGTCCTCCACGCCCACGTATCTGCATCGGCATGACGGCCATGAGCCTCTGGTGCCCATGATCGTACCAGCCAGCAGCTGTCTGGTTGCATGAATGCTTACCCGGTTTCGAGGTAGAAGGGGAGAGGGCCATCGAATCCTGGCAGGTGTGTGATCGCCTTCGACGCCGACGCCGAGCGCGGGAGCAGCAGAAGGCCGGGGGCGAGATGCAGCAGCAGCAACGGCAAGAGGTGCCATTGCCCTGGCCAGACAAGCTTGAAGGTCATTTTTCTTCCTTCTTTTTCTCGTCGTCTATCTCTACCACTAGGCACGCATTAGTAGTATAAGTAATGATCACGTCGAGTGGATATCCATCTTGAAATGAAATACAGTTTAATAGTTTGCGATGATTTGACCCAGATTGAATCAGGGCTAGTTTATAAGCTTTAAGAGACTGATACAAATGATTGGGGATTCGGTCCACAGAAACTCTGCTAGTTTTATTCCCCGTGTCTCGCGTGCTCAGGATAATGCAAAATAGCCTCTATCGTTAGCTCTGCTAGTTTAATACGTAGTTTGCCACTATTTGACCAGAATGGCTGTCCAGACAGAAATATTCGCGTGCAAGTGATTGGCAGATCACCTCTTACTTTGTTTCTCCCAAGACCACACTGAAAGGCATCTCGTTTGTTACCGTCGTAGGCGCATAATTGATCCACCGAGACCACGAAGCAATCACAGCATGATGACGACACCGAGATTTGTTAACGCGGTTCGGCGAACTCGACTACATCTGCGGGGCATGACTACAGGCGCACCTCCCCATTGATATCGCAACTCTGGCCACCCTAGTCGCCGGCACAAGCCGCCGGCTCCCCCTGCGTGCCTGTTGCTATCAAGTCGTCATAGGTTACACGTGTGGTGCTCCCCTCATTATATGGGAGGCCCAGACTATAAGAGTTCGACTCGAACACTACTCGTATCCTATCCACATCTAGTACAACTCCAAGTCCAAACGTAACCCAACTCGTACATAATATTCGACATAAACACAACAAACTTCACCTTGGCGAATATTCTCCACCACCTTGAATTCGTCAATGCGTCAAACCTCCATGTACACTGGACTTGGTTGTCTTCCATGAGCTCCGCTACTCCCAGACTCCATGCGACTCCACCTGCAACTGTAGTCCCTTCTTCCCGTTTCAACATCATCACACACCGATCACTGATCTGCGTGAAAGTGCTTCCAACTTGAAAGAATTTCACCGTCGCACTTTAGTCACCTTGAATCAAAATCACAGTTGTCTCATCTTTCCCTGGATAGTCTTCTAATGTCCCACAGCTATAGCACTCCGCTTCCTTCTGTATCTAGTCATCCGCACTTTGCCATGTGCAACGAGCATCTCAGAATATACGGCCATGTACTCTCCAAACTTCCGACATTTTAGACTCTCCAACACTTTCTCAGATTCCCTATGGCCAACTCTTGTCTATCACTTGATGGCCATCCCGATAGACCTAGTCACTAACTTGAACCTGATACTCGACAACACTGATTCAACACCCCTGCACACATGTCTTACCACATATCTGACCGTCTGTGCCCTGATCTGTCGCCGTGTCCCGTGCTTACCACACGCCTCGTCGCTAATACCGCGTCGAGCATCTGCAATCCTAGCCAAGATCTACCGGGTCGCTAACCCACACCATCTCAGACCCCAATGCAGACAACCATCAGTCATACCCGACCGATGCCGAGTTCCACGCATCTCTCCAGACCCTGAGCTCCAGTCCGGACCACGTGCCTCTCGCCTTCCCGCTGACTAGGCTTCGACTCTCCGCATGCTTACGCCGCAGCCCCTCCATCTGCCGAGTGGAATCTCAACCAGATACTCCAGCTCCACCTTCAACATGACTCATTGGTAGATGATCAATCCACCCCGCGCCCCATCGACCTCAAAATCTCATGTGTACACCGTCATGAGTCAGCCCCGCGCCATCGCATGTCGAAGCACGCATCCTCGGGCATGCGTCACGTGTTTCCACGCCGCAGAATTCGGACACCATCAGCCCTCACGCTCCTACGTCGTCGTCGCCGATCTTCACCGTCTTCTATCCCGTCAGACTGTCCAGTCCAACCCAGCCGAACTTGTTCGACTGCAATCATGCTCCACCTCGCATCATATCAGCCCAGCACCAATGTGTCATGATCGATGCCGTTTGGTGCATGATCCTCCACGACATACTCAGCACGTCGCCAATCTGCCAACTTTCTGGTAGAAACCTGTACAAACTGAGCAACAAAACTAAAAAGAAATTGCTTCCTGGTAGCTTCTTGGGTGCACGTACCATGTCCCACAACTCCCAATGCTCCTTTTCTTTTCTTCCATGTTGCTTCTCCATGCACGCATCTAACACATGCTGCAGTTTTTTTTTCACGTAACAAATCTCCAATTCCAAGCAGTAGCACTAGACATCACCAAACCTTGACCTGCTTGCGACCAACATCCATCGCCTCGGTACGTTCGTATGCCCCCGCGTAACCTTGACCTGAGCGACCCCCGCATGCGCACACTGCCAGACAACCCGTCCACATGCACCAGCTAAATCAGCCCTTCGTGAGCCAGCTCTTGGGCCGCGTGCCCCAGCTGGGCCTGTAACGAGCCTCCGCCTAAGGCCTCCTGTGCGTGACTGCTGCTCCTTGGCCCTGATGCTGCACGCTATCCGCATACCGCTGTACCGCCTGGATCGATCTGGTCTCGATCCGATCTCGTCGAGACTTCTATCACGCTGCCACGATCAGATCTGTCGCACATGCACTGCTGGCCTCGCTGCTTCCCGATTGCTTTCCGATCTCCACCACGGAATAATCTATGCCGCCCCGATCGATCTGCCTCCGTCGCCGACGTATACGGTCTTCACTCTCTCCGAGACAGCGCCGCCACCGCCAACAACTTCCATCAATCATCCGGCGAAAATCAAGCTTCCTCTAGATCAACCAACCACAGCCTTCAACCTTGCTCTGATACCAATTGATACCGTCGTAGGCTTATAATTGATCCACCGAGAACACGAAGCAATCACAACACGATGACGACACCGAGATTTGTTAACGCAGTTCGGCGAACGCGCCTACATCTGCGGGGCATGACTACGGGCACACCTCCCCATTGATACCGCAACCCTGGCCACCCAAGGCGCCGGCTCCCCCTGTGTGCCTGTTGCTATCAAGTCGTCATAGGTTACACGTGTGGTGCTCCCCTCATTATATGGGAGGCCCAGACTACAAGAGTTCGACTCGAACACTACTCGTATCCTATCCACACCTAGTACAACTCCAAGTCCAAACGTAACCCAACTCGTACATAATATTCGACACAAACACAACATCGTTGGTTCTCCCAGAAGTGATAGATAACAAGTAGAGTTTTTTTCCGAAAATAACGGGGTGAATTTTCCCCACCGCTTGTATATAAACTCGAAGCCGACCCTTCACAATGGGCCCAGTTTGGTTACAATCAGAATACAAGGGGGAGGGGAGGGAGAAAGGCTACTGTTTTTTACATTAGAGCATGGTGCAACAGGAAGCCACACAGGGCATCCGCCGAACCTCTACAGTCCGGTTTAACCTATGGGACCAAATAGCAAGATCCTCGGCGGCGCGGCGTAGCACGTCCAGGGAAGAGCGCACCCGGTTGTTGAAGACTAATGCTCCCATGCCTCGGTCTCGATGGCCACTGGTGCTGCAATAGTCCATATGGTGCTGTTGTCGAGGATGGGGCAGCCGAGCCGGCGCCAAACCTCGGACGGAGAGCACAGTCGAAGAGGAGATGACGAGTGGTCTCGGGCGCGCCGCAGGAGACACAGAAGGGAGAGGGTGCGCAGTTTTTGTAATGTAGGTTGTAGCGGGTGCTAAGGCGGATAGATCCTGCTAGGAGGCAGAAGATTTTTATTTTTGGGGGGAGGCGAGAGGCCCAACAGATGATGGCAGTAGCGTCGATGGTGGAGACAGGGGAGGTGTTCGCGTAGACGGCGCGAGAGCTGAAGGAGGGCCCATCCCCCCCAAGCAAGGGTGCGTCGGTCTTCGCCGTCGTCCAGCGAGGTGGAGGCGATGATGCCAAGCACAATGGGCAGCTCGCATGCTGCAGCCGAGGACAAGCGCGGCAGAAATGTGAGACCCGAGGAACAAGCATCGGAGGTCGAAGACAGTGGGAGAAGATGGAGGGGTATAAGGAGGCGAGTGTCCAGGAGGACATCCATTTGTCTTTCCAAAAGGAGGTGTGGACTCCATCATGGACATCGGAGGTGGTGAGAGCACAGTAGGTAGGGAGGCAAAGGTGTAAAAAAAATTCAAGGTAGGAAGGAGAAGGAGAAGTGTCACCCAAATCACGGCCGTAGGACCGGCGGAACCATTCCTTCCACGGCATCTCTTCCCGCTGGTGTAGCTTATGTACGAAGTTCATGAGGAGGGCGAGGTTCTGTCGTTGAAGGCCCCGCATCCCGAATCCGCCAACCTCCTTAGACAAACAAACCTTTTCCCAAGCCATTAGACAACGAGCCCCGGAGCATGAGTCCTTGCCCGTCCAAAAGAAGGAACGGCGTCTTCTGTCAATCGCTTCAACAACACCACGGGGCAAAAGAAAAGAACACATACAATAAGTTGCAAGATTATTTAAAACAGCATTGCAAAGAATGAGTCCCCCCCCACCCCCGAAGAGAGAAGCATAGCACTCCAGCCCGAGAGGCGCCGGTCAAAAGAGGAGATGTTTAGATCAGGGCTAGTTTATAAGCTTGGGCATCTAGCTAGTCTAAACTTGAACTAGAGGTACATAAGATTTTCAGAGAATTACCTGTACCCAAACAGATTCTGTACAAACAGTTGGGATTCGGTCAACTAATAACATGCGTGGAGCTAACTCTCCTAGTTCTATTCATCAGTTAGCTGAAAATGCAATTGGACATCAGACACTTTTTTCTTTAGCATTTTTCCTTTCTCTCATTTGTCCTGCGTTGTTTTCGTATTCAGGCCGGTCAGGTCCAGGAAAAACCAGTATATCTGACGAGTCCGGTTTTTCCAGCTAATGGGAAAAAAACATCGTTGTTTCCCGTCCCTGAATAGTCAAAACATGGTCTCGATTGTCTATTCATCAAATTAGTTACTACTCATTTCCATTCAGGTTACTGGGTTTTTTCGATTTTTTTTCATTTCGGGCCAGAATCAGCTCCGATCCAGCTTCATCTAGTAATCATCCAGCCTGAATCAGTTCAATTATTTATCGGTAAAATGAGCTAGTTCTGAGCCCATGGTTCTACTATTGATTCATAGTAGAAGCGTGCAGCCTGAGTACAACATAAGTTGGGAGACATTTTCCCTCAAACATATAATAGAACAGTGTGGTACAACAAACTTTACAAAAAATCAACAGGTTTATATCATAAGAATTACACACGTTCAGATAAACTGTATAGGGAGATGAACAAATCAAACCGGTGAAGCATCTAACAATTTCTGATTCGAATTAAAGAGGTACAAAATGAAACCAAGTTCTTGTCAAACGAACTATTTGACATGCACTGATCTATTGCAAGTCTCAGATTACCAAACACCAACCATGAAAACTATCCTGCAGATATGCATAGAAGAAGGTGCTCTCCCCCACTGGTTCATGACTGAAGAAAAGAAAGAACACAAGAACACCAGAAAAAACTCAAAGATCTTTTGATTCCTAGTTTTCACAAGAGGACTGAAAGCTAAAGTAACACTGATCAGAGCGGGTAAGTGCCACCGCGTCATCAAAATGGTGTTTTCGTGCACCACCGCCCGCCATCATGGGTGTTGCGCTGTGTTTCATGGTCGGCGGGCTGGAGGTGGTAGGCCTGTGGCCCCGACTTGTGGTCCACGCCGCTGTAGTAGCCGTGGTCGGCTCTGCGGCTACCACGCGGAGGGTCGTCTTGTAGGTTGATCGGCAGTAGTCCTACCAGCTGCTGCTGTCGCTAAAAATGAAGATACTATGTAAATAAATATGACAAACTGAGCAAAAGAAAAGTCAAGACTGAGGAATGAGCAAATGACACTAGTAGAAACAAGGCCTTTGGTCCAGAGCCCCATTGGGCTCTAGTCCCGGATGGGTTTTGAACCGGGACTAGAGGGGTGGACTAGTCCCGGTTCAACGGCTACGAGGCCGCACCACATTAGTCCCGGTTCGTAGGGGACCATTAGTCCCGGTTCGTGATACGAACCGGGACTAAAGGTCCGCGGCAGGGCAGCCGCAGAGGTGGGGGCCTCGCGATCACCTTTAGTCCCGGTTCGTGATACGAACCGGGACTAAAGGTTTCCCTCTATATCATCTTCCACCCCCAAGCCAGCCTCCATTTTTTACCTCGAGCCACATCTCCATTTTTCTCCTTTTTCACTCTCCCGAGCTCGATTTGATCCCCATTTTTCTCCACTATTTGTCAAGATTGGCGGCACCCATCTATCCAAGGGTTAGCAATTTCATCCTTTCATTGCTAGTTTAGCTCATTTCATTTTTCTAGTGCTAACTAGGTGTTTGATGAAATGCCTAAGCTAGGAGTTCATTTGTTTTTATATGCAATTTGAGCTCAAATTAAAAAATGATTTGTGGGTTTTAGTGCCGTCCTGTCCCCGTACTCACCGTCGTCGATCGCCCGCGCCGTCCCGTCACCGGCACCACCTTGGTGTGCCTCTTGTTTTTATGTTTTATTTAAAAAAAAATCTTGCTTGTATGATTTACATGCATAGTTATTACTTGTATAATTTTCTTACTTGTATGTTGTTTTTATATGTATAGTGCCATGGTTTTAATATCCGTCCCTGTCGGCTCTCGTCCGGTCTATGATTCGGATGTGGTATAATTTTATAACTATTTGTTTCATTTCGTGTTTATGACAATTATGCCGACCAACTTGACATAGATATATTTTTATCTAGGAGGTAGTTGAACCGGAAATTCCAACCGACCCTATTGTCGAGTTTTTTGAAAAAGAAAACAATGATTTGAAAGCAAAATTGAAAAGAAGTGAAGATCTTCGTCTCCAATACTTAGAAGACAAGATGAAATTAGAGTTCAAACTTGCCGACGTCGTCGATGATCACGAGATCAAGATGGATGCAATGCGCTTGAAGATTAAAAAGATTAGAAAATATGCCATTAATCAAGAGGCTTGGTATCATTATGCTGTTGGTTCAATAATTAACTTAGTTGTGATTTTGATCGCATTTGTTGTTGGATTTAAATTCTTTGATAGTTGTATGTTAGTTTAAATGTATGTTTTATGAGAACTATGTATTACATTTGGTCACTACTCTACTTTGGTTTTAATGTGATGAACTTGTATTAATGAATTTGGTCAGTTCTCTATTCTATTCATGATGTAGTGTAATTGGTCGATTATGTTCGTTTACCGTAATGGGTTTTAGCGGTGATTGCGTTTGATATACTTATATAATGCAGATGAGTCATCCATGGATGTACACTGACCGACGCTCTAACGAGTACATTCAAGGCGTGCGTTCTTTTCTCAATGTGGCTGAGGCAAACACGCGGAATGGTTTTATGTGTTGTCCATGCCATGCCTGTCGAAATGAGAAGGATTACTCTTCCTCAAAAATCCTTCACATCCACCTGATTCAGTTCGGTTTCATGTCCGGCTATAACTGTTGGACCAAGCACGGAGAAAGAGGGGTTATGATGGAAGAAAAGAAGAAGAGAACGATGACAACTATCCTATGTTCCCTGAATACGGTGGTAATGCAAGGGGGAATCTGAAGATGAAGAGGTACCAGATGAGCCCATCTTAGATGATGATTTGCGTCGGGTCATCGTTGATGCACAGACCGAAGCAGAAAGTGCAAATGAGAAGTTGAAGTTGGAGCGCATGTTAGAGGATCACAAAAAAAAGTTGTACCCAACTTGCGAAGATGACAACACAAAGCTCGGTACCACACTGGAATTGCTGCAATGAAAAACAGAGAATGGTTTATCTGACAAGGGATTTGAGAAGTTACTGAAAATAATAAAGAAGATGCTTCCAAAGGATAACGAATTGCCTGACAGTACGTACGAAGCAAAGAAGGTTCTCTGCCCTCTAGGATTAGATGTGCAGAAGATACATGCATGCATTAATGACTGCATCCTCTACCGCGGTGAGGAGTACGAGAATAAGAATGAATGCCCGGTATGCGGTGCATTACGGTATAAGATCAGACGAGATGACCCTGGTGATGTTGAGGGCCAGCCCCCCAGGAAGAGGGTTCCTGCCAAGGTGATGTGGTATGCTCCTATAATACCACGGTTGAAACGTTTGTTCAGAAACAAAGAGCATGCCAAGTTGTTGCGATGGCACAAAGAAACCGCAAGAACGACGAGATGTCGAGACACCCCGCTGATGGGTCGCAGTGTAGAAAAATCGATAGAGAGTTCAAGGACTTTGCAGGTGACGCAAGGAACTTAAGGTTTGGTCTAAGTACAGATGGCTTTAATCCTTTTGGGGAGCAGAGCAGCAGTCATAGCACCTGGCCTGTGACTCTATGTATCTATAACCTTCCTCCTTGGTTGTGCATGAAGCGGAAGTTCATTATGATGCCAGTGCTCATCCAAGGCCCGAAGCAACCCGGCAATGACATTGATGTGTACCTGAGTCCATTAGTTGAAGAACTTTTACAGTTGTGGCGTGATGAAGGGGTACGTGTGTGGGATGAGCACAAACAGGAGCCATTTGACCTACGAGCGTTGTTGTTTGTAACCATCAATGATTGGCCTGCTCTTAGTAACATTTCAGGACATCAAACAAGGGATACAATGCATGCACGCACTGTTTAGGTGAGACTGAAAGTATATATTTAGGTAACAAGAATGTGTACCCGGGGCATCGTTGATTTCTTCCAAGGCAGCATCCTTAAGAAAGAAAGGCAAGCATTTCAAATGTGAGGCAGATCACCGGACGAAGCCTACCCGCCCTACTGGTGATGTTATATATGATATGGTCAAGGATTTAGAAGTAATCTTTGGAAAGGGTCCTGGCGGACAGTCTGTTCCGAATGACGGTGACGGACACGTACCCATGTGAAAGAAGAAGTCTATATTTTGGGAGCTATCCTATTGGAAAGTCCTAGAGGTCCGCTCTGCAATCGACGTGATGCACGTGACGAAGAATCTTTGCGTGAACCTGCTAGGCTTCTTGGGCGTGTATGGGAAGACAAAAATACGCCGGAAGCACGGCAGGACCAGCAACTTATGAAAGACCCAGACGACCTGCATCCAATGAAGACGGATAAAGGACGTCTAAGTCCTGCTAGCTACGCTCTTACCAAAGAAGAGAAGGAAATATTTTTGAAGTCCTGAGCAGTATGAAGGTCTCGTCTGGCTTCTCGTCGAATATAAAGGGAATAATAAACATGGCAGAGAAAAAATTCCAGAACCTAAAGTCTCATGACTGCCACGTGCTTATGACTCAATTGCTTCCGGTTGCATTGCGGGGGATTCTACCGGAAAATGTTCGACTACCCATTGTTCAGCTATGTGCATTCCTCAATGCAATTTCTCAGAAGGTAATCGATCCACAAATTCTACCAAGGTTACAGAAGGATGTGGTTCAATGTCTCGTTAGTTTTGAGTTGGTGTTCCCACCATCCTTCTTCAATATTATGACATCTCCTAGTACACCTAGTCGAAGAGATTACCATTCTGGGTCCTGTATTTCTACACAATATGTTCCCCTTTGAGAGGTTCATGGGAGTCTTGAAGAAATATGTTCATAACCGTGCTAGGCCAGAAGGAAGCATCTCCAAAGGCTATGGAACAGAGGAGGTCATTGAGTTTTGTGTTGACTTTATTCCTGACATTAAGCCGATTGGTCTTCCTGAATCGCGACATGAGGGGAGACTGAGTGGAAAAGGCACTCTAGGAAGGAAATCAATAATATGTAGGGACGGGCATTCTTTCACTCAAGCACACTACACAGTTCTACATAATTCTAGCTTGGTGGCTCCGTATATCGAGAACACAAGAATATTTTACGCTCCAACAACCCAGGGATGCCTGACTCCTTGATTACAAAGGAACACATGGAGACTTTCGGCGGTTGGTTGCAAACACATCTCAACAATAACAACACTGTCTCAGATCAGCTGTACTTGTTGTCCAGGTCACCATCTTCGACTATATGGACTTTCCAAGGGTACGAGATAAATGGGAATACATTTTACACGATCGCCCAAGATAAAAAGAGCACCAACCAAAACAGTGGTGTCCGCTTTGATGCAACAAACAACAATGGGCGAAAGGACATATATTATGGTTACATAGAGCAGATATGGAACTTGACTATGGACCTTCTTTTAAGGTCCCTTTGTTCTGGTGCAAATGGTTCAACCTGAAAGGCGGGGTACAGGTAGACCCGTAGTACGGAATGACTACAGTGGATCTCAAGAATCTTGCGTACGACACCGAACCATTCGTTCTAGCCAATGATGTGGCTCAGGTTTTCTATGTGAAGGACATGTCTACCAAATCGAAAAAAAAAAGATAAGCAAGCGAATACATCAGCCGATGAGCCAAAGCGCCACATAGTTCTTTCAGGGAAAAGAAACATCGTGGGAGTGGAGGACAAGACAGACATGTCAGAAGATTACAATAAGTTTCATGAAATTCCGCCCTTCAAAGTGAACATTGACCCAAGCATCAAGTTAAATGATGAAGATTGTCCATGGTTACGGCGCAATCAGAAGAAAGGGACACACACGAAGAAAAAGTGAACACTAGATAGGGATGTTGTTGGTGATGCAGAAGAAAACTCTAGACACTGATTTTTGGTTCTAAAAACTCCAACGGCTTACAAGCGCTCGAAAAAGTTGGAACAAAACACACGGTTTCCCTGCATACAGCCCGACGGTGGCTTCTGAGTGCCCGCATATCAAATGCACCGTCGGATGTATGCAGGGAATCCGAATGATTTGTATTCGGTCGATGAACTGAAGGATTTTTGTAGATAGAACAAAACACACGGTTTCCCCTGCATACAGCCCAACGGTGGTTCGTGAGTGCCCGCATATCAAATGCACCGTTGGATGTACGCAGGGAATCCGAATGCTTAGTATACCAAAATAAATTACAATGAGTACACAATGAGTGCCAAACATGTCCGAGAGGGGGGCTATATATAGGGTCATGTGGCTCACGAAGTGGTTGTGATAGTGCTGATCCCGCAGCTCACAAGCCCTCAAAAGAAACACACCCCTGATCCAACAGCTCACAAGCGCTTGAAAGAAACACACGATCCGTGTGCTTCTTTACTCCCGGTTGGTGTTACCAACCGGGACTAAAAGCGGGCTTTGCGGTCACGACTCGTGTCAGTCACGTGTCCTCCCCCAGCGCTGCCCTAGAGATCTATTTGTAGTATTGTCGCCGACGGGGTAAACCCTAAGCCACGAACGCATCGTATCCACGAGATGGATCCGCCACGCCCGCCGCAGCGACTTCTGGACGAGGTCGAGATGTGTAATAATGTATTAAACCTTTTATGTAACTATATGAGATGTTGTTAAGGATGTTTTTAAAATAAAGAGATGATTATTACAACTTTTAAGACAATTGATATTTGAAGAAATCAGAAAAGATATGATTTTCAAATTCAAACAATATTAGTTAATGCATTTTTTATTGAAAATGGCAAAATGGTTAATAGTTTGAATAGTTAGAATAATTATTTTAGAAAACAGAAAATGGTTTTGGATTAGTTATTCAAATTCAAACATTTTTCATGTTGAAATGTTTGTCAGATTCAAAAGTATGCAGAAGTGATACCCACAAGTATAGGGGATCGTTGAAATCTTCAATGTGTAAGTATAGTATCGATCCCACGAGGAGTAGAAGGTATAAGTTATTTATCCTCTCAAATAAGAGTGTCACTTCCCTTATTATCTATGCACTAGACAAACTAAAATGATTAAATGATGCAAGTGTTTTTGGGTTTTTGGTGTAGAGTTTGCAATAAAGTAAAAATGCAGCAGATAAATAGTAGCAGGTGAAAGCTCTCAAAGAGAGAAAAGCCCAATCCTCTATGCAGCAAGAGGACAAGCTCAAGTGTGTGTTTTTTATAAGTGGAGAACGTTCCCAAGGGCTACCTAGATTTCATGGCATAAATATTTCTAGAACAACAAAGTAGCATTTTGTCAAGTTTTAATCTTCTTAGGACGGAGCCATTATTAGGTATAGCTAAATAAATATACTAAACCTCTTATGATGGATCTTGTGGCCAAGTAAATGACTGCACAAGAGTTATTAAGATATAAATCCCACCATAGCATTACACTCTAAGGTCCCCGATATTAATCCCCTCATAAAGTAACTTCATAATTCGGTCTCAGGTTTACATGTCCTCCCAAGTCTCCCTCACTCCATTACACTACGGTGTTCTCCTATGAGCCCATCTAGGTGAAGTGATGTGCAGTCGACGTTCGCACAACACCATCATAGAATTACATAAAAAGATAAACACTAGACAAAATACCAACACATGTTATATATAGATCATTGCCAATCCATCCTATGCCCCCAGGAACATGAGAGAACTACTCACAACGTGAAGACATGATGTGATTCAGTGGTATAAATGATACAACACAATCTGAAATATAGTCTCACCACAAAACAATGACAAGTAGCTAATCATACACAGGTAGAATAGCACTTAAACAATAGCTAGGGTTCAACAATCTCAAACTATGAGGGGGATGAAGTGGATCACGAAGATGGTGATGGAGATGGTGCTGGTCTTGACGTTGGTGTTGATGGAGACTCCGGAGGGGGGATGGAGGAGCCTACCGGAGGTGATTCCGGCAGCGTTTCCCCCCTCCGATCTTCTCCGGCGGCAGCCTTCTGTCTTCTGTTTCGTGTGTTTCGTGTTTCTCGCCGCCTCCTCGCGAAACTCCTCGGGGGACTCTTTTTATAGTTGGTTTTAGGTCAAGACGAAGCCACGGAGACGAAAACGGACGGCATCGGAGCCACGAGGGGGAAAAGAGGTGGTCCCACGCGGCCAGGGAATCTGACCGCGTGGGACCCTCTAGTTTCCAGCTGGCTGGGCTGCTGGTCTTCATTTTAGGCCCATTGCGTTCGTCTCGAAAATTCTGAACCGTGCTCTTTGGCCTTGCCCTTTTTGGAGTCCCGAAGCTCCCGGAAAGTCCGAAACCCTAAAAAAGACGTTTTCTGGAAAACAGAGTTAGAACCAAAAGAGGGGGGATTGTTTAGAAAATCCCCGAAATCATTATAAAACATGAATATAACATCATATAAGTTGCAAATAAGTTGGAATATCAAGTAATAAAATGTAAAGTTCATGTATGCATTTTACATGCATCAACATCCCCAAGCTTAACCAATACTCGTCCTCGAGTATGAAGGTGATAAAACTAACATGGACTTTGCATTTTAATACTATCAATGGATATCAAAGATGATTATTATTGCTACATAGAGTCAAATGATTCATTCTTCAAAGGAGTAGCAATATACAAGATAGATTATGAAGTGATATCAAATATTCAATGTAAGGATGTTCAATGATAATTCACAAAGTGTAACATAGAAGAAAGTACTATGGTCCAAATGTATGCATAATGAAAAGTAAAAACATCCTATAATGGTCATAGAGTATTCTTGCAAATCTGAATATAAAAGGTGGACACATTGGAAAGATATATAAATAAGTAGAGGTAAAGCATGAATAAGTTTCATCTAACTTCCAAACACTTCTACTTAAGTTAATGCTTGCAATGTGGTAGTCATTGGTGTGGAGCTCTCATTACCCCTATCATAGCATCTTGAATGATTAATGTTTAAAGTGAAAGCAAATATGAGTGGTGTGCTTGACAATGTATTGGTTGAATGTCTCATGTCCCTTGAATACAAGTACCTACACCATGTGTTACTCACTTTGGTCCACAAAGTAAATTCAAATAAAGGTCATTGCAAGTAATAATAGTATCATCAAGAACTGCACTGGGGTACCTCTTGCCCCTTGACATGAACAAGCCCATGTCAAAACAACAAGACAAACAGACAATGAACAATCTCAGCACTCTTTTATTTACTATGGGTATAGCTTTTTATTATGAGGTGCATCACTGAATGAACATTATGGTTATGCTGTAAATTTCCACCATGAATGATGCATGGCTTAGATTAGCGGCCCAGCATTTCTCTAACCATTTATACAAACTCTTTGAACTTACTAAGTATCCACATTCATTTCACCCATGATAGGCATCCATAAACAAAAGTACATGACATCAACTAAATATAAATAAGTGCAATGTTGAAAGCTTGCCATGTGACAGCACATATGGGCTAACTCCCAACCAAAACTATTGTCAAGCCCACAACTTCATAATTTTAATCACAATGGTTCATGCTTATTAAGTGCAATAAAAGTAAAGTGTGCATCAAGTTCGTGAGAGCTTTTTAACCAACTTTTCCCATAACAATCAATAACATAAGCATTTTAATTCAGAAGTATAGATAATACAATATAACATGATAAACATACTCGGAATAGCATAAAGCTAATAGGTAGATATGGTGGACTCACTAGAAAAACTTTGGTTGAAGGTGTTGGAAAACAAGTTTTTACTTGTTGGAATTTTTGGGCTAGCAAGAGGGAGAAAGTTGACCGTCTAAATGCATGCATAAGTGTCCATAGAACTAATCAATCCATGTTAAACAAAGTAAAGTAACATTCAGCATCGAAACATGAATAAAAGATAGCTCTTGATAAAACACTTGCAAATTAATACTCATTAAAAAGCACATGAATCATGCAACTATATGTATCTTTTTGAATCAACTCAAACATCCCTATCCCAATATTTTTAATAGCATCCAACATAATTCAACCCAATTTTCCAGTAGCACTCTCATAACATAAATGAAAAGTGGTGGTCTCAAGAAAATAAACAAAAATCAAACCGAAATAAAAAGCAAATAAAAGACGCTCCAAGTTTATGCGATAAAGTGCATTGATCGAAAAACAGAAGTTAGACGTGTGCAAACCGAGAGTGTGTTGGTCCAGTGGGGTTGTCTTCACATCCCCAAGCTTATGGTCTTCACCATCCTTGGATAGCTCTTGGTGCATCTCCTCTAATCCCTGTGAAAAAACTTCAAAACACCGTTTCTCCCATTTCTTTTCTGTGGGGTGACATTAGTAGTGATAGACAAATGAATTGCTTGCTGCATAAAATCCTTAAACAAAAATTCATATGAATGTCCAGAAAGTGTATAATGTTGTATGCCTACTTATAAACTCAATTGGATCAAAAAGATTCAAGTTAAAAGTTCAAAGAATGCATCAAACAAAATGGGACAGAATCTGTCCAGAAAAACAGCAGCAGCAAAACGCATTTTTCTACCCTACTTAAATATGTCGAAAAATTCTGAAAAAATTCATGATTACAGAGGATGAAAAGTTGCAACTACAGTTAAAATATCAGCTCATTCGGAGTTACAGAATAGAAATGAAAAATCATACCGTGCACAGATTCGTGCTGGAATAAAATCTCCGAATACAAATAGCAACTTTTTCAAACCAAAACGGGTAAAACTTGGCACTTTATTAAAAATTCCAGAAACAAAACTAAAAACTAAGTCTCTTGTTACAGCAAGAGGACACAAAGAAAATCAAAAATAAAACAACCGGGTTGCCTCCCGTAAAGCGCTTTCTTTATAGCCATATAGCTAGGCTTACTTACTTGGTATCAAGATGGTTGGAGTGAGGTGGCTTGGCATCCCCAAGCTTGAGTTCTTGTACTTATTTGATACATGTAGGGTGAGCCTAGGGGTAACATCCCCAAGCTTGAGTGTTTGTCCCTCTTGATCTTTGTTCATCACCCTCAACTCTTCCACTTGACAATTCTCTTCACACAAAACTCATCATAAAACTTGATTAGAGGGGTTAGTGTCTCCATAAATTAAATCCACATAGGTACAGCAAAGACATATCATGATTTGATTCTAAACATTAACTATTTTTACTATGGTTGTGTATTGTTCATTGATCAAAAGAATCACACAAAACACAAGTAATGAGGCTAATCTATACCTAATAATAAAGACATTAAATCTTCTTGTCGTACGTCATTAAAACTACCCCTAAAATTGCAAAAAAAATTACCCACATTGCCACCCATAAGTCAGATACCGCTTCAACCCGTCCCCGTCGCTGCATCGTCCTCCCAGATCTCTCGTCTTCTGAACTGAACGAAGCCCGGTCTCCCGCGAGGCCGCGACCTCCCAGGCAGGCAGGCAACCCTTCTCTGCCGCGACCACTCCACCGCACCTACCTCCATATACGCCTCCATGGATCTTGGCAGCCCCATCACCCATGGTCCAACCCGTCTGACTCCATCTCACCACGGAGATCGCTGCCGTGCCTCCCCTGGATGACCTCCCCAAGCGCCTGCTGCTGGTTTCCTCCATGGATTGCAGCGCCGGCCTCCTCCACTGCTGCTGCTGGCGTCTTATTTTAAGCCACCCTTTGCCACCCGTGTGCATCACCTCTCAATCCTATCCTCTGCAATCTCTCCTCTTTATGCCGCCACTGTATGATGCCGCAGCGCCCTTGATCAGTTAATCCGCTTCTAGACTTTCTGATACTGAATGTACTGAACAGATCTTATCTATCGTCCCATGAATCTTAGTTGGTTATGCTTTCCCGTATTAAATCTCTGATTGCAAGTGTTAGTACTACTATGCTGAATTCACTGCCGATTGTTGGTCCAACAAATTATCTGTTTATTATTAGGTAAAGATTTAGAATGACTGAGCAAGTAGTATAGGATTTTTCACATACTTGGTCATGCAAAATTTAAAAAAAAATTAACTTCCACGCACCTCGCCTTATCTCGTCAAATAACTCATCGATCAGCCTGTTTTGCTGTATGTACCTGGCATTGGAGAGGACTTGCGCACAGTGGCTCGGCTGAAGCCTCTCTCTCTCCACCATGAGGGACACCCACAACCTTGGCTGCCAGGCGCTAATCTGACATGTCGAATCGACTCAGTTCAAACTTCAGTCTTCAAGCAAGCAGAACCAGCTAGCTAGAATGAGCCTAGAAACATTTAGCATCCATGAACAATTTTTCATTGTGATCTGAGATCTCTGAGATCTCTGTGAGAAACATTTAACATTTAGCATCCATGAACAACATTTAGCATCCATGGCTTCAACATTTGTTGAGCACATTGGACAGCCAAGACATGTTTTCTGGTGACACTGCTATTCATTTTGGATAAAGTCTCATGTTTATCACTGTGTATCTTGGTGATCATAAGAACCTGATAATTATCGCAGTACACACGCAACAACGAGGGGAGCTGTCCTAACGCCGGTAGTTGTGCACAATCTGGTTGTCCCGTGTAAGTGCATCTCCTCGGGATAGAAAACTTCCATTTGGTATGTGCCAAAATAATAGATCTGCTTCTCTTTTCACTTGGATCTTTGTAGAAGCAAACTGCTACTCCTAGAGATCAGAACACGATTTAGCTTTGAACGAGTGCACTTAAAACTGCACACGTACATGTATTTGCAATTACCATGTGTTCTGATTTATTGGTTTCTTAGAACCATGTATTTGCAATTAACATTACAATTTCAAAGGTTCTAGCAATAGAAACTTGCGTAATACAGTGAAACTATTAAGAAGCTACCGCACTGTTATTACTGATTCTGAAGGACTTCTGTTAAGGGCAGTTCCATCTTTTTTGTCCATGTTTTGATTCTCATCTGTTCCCAAGTACTTTACTGTACCTATGTTGGAAATCAACTACCTATGTTGGGTTTTGTGCTTGCCTATTGAGCTGTCTTATTTTATTCATGAGCTAACATTTTATCGGTTGCTTATAGAGAGATATATAACTGCTCTTGAAGCAACTCATAATAGCCTACTTCTTGGCTCTCAAGCAGAAGCCATGCTCAGCCGATAGCTAGATCGCTGCGGCACCGATAGGCGGTTGCGGCAGGAATGAAAGATTCAAGCAGGTCACCGCGCCATGGAGGGATCTTTTTGGATGAAAGTGCTCGCCCGACATCGTCCAGCCCATCAGCCTACCGGAGGCGGCGAGGCAGAGCAAGAGTGATGGATACGTGAAGAGAGATTAGATCGTCTGTCGCATTAGGTGTCTGCGACACTTCGTGGCTGTACCAACAAGAGCTTAATTTGTGGACCTCCATGACGTATATTTCTCTCCTCCGTTGCAACGCACGGTCATGTTTCCTAGTGCAAAATAAAGACAGAATCTGTCAAAAACTGAACAGTCCGTAAAGAGTGAATTTTCAGAATCACTTACGTTGCTCAAATCAGAAAACTTTTAACTAATGAAATGCGTAATAATAACTGAAGATTGCTGTCGTAAAATTTCAGGTCAAAATTACTTTTCTTTGATTTTTAACATTTTCCGCAGTGAAGCTAAGGAATCTGTTTTCTAGACAGCAAATCACTATTGTCTGATCCCACCTCTCAAAAGAGGTTATTCTTGCCATAAAGATAAAAAATAAGATACAAAGGTGATGTTACAGTAGTAAACAAACACCTTGACTCAAAAACCAAAACTTAAACTGAAGATAAAAAAATAAAAAAGAAACAAAATGAATCAAGAAAGAATCAAGAGAAACAAACAAAGAAGAAAGAAAATATTTTTGTTGTTTTTGATTTAGTAAAAAGGCAAAAGAAGAAGCAAATATATATAACATAAACACTCTTTTTATTTGGTTTTAGCTTTGGGAAAAGTTTTAATGATAGAGACTTTGCAACGGTTTAATTGGCATGAACAACACATATTCAAGGTCGACCCCAACTTCTCCATTACTCATCCTTCTCATTTACTTTCCCAAATTTTGTATAAAATGAAAATTTTAAACTAGCAATTAGAAAGCAGTAGGTAAAGTTATTTTACATGTTGTAAAGATATAAAGGTGTGCTCAAACCGAATAGGAAATTAAAGCATAAGGAACACACCACAGAATATTAAACAATTTACTTTTAAGTCTAACTCTCTTCCTATGCATTGGAATCTTGTAAGAAAATAAATCATTGAAACACAAAGCAAGTAGCATAGGAAGATAAAACAAGAGCAATTTCAAGACTTTGAACTTAAAGAGAGGAAACGTAATAATATTGAAATGTTTAGATCCATGTTTTCCCCTCTCATAATAGTTACAAGTAGTGGTACCAAATTTGATAAAACAACTATTAGATTGGTACAACTTTGCAAACTTAGGAACATATAAAGGATTATTAAAACTATTATGTGAGCTGTTAGTGTGTTTTCCTCTCTCAAAATAATTGCAAGAAGCACCATAAACATGATGGTTATGGGTGAAATGATTATTAGTGTAAGATAATTTCAGCCCACATAAGTACTTTTCAACCCATAAAAGCTTCTCCTCCACGGTGTGAATGGGAGAGTTCAGAAATAAAGTAGGACTCTCATAAGTAAGAGTATTTTCACCAACAGCAAGTATGTCATTTTTATTCTCACATGAAGTAGTAAGTTCTAAACATGGAGGATCATCATCTAGAGTACTGTCATAAAACATGTCCAAACCATACTCCTCATCATTTTTAAAATTATTATCAATAATGTTCTCATTAGGCATAGGTTGATAGTCCTCCTCATCATCAGAATCATAAAAGCAAAGTTTATCATCAACAAAATTTTGAGTGTTACCCTCATCCATAGGTGGTGAAGGTGGAAGTTTCCTTTCTTCATTCTCTAGTTGTTCATCATTTTCGTCATCTTCTTGGGATTGCACGGGCATCCCCAAGCTTAGGTTTTTATCCTCTTCTTCACATACTTCCCCTTCCAAACTTATGTTTTCATCATCTTCTTCCTGCAAAACATCAGTGCTCTCTTGGGGAGCCTCATTATATTTAACAGCATAAATATTTTGAGAGAAGTTGTCTACGCAATATTCAAGAATAAAATCTATCTCTCTTTCAAATTTATTAGCTATAGGGCAAGTTTTATTTTCATCAATGAAGGTGTATAATTCATAGGCTACCTTGAAAGTAACAAATTCCTCTACTTGTTCCATTCCTAAATAAGCATAATCACCAGTATGGTAAGATGCAATAACACATTCTTCATGGAACCTACATTGAAATTCAAAATGTCTATCTTTTTGTTCAGAGCAAAAAATACAAGTTACGTCATGGTGTAAAAGCAACTCCTTAGCAATATAATTTAATTCCATCATGAAACCTTTTAGTATTTTCCCTTCCTTTGATTCTCTATATTCCTTGGCAATCTTAGCAGCATTCAAGTGTCTAAACAAAGCATCTTTTATATCCATACTTATGCCCAAAACACGAGTTTTTTTGGTATTTTCCATTTTCTATTTTTTTTGTGTTTTAGATATATATAACTGAAGGTAAAACTAAACTAAATGCAAAACTGAAAGTAAACTAGAGTATATGCAAAACTGAAAATAAAAATCTAGTGCAAACAAGAATAAAAACTTAAGCGCTACACTCCCCGGCAACGGCGCCAGAAAATGTCTTGATACCCACAAGTATAGGGGATCGTTGAAATCTTCAATGTGTAAGTATAGTATCGATCCCACGAGGAGTAGAAGGTATAAGTTATTTATCCTCTCAAATAAGAGTGTCACTTCCCTTATTATGTATGCACTAGACAAACTAAAATAATTAAATGATGCAAGTGTTTTTGGGTTTTTGGTGTAGAGTTTGCAATAAAGTAAAAATGCAGCAGATAAATAGTAGCAGGTGAAAGCTCTCAAAGAGAGAAAAGCCCAATCCTCTATGCAGCAAGAGGACAAGCTCAAGTGTGTGTTTCTTCTTTTCCAATATTTAAATTCAAAATAAATATGTTTTTAACCGTTCGTTCAAATTACGGATGTTTTTCACCGTTCCTCCCGTTGCGATCTTCCAAATGAGATCAAATGTTGATGAGATCTCAATGTTGATACGTTTTGACAAATATAGTTTTAACTTCCAAAACTATTATAGTTTACTTTCTAGAGTACTTCGGATTTAATATGCATGTACTCCCTCCGTTTCATAATATAAGATGTTTTAGCCATTTTTCACATTCATAGGTTACACATGTATATAGACATGTTTTAAAGTACTTCATGTTTTATTGTACATGTCCACTCATTTTAGTGTGAATCTAGACAATATGTAAGACATCTCAAATATCTTACTCCCTCTGTGGATGTATACCAAGTCAATTAAATTGGAACGGAGAAAGTATATTGTAAAACGGAGGAGTACTCTCTGAGTACACATACTACATGTGGAGGTAGAAGGGCGCTGCAGTTGGAAGTACAAACACGTCGTACAAGGTACTTAGAAGTACGCGTGTGCTGCTCTGGAAGTACAAGACATGTGACGCGCCGCTGCACCCGAGTGTGTAGAAGTATGCACGCACTGCACATGTAAGTATAAACGTGTTAAGAAGTGTGTCTAACTCGCTTTGTTAGAAAAGTGGATGTACAACCAGTAATATAGGTTCATCTCACGGATTCTTATTATTTTTTTATAAAAAATGTTGTAAATGCTTCCCTTACCGCATTCTTTTCAAAAATAAATATAAGCGTGATGCGTCTGCAAGTACAAGATGACTGAAAGTATGCGAACGATGCACCTGACATTAACATGGAAATACACAACATGAGTTTGGAGATAAAGACGCCCTATACTTGGAAGTACGAGAAGACTTCCCACACGGAAGGCTCCACGTGTGACACGTGTCAACACCAGAGCGCGTACTCGTCTTTTGCTAGTCCTACCTGCCCGTTGAAATATACCACAATTTGATCACGCCTCTGCGGAAGACGATATTTTATTCAAATTGGCCACCCTTTAGCAACATTGAGCCCACCTACTCCAGCGTGTGTAGATTTTTGTCTCGTCTTCCGGGCAACATTAGAGATAAGACCGTCCACTATTTGTGTATAAAAACATGTCAATGGGGCTATTGAATTTGATTCGATACACAGCAGAGCATCGATTCAAGGTCTTCTGACAAAAAGAGCATACCAGGTTGTTGGTTCAATTCGTATCTTGCACAACTACGCGTGTATGTTTTGGATGGAGGTGGTGTGTGAGAAACTTATTTCTCCAAACCAGACAGCCTTCATTAGAGGTAGATTTTTTTAGAGAGTGTTGTGGCAGCCCATGAAATTATACATGAGGTGTACCACAGTGGCCAATCTGGGTTTATCTTTAAGTTGGACTACGAAAAAGCGTATGATAGAGTGGACAGAGGTTTCTTACTTAAAATGTTAGAAGCTAGAGGCTTTGGGAAGAAGTTTCTCTACTTAATTAGATCCTTGTTGGATCAAGGATCAGTGGGAGTCAGGCTCAATGATGTAAACAGTAGTTTCTTCATTGCTAGTAGAGGTGTGTGGCAGGGAGATCCTGCATCACCCATTTTGTTTAATTTAGTTGCCGATGTATTCACTAGAATGCTTATTAAGGCAGCAGATAATGACCTGATTACTGGGTTGCTTCGGGGGTTCAACAGGACAGGGATCATCAGCATGCAGTACGCGGATGATACCCTGCTCTTCCTCGAGGCTAAAAGAGAGAGTGTGTTAAACCTAAAGTGGCTGTTATCATGTTTTGAACAGTTGTCTGGGATGCAGATTGACTTTCATAAATGTGATTTGGTAGCCTTGAATTTAAATGATGAAGAGGCCCAGGTGTTTGCTCAAATTTTGAGCTGTAAACTTGGAGAATTCCCTCTGAAATATCTAGGGGTGCCTTTACATCATAGTAAGCTAAGGAAGGAAGACCTGCAGCCTATAATTGATAAATTAATCAAAAAAGCTGCAGGTTGGAGGGGGAGGCTTATGTCCCACGCAGCCAAATTAGAATTAGTAAGGAGTGTTCTTGCTAGCATTCCAATTTACTTGCTTAGTGTGATTAAGTTTCCCAAGTGGGCTATAGCCTTGATTAACTCTCAATTAGCCCGCTGCTTATGGGACAACTATGAGGGCATTTTAAATATCATTTAGCTAATTGGGGCCTGGTCTCCCAGAAGAAGGAATATGGGGGGCTGGGTATTCCTGATATAGCTCAAATGAATCTTTGCTTGTTAGCATCATGGATCAAAAAGTACAATCTTGATGAAGATAAGTTGTGGAAACAAATTATTGACCACAAGTACAATGTTAATGATCCAAATATTCTCCATAGTACTCCTACTGGCGTTTCTCCTTTTTGGAAAGGAGTAATGTGGGCCGCAAATGCTGCAAGAATAGGATACCAATGGAAGATTGGGAATGGTAAAAAGGTCAAGTTTTGGGAGGACCATTGGTTTGGAAACTCCAGCTCGGCCATCCAATATTGGGAGCTGTACATTTTGTGTAACGAACAAAATGTGGTAGTTGTTGATGTTTGGGATGGGGATCAGGTCAAACTATCCTTTAGGAGATGTTTTGATCTGAGACTTATGATTATGTGGTATGAGTTGGTCAGTATTACTGAGTCTATCCAGTTTACAGATGTTTCTGATGCCATTCTTTGGAAATTTGATTCTAAAGGGATTTATACGGTCAGTTCTATGTATGCAGTGATCAATTTTAATGATGTTAAGCCTATACATGTGCATGCGGTCTGGAAAGTTAAAGTTCCCCCAAAAATTCATTTTTTTCCTTTGGCTTGTCTCTCATAATAAAATTCTCACTAGAGATAATTTAGTGAAAAGACAAAATGTGGATGACCTTTCCTATGTTTTTTGCTCTACCCCTGAATCTTGCAGTCATTTATTTTTGAGTGTGCTGTAGCTAGAATTATGTGGGAGGAAATAAGCAAAATAACAGGGGAGGTGGTCATCCCTGCCTCTTTTGAGTTGATCGCTAGGCTTTGGCTTAGTGAATCAAAGTATGAAGTGGTGAATGTTTTCCACGCCGCGGCTATGTGGGTGTTGTGGAAAAATCGAAATGATATCTGTTTTAACAGAGTTGTTTGGGTGGGTATGCAGGTGCTCTGGACAAGGTTAAGCTATTTTCTTTCCCAGTGGCTAGTTCTGCTCTCAGGCGTTGCCAAGGACTCCATGGCCATGATGGTGGAAAGGGTGGAGCTTCTAGCTCGGGTCCCTCCCCTCTTGATTTGGCCAGATCCAGGATGAGAGACCTTGTGCACCTGCTGGAACCTCTGAAGAAACGGCAGAAGATGGATTCCAGTTCTTATCAGTTTGATGAGGAATGGGATAACACCACGCAGATGCTGGTCAAGACGCTGGTGGCGCAGTTGCTGTAGGATAGCTAGTTGGTGTTCTGGTTATGAGTTAGCTTCAGCCCGGTGCTCTTGTTGAGCGAGTTTCCTTTGCTGTACTCTGTGGGCTGCTTTTCCTGTTTTTATGTTTCTGAGGCGATACTCGATCGTTTCCGAGTGCAAGTAACATCTGTAACAGACCCTGATGGTTTTCTTTTCGTATGAAATGGAACCGGGGCGAGGCCCTTTATATCTAAAAAAAATGTTTTGGATGGACAACATGCAATGCAAAAGGGTAGGAAAACGCTGCTAACACTTGATTTTTTATTCTAATCATTTATGATTTTTGTTGAAATAGTTTGTGATCTGCTACACATGAATCTGTAGCTAATTTTTTTGAGTTTTTAACAACTTTGAACTGTTGCAAAGAATAACTATTTGTTGTAATCGTTTGTAATTTTTTTTGTTAAAAGTGTTTTTTTGTTGCAAATCAAATTCTAGAAAAATTGTTGTTAATCAATTTTTGTAATACTATTTTTTATTGTGACGATTGTTGTAATTGTAAATTCCGGGTAAGATATTTGTTGTAATAATCATCGTTAAATCACCACAACGATGTATTGTTGTAAATATCAGTAAGATGGGGACCAAAGATATATAACCTGTCATTAAAGTGAATAAATTCGGTACTGTGGGGTGATTTCGCAAAAAATGATAAGTTAAAATATAAGAGGCCATGTCGTTGATTGTGTGCATAGGATGGTGATCGAACGGCTATGGAGGCGACCGATTTTTGTCTCGGTTACGGCCGACCGACGCCTAGGGCTGGCCGCGAAAAAAGGCTACGAGCCATCACATCGAACTCAAAACACTCCGTCGTTGAATATGTGAGAAAAACGGATGCACAGCACGTGGAGTCCGAGAGAAAAGATAAGTCGGCGATCATGTTTTCACCCGGCCGGCAAGTTTGGCTCTGCCCGTTGGTGACGGTCAAGAAAGTCGATGACTCTTGAAATATTAATTCCAAGACCGGCCAGAGACCTGAACAGAACAAAAACTCCATGTCTTTCACAAATTTTCCTTTTCACAACTTGTCAGTTCACATGGATCAAGTGCGCAATCCTCGATCGTGCACAGCGATCCGCCAGGTCGTGGTCTTACAGGATGCACCAAGCTTACTGCCAGCTGAGCTACGCAGATTTCTAGCTAAGTGTCTTACTATACGCGCATGGGTACCGCCGCACGAGCCGTCGGCGTTAAGCGGCCGCGACGGCGCCAGGCCTGCGCACCGTCGACATGCCCATGGATCCGACCGCGCAGCTCCTGCTCCTGCGGCCCAGCGCCTGCACCGTGACGCCGCCGCCGTCGGTCCCAAACTCGCACGGCTGGTCCTCGTCGATCTTTCCGATGCCCATGCTCTGGCTCCGCGGCGCGACGCCGGGCCGCCTGGCGCGCGAGGCGGCACGGATGAGCTCCCGCACGTCGGCGTCGTCGCCTGCCGAGCGGTAGAACGCGTGGCTCCGGCTCCGCGGCACCGAGACCATCCCCACCGGCCCGCGCCCCCCGGCGCAGGACGCCATCTGGCTCACGTAGAGGTCGCGCGCGCGGAGCAGCACGCGGAACGGCGCCCGCACGCACCGCCCCAGCACGGCAAGCGCGCGCGCACCCCTGCTCGCCGCCACCACCGACATGCCGCTCCGATGCTAGAACTACAATGTAATCCAAGACGACGCTTGCCACGGAACTATTTATGGGCGAATGAGCAGGTTGGTGGCGAGTGGCGACTCGTTCTAAGTGAAGTGATGTGACGCTCGTTCGTAGGTGGGGGGCTGCGGAGACGGAGTACGGGAGGTCTGACGACTCGCTTGGTCGTACGTGGGGGCACGCCGCCGGTTGGGCTTGGCCGGTTCAAGACGGACGGGCTCTGCGTGTCGGAAGTAGCGTTGATGAGTCCAGCCACAGGTAGCCACCATGAATATACGTGGTGGTGTGTCATGCAATCGGTCCTGACTCCCGGTGTTAAGCACTTCAACTGGGCGATCTATTTCGGACTAAGGTAAAAAAAATACTCCTCCAGGTGCTTACGCACTATAGCATGTTATATTTTAATATATCGCTCTGAAAATAAAGGATTTTACTAAGAATAAATGATATAGTCCAGAAATGGCATAACAATATATGCATAACCATGTACGAAAAACATTGTCCAATTGTCTATAAGTTTAAAATCAACATCCGACGGGGCAACAACATAACATAAAATATTTATTCAGAATTATCAGCATTAGCGATGGCACCAGTAGATTGCAATTCATCATCAAGACAAACAGAAAGCAATTTCTGCTTCTTCCTAACTAGTGGAAAACTCGATGTACTAGAAAAAGAAAATAGCGCGCTTAATTTATGACGTTTTAGCGTGATATAGCGTGATATTTTGTGAATAGCATCATAGCACGCAAAAGTTGCAAAATTTAGCGTGGACCCTCTAGATATACTATAGCGCGTTATTAGCACCGAACTAGCGAGCTATTTCTTTCCATCTTTCAGACACAAAATTTGTCTGTGGGTCGCCTCGACTATGGACAACAACCAATCATGTCCATCATCGGCGACCCGTTTGGTTCGCTATGTCTTTTCTTTTACCTATGTTTATCATTTTAGTCATCCCATCATCTCCATCGGAACAAACAAATTATTCCACATGAATGAAATTGGGTCACAATAATAATTTAAGCATTGAGTTCATACCAGCAAATAAATTGAAAGAAAATGAAAAGATAGAACTACTGGTTTTCTACGTGAGTCTACACATGCACGACCAAATCATTTTGAAAGTTGAATATGAATTATCTAATAACGATTTTGGGATGAACTTGGAGAAACTCTTGGAATATTGCCCATCCACCCTCGGGTTCAATCAACTCACTATGATAACCCCATTCTCAGTGGCGGAGCTAGGGGGGACCAGCAGGGGCCCTGCCCCCCCCCCCCCCCCCCCCTATGCCACGGTGCAGCATGAAGAAATCCATGGTTTAGCTATGCTTAAGAGGTGATTGTGTGCCTAATTACTCTCAATTAGCCAATCCGGCCCCCCTTATGTGGAAATTATCACTGCCGGCCCCCCTTGATTACAGATCCTGCCTCCGCCCCTGCCCATTCTTGGTTATAGATAATGTCATCACACTCATCCTCTTTATGCATAATCACACAAACAGTCCTCATACGGGCACTCGTATGGTATTGCCTAGAGCTAGCCAGGGAGAGCTCTTTTTTTTTGAAATTTTTCATACTTGTATTCATACGTAGAGGAAAACATTACAAGGCCAGATACAAGCAAAGAAAAAACAAGGAGGATACAGAGAGCAGCACTGCTGCGACACCCCGTCTTCCACCTCGAGGAACCCCAGCTCGCACGATCTCCACCGCCGGAGACGACGAAGAAAGCAGCCAGCCAGAGACCTACAGCCAGGGAGAGCTCTTACCAGAGGTGGATCTGTCAGAACAGAGGATGGGATGACGAGCATTCGTATGGTGCTTCCTAGAGCTAGCCATACGGGCCATTCTTTGTTGGCCCGCCTGTGGGCATGGTATTTCAGCCCGGCCTTTGGCCCACCACGGGCTAAGGCCAATCGCTAGGAGGGCCTTAAGCCCGTGCACGACATTAACCTTTACATCATTTTTCTTATTTTGTAGATTTTCTATATTTTTTATTAACCTTTTAGATATCTTTTTTCTCAACAAAAAAGTGCCCATAAGGCCGAAAATACATGCCAGCCCTTTTATCTTGCCGCACTGCAAGGAAGCAATCGAATATGAACTCAGCTCTTGTTTGCCCGGCCTTGAGCAGAGTAAATTTCTAATCACCATATAGGCGGATTGGGGTCAACTTGTTTCAAATCCTTTTTATTTGCATCTTATTACATAGATTAAGTCAGTGACTAGTCAAGGTAGAATTTGCTATTTTGTAAAACTGAATCGTAGGCAGATTAGCGTAAGTCATCGTCTCGCAACTTTTGCGAGCACAGCAAACATATACGATGTTCGGCTCGGGTTGGGTTCTGATGTTGTTTTTCAGGACCTTGAAGTGGTACTGTAACCTCCATCTCCTTAATAAAGATCATATTTTACCCGCAAAAAAATTGATGAGGGAAAGGATGTGAAGTAAACCAGAAAGCAGAAAAATTATGGGAAAATAATTTTTTGACAAAATGACACATCTTTGATTGCACTAGGACACGAATGACACATATTGTGCATGATTTTTTCAGCATAAAATATGTGCTAGACATACCATAGTAGTCATGCGTGCACCTGGAAAACACTTTTTTGCTCCCGAGCACCAGTGCTCCCTCTACTTAAAAAAATTCAAAAATGATATTTTAAAGTTTTAAAAAAAATCTGAAAAAGTTCATGCATGTTACTAATGATGTATACCACAAGCGTGATTTTTTTGATTTGAAATACTTTATATTCTAGGCTGCACAAAAATATCAAATCTTGTATATTTTTGAGATATGAAAGTATGTACATTTCTCCTTAATCCCAAGAGCATTTAAAAGGAGAGTGGAGGATGCCTCTCCCGAGCCCGATAGGGGCGGCCCGCGGGGCGACCACTCCGGCCGCCGCCGCCACCACCATTCCCTCACCTTGGAGCCGCCCCACACCCACCCTCTCCCCCACACCCTGCCGCTTCTCCTGGGCGGACTGCGGCGACGAAGCGGAGCCGGAGTTCTCGGTGGTGTCTGGCTCTCAGGCGGATCTGGAGGATGGAGTGCTGCCAAGTTCGGATGCGGGGGTTGCGGCTGCCGCGGCCGTGTCGGCGGGCGGATCTGCGATCGACGCACGGTCGCGGGACGGGACGGCTGTCGCAGCGCCGCCTCCTCCTGCGTGGACACCCCCTCCCTTTCAGCCATGGTTCAAGCTCGCCTTGGATGCGGGCATTGTGATGCCAGGAGACAAGATGCCTCCTCCTTCGCCACCAGGATCCCCTCCTGTTGGGCAGCCACGGCGCATTTGCTCCCGTGTGGGGGCTCCCGCTGGGTCGCCGCCGGTGGGCCGGCCACGCCGCATCCAGTCCAAGGTGGGTGCGGTGGGGGGGAGCCTCCTTGCTTCTGCTGGTGTGAGCCCTGCGATGCGCCTTCAGGCCTCTCCTCTGGTCTCGTCGAAGGGGCAGCGGCGTGCTGCTGAGGAGCGGAGGGACCTGGAGCGGCGGTCTGCGCGTGCTCGTCAGGACGCGGCAGGTTGGAGCACTGTGCGCCCGCCGCATTGGTGGCGTAGGGACGGCGGCCGCACCGCCCATGCTCCTACTGCGCGGTGCGCGCTCTCGGCGGATGGGGCTTGCGGCAGCCGGCCCGCGACGAGGGATGGAGCCATCCGGGCGAAGCGTGCTCTTCTCCTGGTGAAGATGCGGGGGCGCTGCTTCCGTTGCCTTAGCCACCGTCACTTCGCCATTGACTGTCAGGGGCCCATGGTGTGCTGGAAGTGCCACAAGCCGGGCCACCTTGCTGGAGGTTGCCTTGAACCTCCGGCTTCTCCTCCACCTGCCAAGCCACCGCGTACGAGGGACACCTACGCCTCTCCTCACCGCTCCTTCCGCGATGCGCTCATGGCGCCGGCGGAGCTTGCGGGCGGCATGGAGCTAGACGTGTGCTACTCCGAGGCAAATGAGGGGGTGGTGGCCTGCAGGCGGGGCTACAAGGAGGGCGTGGATGCTGCTCTCTCGGAGGAGAATGTGCGGGACGACCGAATGCCCTTGCTTTTGCAAAGGGAGGACGGCAACCGCGAGGCGAGGAAGCAGGAGGTGCCAGCAGCTGAGGAGATGTTGGCGTGGCAAGGTCTGATCGGCGAGATTTCGGCGTGGGACTCGTGTCCGGCCTCGGGGTGCTCCCCGCTTCCGGCTGTGTGCGACGAGCCGCCTTCTATCGTCTCGCCAGGCGATGCGTCCTGCGAGGTGGTGCTGCTACACGAGGAGGTGGAGGATAAAGAGAAGCGCATTGCCGAGCCTGGAGCGGGCTCTACCCTGTTGTCCGGTCAGGGTGAGATTGCAGTTGTGATGGAGGACGGGCAGCAGTTCGGGAAGGACATCGTCTCGCCGGTGCAGGCTGGACCTGGACAGCAGGGCATGGAGGTCGGTGCATCTCTGTGCCCCTTGTCGGGCTTCTTAGCCCGGATCACGGTGCCACTTGCGGCCACCGTTTTGGGCACGCCGGCCACGCCGTTGGTCCATGAGATGGAGGTGGACGCGCCGTCTGTGTGGAGGAGCGAGAGACTCGCCAAGCTGCACCCGAAGGGCGCCAACATCGAGCAGCTGGCCAGGGAGACCGTGGCGCGCCGTCTCGGCTCGCTGACCGAGGAGGCCCACCCCTCGGGGCGCCGGCGAGAGGACTTCTTGGCCTTGTTAGATGTCTCGGACCGGCCCTTCTCGGACCAGGAGGTGGCGGCCATCGACGACCTCGTCCTCGCCGTGAACAAGACCAAGAAGAAGAAGAAGACGACGTCAGGGACCACGATGGTGCGGCAGATGCCGCCGGGGGAGGCCTAGATGATGAAGCTTCTGTTGCTTGGACACTCCTCCTTGCAAATGCTGAGAGGAGGTGGTTTTTGTGTCTATGGGGCACAGGGAGAGCTGTGCGTTGTTGATCGAGGTTGTCTGTTGTCTTGGCGAACACATGTGGGTTCTTCACACGAGACTAGGAGAGCGACTGGCGAAACCATCATCCACTTGACTTGGCGGACAGGGAAGGAGAGGAGCGAAAGAACCTTATGCAATGTGGCAATCTCGCCTTTGGAGGTGGCGGCTTTGGTGCGGGAGGAGTTGGCGATGCGGGCTTTCGCCCACACACAAGATACTGGAGACTAGTTTTTGTTTTTTTGTTTGCTTGCGAAGGGATTTTTTCCCTAGCTCAAAATTCTGTACATAACACTCTATTCTATCTAATCGGATGACGGATATGACCGTTTAAACCTCAAAAAAAAAAAATCCCGCATTTCTAGTCAACTTGTTGTTCATCCAAAAGTAAGCCAGGTAGTAACCATATGTCTGCCATTTAGAAGAAAGTTCAGATAAGTTTGTGCTATGAGAATAGTGTCATATGACACTTGTCACATTGAGCAACATTTATCTATCAAATTAACACTGTGGGAAGGGATGAAAAGAGACTAACAAAACAATGTACAGGAGGCCGATCAGGTGGATTGTATAAGTGGGTAGATTCTTCCAACAAAAACGTTCTTGGGGAGATATCATCTACAGAGTCTGATGCGACAACGTCACATTTGTCGTACAAAATGTGCTGAATATAAATTTCAGAAATGAGCTGTGGTAAGAAGAGAAGTACGCATTAGCTAATCTTGTAAATACCAGAAATTCAAAATAAGAGAGAAGTACAAGCATCTTACGTTGTTGATAGTACGCAGTACATCAGCACACATTTCATTCGATGGGTTCACATAATCTCCTTTGCAGTTCTTCACTGCAGTCTTCGGGGCATGAAACATGCTATATGTTCTTAGATTGACACATACTAAACTAATGTGCCACCACACTATTGTCAAGCGCATGAATGTGACGTTACCTCATAGATTTGATCAGATATTATCCCAAAGCCATGAGCACTTGGAATTCTGAAATTATCATCAAACTGAGGGTCTGTTATAGGATTGCCGACCATATAACCCTGGAGATAATTGCAGTAACACGAAAAGAGTAAATTGCATGATCTTGCACACCATTTCCCATACTTTTGCTGCCGAGTATTTAATGTTTGAAAGCTAGAGAACTACTCCCTCCGTTTAGGTTTATAAGTCCTCTACGTATCCCTAGGTCGTAAATTTGAGCAACATAATATGATTTATATACTGTAAAAAAATATATAATTAGAAAATTCAGACTTTATATTTTCTAATGGTATATTTTTTGTATTTTAATTCTTTTATTATATTAGTTAAATTCATGACCTAGGGATACGTATAGGACTTATAAACCTAAACGGAGGGAGTACTTGCCTTGAGATTGATGATAGGTTGTTGCCCCATTTCAATTCCTGGAGTAAATTAGAATTAGGCGGAAAGTCCAAATTACCGTCCTCAACTCTTGGTGACGTTCATATTACGGCTCTCATGTGCAAACCCGTTTAAAATAGCTCCCTCACTCTCAAAATGGTTTAGATTACTCTAAAAAAATAGTCTAAAATTGTAGTCAAAATTTGAGGGAGCAACTTCTGAAGTGATTTCTCCTAACTGTTTGCATAGTTGACCTACAATTGACTCAGTTTTTTATACTTTAGTTTTCTCTATAAAAAACTGTAGAACTGAACTTTTCTGAAGAGTTCGGAAATTCAGTCTAAAATTTGAGGTGGTACTTGATTTCATTTTCTCATAAATAAATTGTGCAAATGAACTGGAATTCAAGCATTATAATCTCAACAATTATGAGAGTTGTGGTGGTATTTAGAGCGGATACAGCGTCCAGTTGCAAAGAGACTACCTTCTGAAATTTCTTGTGCAATGAGTGGAGTCACCTTTCCAGCGTATGAATCTCCACCAATGTAGAAAGGATTCGAAAGGAATTGCGGATGATCGGTGAACCACTGCACAAGCATGCACACATAATCAACACACAATGCTCTCATATTCTAACATTAGGACATGAACGGTGTCCCACCGACGTCACCTTATTCAGAAACCTATGGACTTGCAGAGAAGATGAGTAGTCTCCAACGTCGTAACCTTTGGGATCACGCGCATAGGAGAAGCCTGAGCCGAGAGGAGAATCCAAGAAGAGGATGCTTGCCACCTGAGAATCATCGCCGTCAGTAATAAACCACAAAACTGAACGAGATGAACATTTTCGGTCGACATGGATGAACATCAATCTCACCTTCGTCCATGAATATGGGTTATATACCAACTCCGGCAAACCGCCGTCATATGGCGCCAGGACAAACCTTAGAGGACCTAGGGTGCAAGTGCAAGACCATCAGCAGCAACAACGACTAGTACTGTGAAGTATCTGCGGAGAGTAGAGAAGCCGATTTGGTGGACTAATTACCAATTTCAAGGATTCTGCTAATCTACAGCTAGCTGTGTTTGATTTCGTTCACACACGTTTTTATACGCTCCCGATTCGTTCTGTGATTCGTGCGTCTTTCTTCTCTTCTCCGCTTCGTCCCAGCGCAACTCCGCTTCGTCCCAGCGCAAGTCTGTGTTTCGGGCCAGTTAGGCGGGTCAGCGCTCCTCCATGGGCTTCATGTTGGATTTGGGCATGTGTCTTTTTTTTCGACCAGTAATTTTTTGAATTTGGGTATATGTATGCCCGTCGGGTTCGCCGCGTGTCTTATTCAGTCGGTGGATTTGGGGAGAACAGAGGAAGGGGAGAGAGAGAGGCGGAGCGAGCTCTGTGTTTGAATCCGCGCCGGGCGGTCATGGCGAGCACCGGCGGTGGTGAGAGGCGAGGTCGCCGGCGGCGGAGGTATCCATGCGCGCATCTCTACCCCCTACTCTCTCATTTGTTTTTCGTCGTTTCGCGAGGAAGTTCTGTCGGCCCGGTCGCGCCCCGCTCTTTTGTTCGTCAGATTTGGGGGGCGGATGTTAGGTTGAGTTCGCCGGAGACGGCGTTTGTGTTGTCCGCGTCACCTTCTATGTCCTCTATGTTAGTCGATTTAGTTTTCGATGAGAAAATCGTTGGTGGTAGGATGCGCTTCTGGTTGAGCAAATACTCGTTCGTCGGATTTTGGGGGCGGAGGTTAGGTTGAGTTCGCCGGTGGTGGCGTTCTATGTGTCCCCGTCACCTTCTCTGTGTTCTATCAGTCGATTTAGTTTTCCATGAGCAAAATCGCTTTTGTGGTAGGATGCGATACTGCTTTGAGCAAATACTCTGTTGTATTTTTGTAGCTGTTTGTGAGTTGAGCTTCAGGTCGATGTAGGTTATGGTGAGCAGCGATTTGCTCATGAACAAATCGATGGGCTAGAGGCGTTCTTCTGTTCTTACTTTCTATGTTGGGGCAGTAGAAGCGCGTCCCCCTATTGTAGTTGTTCTACATCATTTGTTTAGCAATAGCTTTCCGGGCTGCTTAAAACGAGTAAACCCAAGCTTGGATCTGTTGTTGTGCTGTGTGTTCCTATGGGGTATAGTATGGTGATGATGTGGTTTGTCAGTATATTTTTTGCAAACCAAGCTTGGATCTGATGTTGGATAGGGTGTGTTGGGGGTAGCAGTATGTATTTTTTTGCGTGATAATGCTATCAAGGGGGTTTGCATGAACTTAGCGTTACGTGGAGTTTTCATTCGATGCCCTCTAGCTGTTTTTGTTCGAAGCTAGGGATGGGTCCTATGCTGGTAATAGTGTAGCATATATATAGTGTAACTGCATGTTTTTTCCATGTTGATAATAGTTTCATGCTTTTATATGTAGCTTTCATAGGGCGTCTACTGAGTATGGAGATCATCGTTTTGACGCTGATAACAGTGATGGAAACAGTTCATCCAGTTGTTATGATGTGAGTTTTCTCCAGGTTATTTATTCGTCATTTCTCTGAATCTTCATGTTTGTTTTCTAATACTTTGTGATGGCTTTTTTCTGACTTGTTTTTTGTCAGGATATGGATTTCCAATCAAGAGACAGGGATCTGGATGATGCATTGTTCTGTTTTTTCAGGAAGCAGGTGTGATTTTTACTTTTTATTAATTTATATGCTTGCTCTATTTTTCATTAGTTACATGGTCTGGTCCCATATTCACTTACTTTTTTTGTTTTCTTTTGGCAGTCTTTAAAAACTTTGAAGAGGAATTTCTCTGATTATATTCAAGATGTTGGTCTATCACCAAACAATAGGGTATGCTGTCTTGTTTGAGTCTCCCAAACTACTATCTGAATTCTTGTTTGAGCCTCCAAAACTACTATGCTGATGTGTTTTTATGCACTGTTCAATGCAGGTCAAGAGGTGCAGGAGGGATGCTGTGGACAAATCTGCTTTTACCAAGTACTCCTTGAAGTATTTCGTTGAAATTATAAAGAAGCTGACCAAGCATCAAAGAGGTGTTATCGAGAAGTTGGGGCTTGGTTGCCTTCTGTTTCTTGATCTTTGTGATATTCTGTCAGAGTATGCTCGGTGGGTAGCAAATTGTATTGATCCTGTATGCTCTCAGATCTCAGTGGGTAGCAAAACTTTTGACATATCCAAGCGCACTTTTCATGTTATTCTGGGTCTTCCCTTTGGTGGCTTTGATATTGAGTGTCAGAGCAAAGAAGGCGAGCAGTTCATCTTAGGTCTTTTTGGTCTTTCTTCATTGCCTCACATCACGTTCTTTGGGAACAAGCTCAGCGGGACTGATGAACTCAGTGATCAAGATATCTTTGTGTGTTTCATGACTGTAGCGTTGCATTGCTTCCTCTGTCCAAGTTGTGAAGAACACGTCAGCGGCAACTATCTTGCTTTGCTTAAACACCCAGAGAAAGCCAAGGATCACGATTTCAGCAAACTTGTCTATGAGCATTGCTTAACCAGTGTGAACCACTTCATCTCGGTGGGGAAACTTAAAGGGAGGAGGCAGAGAGCCCCTTTATGCTGCAATTATGTATTTATCTGGTATCTTGGCAACATCAATGTGAAGCATAACTTTGAGAATGTGAGAGCATAACAATCCATCCTTGTCAAATTTGCAGCAGACGCAGTAATACTCCTCTGCCTCCAAGTCAACGTGGACGATGTATTCCCGGCGTCTGTGTTCTTTTATGGCGTAACTATTGGCCTGAAAAACAAGGTACACCTCATTCTGCGTCAGCTCTTTTATCTGAAGTCGTGTTACATCATTCAGAACCTTCTGGAATTTCCGAAAGATGTAGATGTTATACAGGTCGTGCGCTTGATACTCTATGTTGTATTTTGTTATGAACTTCTTTTCTGGAACCTTTTTCTGCCTTGACTTGTGTTCAGCGTCATCTTCTCTAGAATGAATTGAGTCCATGATGCGCTGATATTCTCTTAGGAAGCTTGTTACACTGTAGGTTGCACCCACCTCTTTCTTGAACAACGAGTTTGTTCCTTCACTTCTAGCTGTTGACTGCAAGAAAGGGAAGAAGTTTGTTTTAAAGTACACTGGCACATATTTCTTCCTTGTTTCCCACAAGTCCTGAAAGTATTTTATGTGTCCAACTTGGTAGTCCTGGATCATCTTGTCGGGAGAATACTTTATGGATTAACCCGCGGCCCATGTTGATAAGTGCGACTCAACTTACTCGCACAATAAAGGCCTACATAAAAGCAAGCCCAATATCGCACCGCCACAAGGAGAAAGATCTAGAAGACATATCCTGGAAGGCGTGAGGGGAGTTAGTCTCCAAGTAGGTTCCGGTCGATGTATTCCTTGTGGAGGAAGTTTCCTTTGTAACCTAGCGAGCCTCTGTGTATATAAAGAGGACTCGCAGGACTTAGACAAGGTCAAGCTATCAAGCCTTAAACCCTAACTCTTACGGCGAGTTCCCAGATCGGATCGCCACCATTGTAACACCACACATATCATATCAATACCAAGCTAGGGTAGGCAGGAAGTAGGTCTTTACCTCACATTGAGGGGCCGAACCTGGGTAAATCTGTGTTCGTCCTTGTTCCTGCGATCCCAAGCTCGGAGACGATTGACTCGCGCAAATCCCACACCTACGAAGTCATCCATGACATCTGACGTGACAAACCCACGACAGTTGGCGCCCACCGTGGGGCCTGCGGTCAAGAGCGTCACGTTCCGCGCAGGATCGATGAAAGGAGCTGAAGATCTCGCCATTGGCCACATCATCATGGTCGATGGCACGCCTCTCATTGACGATTCAAGCTGGGGACCAGAAGCTGATTACCTGGAGACAGGTCGCATCATCCCGTTTGGATCTATTCATGTTTTCGTCGGCTTCATCGGCGGCGAGTCAGAAGACCCATCACAGCCTGGCGACTCGAAGAAGGAGTCGCCGTAACTGTGGATGAAGAAGAAGAATCTACCAACAACGAGCCACTAGCGCTCGAAGACGAAGAAGCCCAATCCATTGAGTATGTACTCGAGGAAAGGCTCTGTGGAAACCCTAGGGGTGGCAGCTCGCCCTCCGTAGGAGATCAGTGCATGGAAGGGATCTACAGGACCGTGGAAGCAGAGAAGGGCTGGGCATGCCGCAGGGCAGCTTAGCACCCACGGCACCGGAAGCAGCGGAACAAGTCGCACCAGAAGGATCAGGAGTCGCAGAGCTCGGTTCGAGTCGCGCGGCACCCGCTGCAGCCACCCCAGGAGTCGCGGCCTCAGGAGTCGCGAACAGAGAAGCCCGTCCGGAATCGTACCTACGGAAGAAGGGCCAAGAACAACCCCCAACACGACGGCCAGGATGCCCCAGAGCAGCCCGCTGTTTACGCCCATATCTGCAGTTAACGCTGCCGCAAGAGCTGCGGAGCTGGAAGCTACCAGGATTGAGCTGTATGATGAAGTCCAAAGGATTGTGGATGAAAGGAGCAGGCTCGCACGCGAGGACCAGCGCCTCCAACAAGAACAACAGCGACTCGCTGAAGACACCATCATCCTACAAGGAGGACCAAGCACCTTGCCACACCGACGTCATTCAGTCGCATGCAGCCAGGAACAGTAAATCCCATGGAGTTATTCCAATCACCCACCTCTGGACCTACAGCCGCGGTCCCTGCAGTCGATACACCAGCAGCCACAGCGCCACCCCACGCGAACCCATCGGTCGCAACAAATGCAGCGCGTCCAGTCGCGTGGCCAGAAGCCGCAGCACCATCAGTCGCAGTACCCTCATACACGGCACCACCTGCCGCGGCTGCGCGACCCGCGGCGCCTTTAGTCGCGCCTGCATTGCGGACGATGGCATCGCCAGCATTCGCACCTGTAGTTCCATCTTTTGCGGCGCCAAGAACGGCGGAAGCACCAGGGTCAAGAGCTCTGGTGCAAGCTAACAACAGGGCTATCATGCCACCTCCGTCGCCACAACCAACCTTTGTGCAGCAGCCGGCACCGCAGCCTCAAAGGTTCCATACACCGCAAGGACACTATGTTAGCCCAGTGGAGAATCTCTATGCGGCTACCAACATCTTAGCCAGGTTGACACCGGTAGGAAACGCACCGATGGACAGAGAGCGCGGCGCGCCATTGAGATGCTGAGCACAGCAGTGGTACAACAGGCAAACATGTCTGAACATGGGGGACGACTGCACGCAACCCCCTATAACAGTAGAGTAACAGCGGAAAGAAGCATCCGAGCCGAGTCGCCGCAGGTTGCGACTTCAAGTTCAGCCCGGCGACAAAGGGAAAACCAACAGGTGGTACAAGTTCAACCCGCAGAAGTGTGCAGATGCATGCAATGGTTAATCAGGCAGGGAGGCCAGCTCCATCCAACTTATCATCGCGACTTAAGGTCCAGTCTGCTTCAGCGAGAGGATTAGGTCCGAGCCGTTTCCTGCAGATTTCAAAGGACCTCGCAAGGTCGCAAATTATAACCCAAGTATGGACCCGGTCACTTGGCTCAACAATTATGAGATGGGCATGAGCATTCTCAACGCATCTGAAGAAATCTGTGCCCGATACCTAAACATGATGTTGGAAGGCGCAGCCCACATTTGGTTACAAAACCTACCACCAAACTCAATAAATTCTTGGGATGAGATGAAGGAAGCTTTCGTCAAGAACTTCCAAGGAACATGCAAGCGACTCTGCAGTATAGAAGATCTTGAGCGCTGCGTGCAAAAAGAAGGCGAGTCAAGTCGCCATTGGATGAGGAGAGTGGCAGAAATTATACACTCCTCAGACAACATACCTCCAAGCTCAGCCGTCCTAGTTATGGAGAAAAACTGCAAGTTTGAGCCGCTGGTCCACAAACTGGGTCGCATGAAGGACAAAGTCAAGAGCCTCAGCGAGGTGATGGCAGCGGCTAACAAGTATGCAAGTTCGGATAAAACCAAGGACGCGTCTGATGGAGAAGAAGAGGAAACTGCTGGCAAAGGAAAGAAGACCAGCAGCAAGCCTCAGCAACAGCAGCTAGCAATAGTAATGCGAGTTACAACAAGCGCAAAAACGAGGAAGGAAACTCGGGATTAGTCGCAAACACGAACACTCGTTACAAGCCAAGTAGTGGCAGAGGAAGAAATTTCCACCCAGTTAACTTGGAAGAAGTTTTCAACCGTCCCTGTGACATCCATGTGGGAAAGATGGAAAACCACCCAACCACACAAAAGCACAGTGCTACCATTACAAAAAGTGGAAGGATGGACAGCCACTTAATGGAAACAACAACAATCAGAACAACGAAGGAGGCAATCACGGCGGAGGCCACCATAATGCTGCTCCAAACCCACAGCCAGACCAACCGCAGTTCCCAAAGCAGCTGGGTCAGTATCACACAATTGTGGTTAATACCTCAAGGAGGGAGCAGAAGCTGCGACGGCGCAACCAAGCTGTTAACGCCGTAGTACCAGCTGTACCACAGTGGCTGAAGTGGTCTGAGCAACCAATAGTTTGGAGCCGCGAAGATCATCCAGGAGATAAATGAAGGAGGCAAGCTCGCGCTAGTGGTTGCCCCTCAAGTCGCAGGATACAAATTAAGCAAAGTACTGATGGATGGAGGCAGCAGCATAAACATACTATACTATGAGACTTCAAGAGGATGAATCTCCAAGAAAACAGCTGCACCCGTCCAGAACAACGTTTCACGGAGTCGTGCCTGGCGTATCAGCTCAACCATTGGGGCGAATCAACCTGGAAGTCGCCTTCGGGACGCAAAGCAACTTCAGAAGCGAGTACGTCTGGTTTGAGGTTGTAGATTTCCAGAGCCCATACCATGCCCTCTTTGGCAGAGAAGCGTTCGCAAAATTCATGGCTCGACCGTGCTACGTATACCTGAAGCTAAAAATGCCTGGTCCTAAGGGAGTAATCACAATAGATGGCAATAAAGAATAGCACAAGAATGCGAAGAAGGCGACAGGGCTATGGCCAAAGACGCTTGTGTCGCGAAAATGCACCTGCTCCTGAGCCGCAACAAAAATTTGATGACATCGTGGAAGCCAAAAGACACCTGCCTGACCTGCGACTTCAAATTACAGCCGCAAGAAGGGCAAGAGCTGCAGGCCATCGGCAATAAGGGTATACCCCAACCACCACGAGTCGCCATCAACAATCATAACAGAACCAACAAGGGTTCACAGTATCAAGCTGGCCACTCAGGGCTCAAACCTCAACTCGGTCGCCACCTAGGCGCGACCGTACCATATGTATCAAATTGGATCGCCACTTAGGCGCGATCAACCCATGTATCAGGAATTAGCTGCCACTCAGGCGCGGCCGTACCTGTGCATAAAAAATCTGGTCGCCACCTAGGCGCGACCGACCCCTGTATCATCTCTGGTCGCCACCTAGGCGCGACCGACCCTGTATCATCTCTGGTCGCCACCTAGGCGCGACCGACCCATGTATCATCTCTGGTTGCCACTCAGGCGCAACCGACCCCTGTATCATCTCTGGTCGCCACCTAGGCGCGACCGACCCAATGAATCACTTCTGGTTGCCACTAAGGTGCGACCGACCCTATGTATCATATAATGATTTTGAAATAAAGCCGGCACCCCTACTATGTAGGTGGCTGTCGTTTCGCCTCAAACTACCAATTGAGTTGTGAGTCTTTCATTTTCTAATCATTGGTTCCTTGGGGGTGCGGCAGCTTTCTGAGCGCGGCCTATTACCTTGGAATCGCCAAACGAGTGGCATTTATCGTGATTATACTCAACCTTCACTTGGATGCGACTTGCATTATGCGGCCAAAGTACTGGGGTGTGGCGTCAATCGAGCTTGATTGCCTATCATGGCCGCTCTCGACCCTGAACACACATGTTCCTAGGAAATACTGAGCCGCGCAAGGGCCTAAGTAAGGAAAACCGAGACAAATCATAAGGACCAGACTATTGGTCGGAACTTGTACTGATGAGAGTACTTAATAACCATAAAACATTGTTGCTAACACACCATTTCAGCAATTATTACAAGCCACTAAGGGCTAACTTCACCATAACATTGTTTTTCACTCACTTCTTCCCAGCTTTTGGCTTGTGAGTAGGAGGCACTGGCGGCTTACCAGGCTTGGCAGGAGCAGCAGTCGCAGGCTTGCTTGAAGGCTTGTCAGTTGCGGGCTTGGGGGCTGAGGAGCTGGACACACCTGGAGAGGAGTTCTTCTCTTGAGGAGCAGCCACGCTGGTTGATGCAGTGGGTAATCTCTCGAATCTCGACCCATCTGGATGATACTTCCCCAGAAAGGTCGCCAGGTCCACTCCGTCCACAAGTTCAGTCGCGTAGCCTCGCATGCCCTTCCATGTCGCCGCATATTCTGAGGATGTCAGCTCGGTGCCGTCCGTCTTCTTTGAAGGCTTGCCTTGTGCGACCCTGGCAGCATCGAAGGATGGATCATATGTTTAGCCAAGGCAAGCACATGAGCCGCGCCATAGCGAGCAGAGATTCTTTCCAGTCCAAGAAGTACTGAGGCGCTTTGAGCAGCCTTTTCAATAATCCTTCAGCATCAGCGGGGACAGACTTGGTTGGCAAAAGGCAAGCTGATAATTTCTTCATTCCATCGATAGCTTTGTGCGCAAACTCGCGGATATGCTCCAGCTGCTCTTGTGTGCTGCCTTTCTGCGTTCTAGCATCCTCACCTATAACATGGCAGCCATCAATTAGCACAGCTATATGCAAACAAAGAAAGCTAAGGGAAAGTGAAGTTGTGGACTGCAAAACATACCAGTCAGCTCTTGGGTCATGATGGAAACTTTAGCATGGACAAGGTTGTGGGCGTCAGACACTTTCGCCAATTTCTTCTTAAGGTCGCCAATCTCCACAGCTTTAAGCCGCGCATCCTCATTGGCTTGAGTAATGGCATCCTTCTGGGCGTTGATTTGACAATCTTGCTGCTGGATCCTCTCATGAGACTTTTCTTCAAATTTTAAGCCGCAGCTCAGTGGCCTTGGCTGTTCAGATAGCTTGAAGCCTCGTCAGTAAGATCGCCAATCTGGCGTCTTTTTCTTCAGTTCAGCCTCGCGTTGGAGAAGGAGTTTGCGCAGATTCTCAAGCTCAGAGGGAGTCTCCTGCAATTGCTTCTCCAGAGCAAGCTTCTCCGCAGTCACAGTACATAATTCTTCCTAAAAGACAGAAGATCAACAGATAAAGGGCAGCGGAGAAGTTTGCAGTAATTTGTGAGAAGTTATTATAAAAAGAAGTACCAAGTCCCCCTTTACGTCAAAGAAGGCCTTGATCCTTGGGGGCTAGAGACAGACAGGATAAGAGAAATAATTACCTTGTAAGCCGCAGATAAATTGGAGAGTGCCTCACGCAGCTCTGCAGCTTGTTTGTTGCTTGAAGCAATAATGGCCTGAGACAGCTGTTCTGTGCGGCTCAATGATGAGGAAGAGGAGGCTAACTCAAGGCGCAGCACAGGCGATTTCTGATTAACAGCTGCTGGCGACTCAACCAGCGGTGCTTCGACTGTGGCTGCGGGACCCATCTCCTCTGTGTCTGGGGCAACGAGGGGACCTGTCCCATCCTTCAGGCCACCTCCTGGGCAGCCGTGTTAGGGGCAGGCGACGAGCCAAGTCATCAGTGGTGGCCGTGCCCTCCACCATGGCAGTATGAGCCGCAAGCCTTAGGCGACTCAACTACAGCCGCGGAGACAACTCCCAGATCAGCCGTGCTTGTAGCATCAACCGTAGCTCTGCAAGAACAAGACAATTATATAAGAAAGAAGCATGCGCGGCAGAAGAAAAATGCTATGAGAACAAAAGAAAGTTACTAACTTGGAGCCATCTTCACAGAGGCCATAAGGCCGTCGCTTGACGGCGATGACACACCTTGGAACCCTGAGTCTACAACCAGAGGCCCACATGTTAATAAAAGGAAATGAAGGAATGTGCAGTCAGGATGCTAAGGCAGCAAGAATTACCAGAATGGGGTTCATGTCTTCTTCAGCCGAGGCGGTGGTCCTAAGCACACGCCTGGCAACAGGAGGGGTCGCGTCCACTGCAGGTTTGCGACGCTTGATGACTTCAGGATTTTCCAGAGCGTTAAGCTCTGGCTCCTCCCGGGACAGTCTCTTTGAGGCCCTGCGGGGAGTTGGATCAGCCGCAGGAGGGCTCGCGGTTGGCACAGGACTGTCATCCTCCTCCAGATCAGTATTTTCATCATCTGAAGCCGCAGTGGCAACAGATGGGATGTCAGCGACTTCACTGCCCTCTAAAGCGGGCAGTAACTTCTTCTTTGCGGCACGCTTGGGAGCAGCAGTGCCCGTACCAGCCGCGGGAAGCGACCAGTAGTTCTCATCAGCCTGATACAGAAAAGGGAAGACCTTAATATCAAAAAGAAAGGCAGCTCTACTATAAAGACAAAGGACTAGAGGAGGAGGGTTACCTCAAAAGGCTTGTTGTTAACGCTAAAAGGGGCGAGCCCCACCTTGTCAAAGGAGATGTTCTTCTCCTCAGTCACACGGGTGACGAACTCCACCCAGTCCTCAGGCTCCCAGTCAGCAGCCTTGACGCGATCAACGTCAGTAGAAGTGCCAGAGCACTCGAGGAAGGACATTGACGGGGACTCACTGGCTGGATGCGCCATTTCGTCCAGCAAGAAAGAAGGTCAAGGCCAGTAAGGCCATGATCAATTAAGGCACGGACCTTGAGCAGCGACTCATTCACGAAGGACGTTGCAGCATCCCGAGGTTTGGATTTTAGTGCCTCAGAGGGCACGAAAAGAGAGTTGGACCAAGCAGGGAGGCGAGTCTCGCCCTCCGGAGAAGTGTCTTGACAGTAAAAGAAAGATTTTTGCCAAGCCCGGGACGATTCGCCAGGGCTAGCTTGGGAAGACAGGAGTTTCTGTGGCGTTGTAGAGAGATGGCGCCGACCTGAACGTAGGCGCCACCTTTGGAGACAAGCTGGCTATTGCAAGAAAAAGAGGCCAGCCACAGATCGATGTTGGGGGCTATGCCAAGATAGTCCTCGCACAGTACATGGAAATTGCTCACCTGGAGCATTGAGTTGGGTCCGATGTCATGTAGGCGGAGGCCCAGGCGTTGCATCAGGTTGCGGAAGAAGAGGGAGCCGGGAGGCGTGAATCCACACTCCACGTGCTCCACGAACATCACCAGTTCGTTGGGCTTGGGGCGCGGCTCGATCTCATCACCTGGCGCCCGCCAGATGTTGTCCTCCTTCGGCGGCAAGAAGCCAGCATCGGCGAGATCCGCGAGGGTCTGCTCCGTTACCCAGGATCCTTCCCAGTTGCAGGAGATCTTGCGTTTATCATCGGATGGCTTTGCCTTGGGCGCCATTGCGAACAAATTGGATCGGGGGCTAAGCTCGATTGAGGAAGACGGCGGCGCGGTTGGAAGCAAGGAGAAAGCAGGGCAAGTGAATATTGACCTAGGCCGCCGCAGCTTATAACTGGGATGCCCGAGATCAACGGAATAATTTGCGCCCGCAGAATGAGGAACGGTCCGCAATTGAAGGAAACAGAAAATTTTAGACGGAAAGGATGAGTCGTGCAAATGAGTCGTGGCTTTGAATCGCGTCAGTCAAGAGATTAGTCAGAACGCTCACAGCGCGGCTTAACAACTACCTCCAGTAACCAAAGGATCCTCACTGTGAAGTTCTAACCAATCTTGGGGGCTAATGTCGGGGGAATACTTTATGGATTAACCCGTGGCCCATGTTGATAAGTGCAACTCAACTTACTCGCACAATAAAGGCCTACATAAAAGCAAGCCCAATATCGCACCGCCACAAGGAGAAAGATCTAGAAGACATATCCTGGAAGGCGTGAGGAGGAGTTAGTCTCCAAGTTGGTTCCGGTCGATGTATTCCTTGTGGAGGAAGTTTCCTTTGTAACCTAGCGAGCCTCTGTGTATATAAAGAGGACTCGCAGGACTTAGACAAGGTCAAGCTATCAAGCCTTAAACCCTAGCTCTTACGGCGAGTTCCCAGATCGGATCGCCACTATTGTAACACCACACATATCATATCAATACCAAGCTAGGGTAGGCAGGAAGTAGGTCTTTACCTCACATTGAGGGGCCGAACCTGGGTAAATCTGTGTTCGTCCTTGTTCCTGCGATCCTAAGCTCGGAGACGATTGACTCGCGCAAATCCCACACCTACGATGTCATCCATGACATCTGACGTGACAAACCCACGACACATCTTTTGCCACAACAACTCAAATTCTTCTACTATCAATGAGTTGTCAATGATGTCCTTAAACTCTTCGTACAGCCCTTCATTTGCTTTGAATGTGTTTCCAAGCCCTACTTCTGCTTTACTCAGGACGTGGTACAAGCATGATCTGTGTATTGTGTTTTTCAGCACATTTCTTATGGCATTTTTCATGGCCACATCCTGATCTGTGATGATTGTTTGTGGGTGTTTGCCGCCCATAGCTGATACAAATTCTGTGAAAATCCACTCGAAAGATTTAGTTCTCTCATTCCCAACCAGAGCACAACCAAACAGATATGTGTTCCCATGTGGGGAAACACCAACAATGGGAGCAAAGGGGATTTTATATTTGTTTGTTAGAAAAGTTGTGTCAAAGGTGATGCAATCTCTACACATCTCGTAGTATGTCCTTGCCTCTGCATCTGCCCAAAGAATGCTATGAACCTTGTTGTCTTGGTCTATTTGGAACGAGTAGTAGAATCCAGGGTCTTCAGCTTGTTTCTTGCTGAAGTAAGCCAACACCTCCATCATGTCGCTGTTCTGTAGTTCTCTGTTAATTGTTATGCCATAATTGCTCACCTTCTTCTTGTTGTAAGGAAGCTGGTCTGAACCTCCCCTTAGATAAGCCAATACAGAAATGATCTGTCTTGTAGGTATGTTGCAGTGCTTCAGAGACCTTATCATTGCTTTCTCTTCTTGTGTCATGTATGCATGGGACCTGAAAAACCTGCTATGGGGATCTAGGTTGTGGTTATGATCCAGTGATAGCTTTTTGATCCTCCAAAGGCCACCCGTCTCACTGATAATCATCTCAACCTTGCAATCTGTTTTTTCTATTACTGTACTTTGTCTTTGAGGAACCACCTCATCTTTCTCAACCTGTGTTTTTCCCAAATTTGTTGCACTTTACTATGACTCTAGTTATTTCATTGTTCCTCTTTTTGCTGGTAGTACAGTAAGCAGAAACTATCACAATCGAGAAACCAATAGCAAACGCATACATGTTGAAGAAATTTTGTGCTTCCTCTCGTGTTTTGAAAACCATCCCTACTTCAGGCTTCAAGCTCTCTTCGATTTTCGTCGCTGCCACATCCTCTGATGATGCCTTTTCATTTTCCAAAAAGTTCTCAACGTCTTCTTCACCAATTTCTTTATCTGGTTCTGATTGTTCATTGTGTCCTTTGTTTTCAGCTGCCACAAGATTGACTATTCTTGACTGTGAATGAGCTGGATTTTCATCTGATATGTTTTCAGGATGGATCACCTCATCAAGCTCCACGTTTTCAAACAAGCTTCTGCCCCATGGGTCGTCGTCGTATGTGTTATCCTGAAACTGATCATGATCATCCTGCAATTAATAAACATCCTGCAAGTATATTATGTCAAACGAATTTTTATTCACTTTATAGCTATTTTTGCTAGTTTACTACGTTTGCTTTCATGAGTTTCTTCAGTCAGATATTGAGCGCCACCACTGTCATCCATGCAAACTTCAGAGTATGCTCTTGAGCTACTGCCCTCTCCAGAGAAGGATCCCTGCAGAACACAAAACAAAAATGAAAGATAAGTTCAGTTAGAAGTCCTTTTTATACGTTTTCTCTGAATATTTGTTTGTCTTTTGTTCAGATGAACGCTATTAGTATGTGTTTAGGCTGAGTCTTACCATCTTGTCTGCAGGGTATGGTGTATATATAGTGTCAAACTCCCCCTGGAGCAACCCTGTGTAAGTAAAAGCTCCCTACGACCACATATAAATGGATATGTTATATTATTTGTTGTTGATAACTTTTTTAAGTAGCATGTCGTTTTTTGATGTGTTTTATCTTAAAAATACCTGCAGTAGAGTGTTTTTGTGGGTAACATTTTCCAATGGATCAAAGCCAAAATTAAGCATGTCGTTGCCTGGTACCTGCAAAATAACATTCATTCTAGCTTGTTAATTTTAAAAAGGTAAAAACGTATTGTACGAAGAAGATGTGTCTGAATCTAATGTTTCTGGAGATCGACGAACCCCTTGTTGTTTACACAAAGGGTGTTGAGCTGCTGTCAGCTTTATGTAATCTAGATGAAACTGTGTCTATGTGTGGTTTACGTGGACTTTGAGAAGTACCTGTTATTTTGGTTGATTCTGATACTGCTGGATCATCTTTTTGTATCTACAAAAAACTGCTGGATTTTAATTTGATTATTGTGCTTCTCTAATGTGTGTTTTTGTAGCTATTCAAAAATGGTGGAGGATGATGGAAGCCACCAGGCTAAATGCATGTAGAGAAAATAAGATTAAGACACCACAAGCAGTGTGATTTTAAGCTGGCCCGATGGATGCTGCAACGTATGATCCAGGTTAGCACCAAACAACTACTGGTCAGATCGGCACCACCACACCATCTGATTTTTTTGGGCTGTGTCTGAATCCTTTTTTTCCCTGCTGCTACTACACCATCTGATTTTTCTTGCTGATGCATCAGATCAACCTGATTGTCATATGTCTCTATCTCTTTTTGTTTTGCAGCTAATTAAAGGGACTGTCTATTTTACAGTCAGCTGTATTTCATTTGGGTCACAGTCGTTTTTTGAACCACTAGCGAGCTGCCACGTGTTTGTTTGTTAGTCTGAAACGTACCAGAAAACGTGTGTGAGCGAAGCGAAACACATCCAGAAAACGTGTGTGAGCGAGGCGGAACACATCCAGAAAAACGCGCGGGAAAAGCCCACTGTTTGGATACGGGTACCCAGAAAAGCCCAAAACAAATTAGATGGCCTTATTACCAACGGAAAAAGAAATATGGGCTTAACCTATTCTGTATCGAACAAAGAAACGTAGCAGGTGAGACACCTTCTTCTTCGCCAAGAAAAGAAAAAGCAGATCGAACTGCAGAGGCGGATGAACCAAAAACAACGGAGAAAAAGAACCTGAAGGAAGAAAGAATTCGCTCGAAGAAAGTGAGGAAGGGTCATGGATGAAGAGGAGGAAGATCTCAGGCGAGGCTCTGGTGATGTTGCTAACCTGAATGGTTTGTTGCAGCCTTCATCAATTGAGGTTAGTGCCCCCATCCCCTCCTCCCCCCCCCCTGAAAATCTACTCTTTCTCCTTCGACCTCATGCTTAGGCTTGGTTTTGTACGTTTCCGGACCTATGGCTCCACCAGCCTAGAACATTTTAATTAGGATTCTGCTAATCTACAGCTAGCTGTGTTTGATTTCGTTCACACACGTTTTTGTACGCTCCCGATTCGTTCTGTGATTCGTGCATCTTTCTTCTCTTCTCCGCTTCGTCCCAGCGCAACTCCGCTTCGTCCCAGCGCAAGTCTGTGTTTCGGGCCAGTTAGGCGGGTCAGCGCTCCTGCATGGGCTTCATGTTGGATTTGGGCCTGTGTCTTTTTTTTTCGAACAGTAATTTTTTGAATTTGGGTATATGTATGCCCGTCGGGTTAGCCACGTGTCTTATTCAGTCGGTGGATTTGGGGAGAAGAGGGGAAGGGGAGAGAGAGAGGCGGAGCGAGCTCTGTGTTTGAATCCACGCCGGGCGGTCATGGTGAGCACCGGCGGTGGTGAGAGGCGAGATCGCCGGCGGCGGAGGTATCCATGCGCGCATCTCTACCCCCCTACTCTCTCGTTTGTTTTTCGTCGTTTCGCGAGGAAGTTCTGTCGGCCCGGTCGCGCCCCGCTCTTTTGTTCGTCGGATTTGGGGGGCGGATGTTAGGTTGAGTTCGCCGGAGACGGCGTTCGTGTTGTCCGCGTCACCTTCTATGTCCTCTATGCGAGTCGATTTAGTTTTCGATCAGCAAATCGTTGGTGGTAGGATGCGCTTCTGGTTGAGCAAATACTCGTTCGTCGGATTTTGGGGGCGGAGGTTAGGTTGAGTTCGCCGGTGGTGGCGTTCTGTGTGTCCCCGTCACCTTCTCTGTGTTCTATCAGTCGATTTAGTTTTCCATGAGCAAAATCGCTTTTGTGGTAGGATGCGATACTGCTTTGAGCAAATACTCTGTTGTATTTTTGTAGGTGTTTGTGAGTTGAGCTTCAGGTCGATGTAGGTTATGGTGAGTAGCGATTTGCTCATGAACAAATCGATGGGCTAGAGGCGTTCTTCTGTTCTTACTTTCTATGTTGGGGCAGTAGAAGCGCGTCCCCCTATTGTAGTTGTTCCACATCATTTGTTTAGCAATAGCGTTTCTGGGCTGCTTAAAAACGAGTAAACCCAAGCTTGGATCTGTTGTTGTGCTATGTGTTCCTATGGGGTATAGTGTGGTGATGATGTGGTTTGTCAGTATATTTTTTGTAAACCAAGCTTGGATCTGATGTTGGATAGGATGTGTTGGGGGTAGCAGTATGTATTTTTTTGCGTGATAATGCTATCAAGGGGGTTTGCACGAACTTAGGGTTACGTGGAGTTTTCATTCGATGCCCTCTAGCTGTTTTTGTTCGAAGCTAGGGATGGGTCCTATGCTGGTAATAGTGTAGCATATATATAGTATAACTGCATGTTTTTTCCATGTTGATAATAGTTTCATGCTTTTATATGTAGCTTTCATAGGGCGTCTACTGAGTATGGAGATCATCGTTTTGACGCTGATAACAGTGATGGAAACAGTTCATCCAGTTGTTATGATGTGAGTTTTCTCCAGGTTATTTATTTGTCATTTCTCTGAATCTTCATGTTTGTTTTCTAATACTTTGTGATGGCTTTTTTCTGACTTGTTTTTTGTCAGGATATGGATTTCCAATCAAGAGACAGGGATCTGGATGATGCATTGTTCGGTTTTTTCAGGAAGCAGGTGTGTTTTTTACTTTTTATTATTTAGTAATTTATATTTATATGCTTGCTCTATTTTTCATTAGTTACATGGACTGGTCCCATATTCACTTACTTTTTTGTTTTCTTTTGGCAGTCTTTAAAAACTTTGAAGAGGAATTTCTCTGATTATATTCAAGATGTTGGTCTATCACCAAACAATAGGGTATGCTGTCTTGTTTGAGTCTCCCAAACTACTATCTGAATTCTTGTTCGAGCCTCCAAAACTACTATGCTGATGTATTTTTATGCACTGTTCAATGCAGGTCAAGAGGTGCAGGAGGGATGCTGTGGAGAAATCTGCTTTTACCAAGTACTCCTTGAAGTATTTCGTTGAAATTATAAAGAAGCTGACCAAGCATCAAAGAGGTGTTATCGAGAAGTTGGGGTTCGGTTGCCTTCTGTTTCTTGATCTTTGTGATATTCCGTCAGAGTTTGCTCGGTGGGTAGCAAATTGTATTGATCCTGTATGCTCTCTGATCTCAGTGGGTAGCAAAACTTTTGACATATCCAAGCGCACTTTTCATGTTATTCCGGGTCTTCCCTTTGGTGGCTTTGATATTGAGTGTCAGAGCAAAGAAGGCGAGCAGTTCATCTTAGGTCTTTCTGGTCTGTCTTCATTGCGTCACATCACGTTCTTTGGGAACAAGCTAAGCGGGACTGATGAACTCAGTGATCAAGATATCTTTGTGTGTTTCATGACTGTAGCGTTGCATTGCTTCCTCTGTCCAAGTTGTGAAGAACACGTCAGCGGCAACTATCTTGCTTTGCTTAAACACCCAGAGAAAGCCAAGGATCATGATTTCAGCAAACTTGTCTATGAGCATTGCTTAACCAGTGTGAACCACTTCATCTCGGTGGGGAAACTCAAAGGGAGGAGGCAGAGAGCCCCTTTATGCTGCAATTATGCACTAGTGGTCAGTTTTTTCTGGGCCCTATCCTTTGTTCTTCAATTCGGCTTTTCCCTGTTATTTTTTGATGTTACTTTGTGTGTGTGTTTTAATCGTTGCATTCTATTTTTGTTCAGGTTCGGTATCTTGATTGTTTGGATTTTGGCAGACAAAATGTTGATGACTCATTACCAAGGATAGCAGTTTGGAGAGGAAACAAGATCAAGTTCTTCTCTGATTTGGATCGCAAAAAGCGTAATCAATATGGGAAGAGGCACCTGAGAGAAGATTTTGCCAGGGGGCGGACTGCCGATGTGAAGTACAAACCCATTCAGTCTCCGGTATTTCAGTCTTTTTCTCCCGGATTCAGGAAGAATGTCCACACTAGTTTTGCCAGCAACCTTAGGCCTGAGGTATGTTTGTTCTTCATTCTTATGTGTGCTATTTTGTTTCATTTCATTTTAGTTTTATTTTGATTTTTCTCATCTGGGGCTTCTTTTGATTCTTTTGTAGATTATAGATGGCATCATAAGTATTGCAGAAAATGGCGTGTCAAACATTTCTGCATCTAATAAGCCAAAGTTTCAGTTGCTTGTGACTAATGTACTGGATTTTCTATGGAGATCAAGTGTTTGCCCCAAGCCTGCTCCTATTCCGTGTGCTGAACCGAAAGGCAATAATGTATTGGAGAAGGCTAAAGACACACAGATCAATGTATGATATAATTTGCCCATTACCTCAGTTTGTTTTATCTGTCATCTTCATTGCTCATTTTCTTTTTGCTCTTACTGATTTTTTTTATTGATATGCCTTGACCTTATAGTTTGTATTTTCTGTTCTTTTTTGTAGCCGTTAGCCCCTAATACATGTGACAAGCCAGCCACTGATTTGCGTGCACGTTTGCAGCAATCTGCAGGACCCATTAAGAATGTTCCTGATTCAGTCATTCCCGAGCCAGGTTAGCTTTTTCTGAAATTAATCATAAGATAGATGGTTGTTTTTTTGTTGAAATTATGTGTTCTGACCCCTTTCCATTTTTGTTATCCTAAATTTTTTTCTTGTGTTCCATTTTTTCCTTGCATGCTTAGTTACTCCAGATGATTGCATGATAACAAAAGTTGTGCCTGCATTTTCCCAGATGACAGGTTACAGTATCGTACTGATCTCTTCTTATCATTCATGCATTTTCTTGTTTTTCTGTAATGTTTATGACGCAACCTTTTTCTTTTTAGCAGCGCCTGCAATGAAACCACTGATCAAAGTTCAGAAGAGGAGATGCAACTTGATTTCAGCGGCAGAGGAAGAAAACTTTCTTACCAATGGTCTTTTGAAATCTAACATGGGAGCAGGAGCAGATGTTGTTGATTTATCACCTGTTGCTCGCTTCACCTTGCTTGATACTGCAGTTGCTCAGGTCATTTACCCCTTTTTGAATTTTTTGTGTATTTTTTGAATCCGGATGTCTTCTTTTGAACTAATGCGTGTTTTTTTGGTTTGTACCCCCAACAGCCGCGTACTGATGATTTCAGGATAAAACGATCCAACCCAGCACAAGGTCCTAGTACAAAAGCAACTCCTATTCTTATTGCTGAAGCTTCATCAAATCCTAAAAATGCAGTAGTAAGCCAACATTCTTATCATTTTTGTGCTTGTTACATTCTCTTTTTGTGTGTTCTTAAGCATTCTTTTGTTCGCCTATTTATTAACACAAGATTTTTGTTTGTTGGTTTACCTTATTCTTTTTTGTAGTTGGTTGGCTCAAACGATATCATGAGGAGATCCCGTGAGTTGTCTAAACAAGCTGATACAACATATAACAACATATTGCTGAGACGGATGGGAGGGGAGGGTTTTGCACCATCGTCTGATCATTTGCATAATGGCCAGCCTGTCGAGCCGCCTCTGAATGTTCAGGTCTTAGCAATTCTGAGAGGTCGTGAGCAGCATAAGTTTCTGAATTATGTCATGAAGGGGCAAAATCCCCCTCTACAGCATAACAACAGGTTTTGTGTCTCTAATGAGGACATAATCAACTACGTAGCAATGGTTGAGCTTGGACATAATCCCCAATACATGAAGTAAGAACATTTTTTATGGAAAGTAATAGCATGTGTTTCAAGTTTTCCTGTTAATTTTTATCTTTTCGTCTTGACCACCTCATAAGATTCTGAACCTTCTCTTTGTATGTATGATCTTCCGTCTCATAGTTATCCTGTGTGGATGTTGTCTTGTACAATGAACTAAATTCTGAGTTACAGGTGTTCTGCTTAATACTTTTATGTTATTTTTTGACGTAGGTCAATGGGTATAAACTACCCAGAAGTACACTGCAATTACCAATCTGTGGGATCTTCACTAATGCCTGAAGGTGAAGTAGATAATTTCATTGTTACATGCTTCTGTCGTTTGTTGTTCAAGGAGAAACATCCCTCGGTAACAGGGAGACACTATTTCTTCCCGATCATAGGCATATGTTTTTCTAGCCTTTAGTATTTTATTTCGGTTTTTGTTTGTCCTTTTTGTGTTTTGTTACCCCAAAGTTTTTACTGAATTTGTTCTATCCATTAAATGCAGGACGCAATACTAAAGTATCAAGATTTTCCTAATGATACGCTCATCAAAAACACCTTCGAAGGTGCTGCCAAAGCAAGCAAGGGACGAAATCTTGGGTCTAAGGACAATAGGGTAGAAACACATTTCTATTTTTCCTTTTGTTTCATTTCTGGCTTTTGTCAAGCTTTAATATGTGAATGTATGGTGCTATTCCTCGTTCACCTCCATATCTTTTTTGTGTGCAGCTACTCTTTCCAATAGTTGATTCCCGCCATTGGTTTCTTTTTGTTGTTGATTTCAACGAAAAGTTGTTTGCATTTTTGGATTCTTTACACGACAAGGATTCAAACTTCCACCTTCGGAAGAAGAATCTCTTGGTCAGTTCATCTTTTTCTTTTATATTTTTTAACCTTGTATTTTTTTCAGGTAAATTTTTATATATTTTTCCTTTAATCTTTTTGTAGATTGACAATTTTATCCATGTGTGGGAACTGTATGTAAGTAAAGATCACAATCTTAAAGAATTCAGATACATGTATCCCAATGTGCCAAAGCAGTAGAATACGTATGTTCTCTTATTTTTCATTATTTTTGTACGTAAGTCCTATACTAGGTTTTTTTAGTTGATATTTTTATATGAAATTGATTTGCATTTTTTCGTTTTAATTTTCTGTATCATAGGCTTGACTGTGGAGTTTTCACAATGAAATTTATGGAGACCTGGAAGCCATCTTTGGACCTTAGGAAACTGTTTTCATATCGGGACATCTTAAACATAAGGATTCAGTTTGGAAATCGGCTTTACTTTCATAGCCACAATGAATTAGATATGAGCTTGGTTACTGATTACTTCAGTCAGGTATAATAACTAATTAGAATAAATGTTTTGCTGTTGTATTATGTTTTTTGGTGCTAAACAGTCACTCATTTCAGGAATGAAGCAGTGCATTATTCGGTTTGGCTCTGAATGGTAATTTCTTTTGCGGTGGCACCTTGGGCGAATGTACTTCACAATTGTAATTGAAGAAACACTGGATATGTAAAAAATTCAGAAGGAGAGAGCATGTTATCCTATCTATGTTGTGTCATATGAACCTCTTAGTGTGTCATTGTGTCTGTCATATCTATGTTATCTGAAATTTGTCATTTGTGTCCTATGAACCTCTTAGTGTGTCATTGTGTGCGTCCTATCTATGTTATCTGTATTTTGTCATTTGTGTCATATGAAACTCTTAGTGTGTCATTGTGTCCGTCTTATCTATGTTATCTGAATTTTGTCATTTGTGTCATATGAACCTCTTAGTGTGTCATTGTGTTAGTCCTATCTATGTCTTTGTATTTCTTTTTTGATATCTGAAATTGGTCTACTATTTCTTTGTTTTCATCTCTATCTTTATCTTTATTGTGTCCGTATGAACTGTGTCGTCTTTGTTGTGTAATCTTTGTCTGAAATTTGGGCTCTGAATTTTATCTGAATCTCTTCTTTCTATTTCTCTTTCTGAACTTTGTTCTCTGAATATGTTCCTTTGTCTCTGTTTCATCTTTCTCTTTGTCTTTCTTCTTTGAGTGGATTTTGATTTGTCTTTCGTTTTTGTTGGAAAGAGGGTTTTCACATTTCTCTTTGTCTTTCTTCTTCGAGTGTTGCATTTTATCTGTCCTTCGTTTGCCTTGGAAAGGGGGTTTTCATCTTTCTGTTTGTCTTTCTTCTTTGAGTGTTCGATTTTTATTTGTCTTTCGTTTGTCTCGGAGAGGGGTTTTTTCATCTTTCTCTTTGTCTTTGTCGGGGAGTATCCCCGGGTAGGGTCAAGGCTTGGCGTAAGGTGGTGTTCGAAGTTGTGCCGAGGTACGGAAAGGGCCGACCTGTTTGGGCCTGGGAAGGTCCGAGCTTCATCTTGACCTGGAGAATACAGGCCGACCTATTTTGGCCCAGAGGGGTCCGAGGTATACTGTTGGCCAGGGCCGAGGTTCACTGTCCGAGCTATGTTCTGCCGACCTAACTACCTCAGTGCGGTGGTTCGTGTTGTGGGTGCAGGAGAAGCTGTGGGAAGGAAGTAAGATCCGACCTAGTAAAAGATATTAAGCGCAAGACCCAAGGTACGGCACGTCCGTGCCAAGCTAACCGAGGTGATGGGCTGTAGGTCGGGCAGGAGTCAATGCTCCTGTCACTTCCAGCCGGGTACAGAGCGCCTGACACGGGAGCGTCTGTCAAGGAGCATGGCAGAGGCGTGCTCCGGGTTCGGCGGGCCTGCACGTCTCTGATCGCTGACTACGCGAGGTCTGGGAAAAGGCTACGAGGTAGCTCTGCCAGGCCACGTCCTGTCTCGGTCAGAGGGGACATGCTAGTTCTGCCGTTAGGCTACAGGAGATGGGCAAGCCACGTCTTGTCCCTGACCGAGGTACGGTGGTACGGTGGTGACCGTTGCAGAGGCATGGCAACAGTGTTCTGCGAGGGGCACAATGGTAACCCGGCTGGCCTATATAGTGGGCTTCACCCCCTCCTGCTGAGAGGATCCAAGATCAAGAGAGACCCCCCCCCGCGCTGGAGCTAGTTGATCAAGAGAGAAAGAGAGAGAGGAAGCTCGGAACACCCCGAAAACACCTCGGATTCACCTCGGAGTGCCTTCTTCCTCCCGTATAGCTCCATCTTTACCTCAAGTTCTCACCATTGTATCATCATACAGCTCGAGGAGCAGCTTGTACTTGTCACTCTGAGCTATACACTGGCTAGGATAGTGCTGCAGTAGGGGTGTTACCTCCGCAAGAGGGCCCCGAAGCAGGGTACATCGTGGTGTGTTTTGTGTTCTTGCTTTCTTGGTTCTTCGTTCGTGTTCTTGCGTGTTCTTGCGTGTGCACTTCTTGAGTGCATAAACCCTCCCCGGATTCCCCCAACGACCATTCGGCCCCATCTTAGCCATACCTATGGCATCTGCCGTGATCCCACCACGACAGTTGGCGCCCACCGTGGGGCAGATTGAGGCGTTGGAGGGAGTTTTCATCCGGACGGGCTCAGGCGAGCGTGTTCTTTCCGGGCTTGTCGCCAAGATCGGAGAGTTCACCTTCATCAGCGACAACGCGGGGTGTTTCGCCGGCAAGCCTTTCCCCGAGACGGCTTCACCATGATGCTCGGCAGCTTCGTCACGTACGTTGCTGTCGAGGTTGTTCGCGGGTACCCGGAGCAGGTGCTCGTGGACGACGAAACTCCACTCCTCGCGGCTTTAGGTCGGCGTATCACTCGCCCCGAGAGCTGCGTAGAGGTGATGATGACAGGTCCGGTTGACGCCGTTGGCAAAGTAGATGCCAGCCAGTCCAAGGCAGCCGAGGTTGCTAAGGTGAGATCTGCAAAGCCCAGGCTAGAGAAGGACTTGCCTGGCACCCCAGAGCTGCGGGGCCGAGGTGCGACCCTGGTAGAGATAGTGGATACACTGGCAGACCCAGTAAATCCAGGAGTGGACATAGTAGTGACTGTGGCCGACCTAGAGGCAAAGCGTGTCCTGTTGCAGAAGGAGGCTGTAGCAATGATAACAGCTAGAGATGAGTTCAATAGAGATCTGCGCGAGTACAATGCAGCGAATGGCTTCACCCCGGTAGCGGTTGATACACATAGGGGAGCCGAGGTGCGGCAGAGAGGCAAGGGGCTCAACGATGAGATAAACAGGGAGGCTCGACCTACCACCTCGGCTAGGAGTGGGAGTCGCGTGTCAACTGGAAGGCCGGTGTATAGTTCCCCTGCTAAGAACCTCAGAGCTGCCGAGGCAGGCAGGGCCGAGCTATCCGGATTATCTGGAGATGCATGGCGTGCGCAGCAGAAGCGAGTCAATGAGTTAGTATATGTGGCTAACCAGCAGAATGAGGCTCTCCGCAGAGCATATGCCGGGGCTGGTGATTCAGAGATGGTTTATTCAGCTAGGCCAGTCAGTCAGGTGTCCAAGGGGCAAGCCTCGTCTCCACTCGTCGGAGGAGCCGATCGAGCCCGGAGTGTCACCTCGGGTCAGAACCAGCAGCTGCAGATGTATGATCCAGTCCTAGCAGCAAAGCAGAAGGTGGGCCAGGGCAATGCTAGCCGAGCTAAGGGAAACCCCGGCCCAGGCAATGCGAGCCGAGCTAAGGGTAACTCCGGTCAGGGAAATCAGAACGGCGGTCAAGCAGCATCGGCTGGCCGAGGTAAACCACCTCCGCCCCCGAGGTATCAGCAACAACCTCGGCAGCAGGGGCAATATCAGCGAGAGCCGGAGTATGTTCAGCAACCTCAGAACGTCGGTCAAGGCGATGACCGATATGATGATGGAGACTCGGCCATGGCACGAGCTGGATACCACAGAGTGGATGGGGCGTTGGGACCTCGGATAGGAGGTCGGATGTTAGCTCCAGGCGATGTCCGTAACAAGCTGGATAGAATCTACTTGTCTGAGCAACTGGAGGAGGAAGGCCCTCCTGGTCCGGCGTGTTTTGGACCTCGGATCATGAAGGAGCCACCACCACCAGTATCTCAGTTCCAGTTAGGTCGGAACACCAAGCCATACAATGGGAGCACCAAGCCACAAGATTGGCTGACAGATTATGTATCCTCGGTGCACATTGCGGGGGGCAATCGCCGATGGGCGGTCCGGTATCTCCCGCACATGTTGGAAGGTCCAGCTCGGATCTGGCTGAATAATTTGCCGGAGTATAGTATCAACTCCTGGATAGACTTGGAGCTGGCGTTTAACAGCAACTTTGCTAGTACATACAAGAGGCCAAACCGACCTCAGCTCCTGGCGGCATGTAAGCAAGATGATCATGAAACTGACCGAGAATTCTTAACTCGGTGGAGCAATGTTCGGAATTCCTGTGAAGGAGTGGTAGAGGCACAGGCCATTTCCTGGTTTGCAGATGGTTGTCGACATGGCAGCATGCTGTGGCAGAGGCTCCAGAGAGATATGCCGAGATCCCTAGCAGAAACAATCCGGGTTGCAGATTCTTATGCCCTGGGTGATCCGATGCAGCCAGCAGCAGAGGCAGGAGCACGTAACAGAAGGAGGGAGCCAATAAACAACCGGCTCGGACCAAGGTGTAATGACCGTCAGGAGTTCGGACAGAAGAGGAGGGAGCCGGACTATCCATACCCTCCAACCAAGTTGCAGCGGTGAACCCGGATCAGCCCGGAGCTGGAGGTGTCCAGAGGCCAAAAATCAATGGTCCGGCATTTAGTCCGAACCCGGAGCCACCCATGACCTATGAATCAATGATAGATGGTCCGTGCTGTTACCATACGACTGACCCGCGCAAGCCAGCCAACCATTCAACCCGGCAGTGCAGCTGGAACCGCAGAATCAGAGAAGAGGGGGCAAGGGCCGGAGGAATCAGAACAGGACCACCACCTCAGAGATTTCAGCCGAGGTCCCACCCTAATCTGTCCGGAGCAAATGTTACCCCGATAACCACTGCACCTCTTCCGAGGCCTGCAGCAGCAAGACCCGTGAATGTTGTGAATGTCCGAGGTAATAACAACAACAATGGTGCCGGACCAAGTCAGCAGTATGAATACCCCGGAAATGACTATAGAGAGGTTCATGCGAGCTATGTGGTCTTTGTGACCGAGCCACTGACAAGAAGAGCGTGCAGAGGCGTGCCATGGAGGTGAATGCAGTAATGCCGGTGGTGCCGACCTATATGAACTGGTCTGAGCAGGAGATCACTTGGAGCAGAAAGGACACACCTCGGATCATGCCGAGCCCTGGAAAGTATGCCCTGGTGGTAGATCCAACGTTGTGTGGGCCTACCAACAATGTGAGGTTCACCCGAGTTCTGGTGGACAATGGCAGTGCCATCAACATCATGTACCGAGACACAATGGTGAAATTGGGCATCTCGCCTAATCAGTTGATGCCAAGCAGTTGTACTTTTCATGGGATTGTGCCCGGCGTTTCCTGTGCACCCATGGGCAAGATATGGGTGGATGTAGCATTTGGAACCAAGGAAAATTGCCGAGTTGAGAGTATCGAGTTCGAGGTGGTGGACTTGGAGAGTGCATACCATGCACTGCTTGGAAGGCCGGCTTGGCCAAGTTTATGATTTCCACCCATGTTGCATACCTGAAGATGAAAATGCCAGGGCCTAATGGGATCATATCCATCTCGGGTGACTACAAGCGAGCATTCAGTGTGCCTCGGCGGGATCTAACTGGCCGAGTCTTTGGTGATCGCAGCCGAGAAGAAGAAGCTGCATCAAGTGGTGGCAATGGCGCAGTCAACACAGCTCGGCCTGTCCGGACTGATGAGCCCGGACTCAACTGCGGCGTTCGAGGTACCCAAGGAGACCAAGAAATCCCCATTGACCCGGAGCACCCAGAGCATGTGGCCATCATTGGGACCGGGCTAGGCGAGAAATAGGAAGGCGAGCTCTGTCACTTCCTCCGTGAGAATCGGGATATCTTTGCATGGTCGGCTAAGGACCTGCCAGGTGTTCCGAGGGAGTTGGCAGAGCACTCTTTATTTGTTAGGCCAGAGGTGAAACCGGTGAGGCAACCGACCCGTCGTCTCTCAGACGACCGGAGACAAGTGGTGCTGGACGAGCTGGCTAAGTTGCTTGCAGCCGGGTTCATAATGGAGGTACTGCATCCGGACTGGATATCCAATCCGGTCTTGGTGGAAAAGAAGAAAGACGAGCCAGCCGTGGTCAAGGTGTGGCGCATGTGCATTGACTTCACTAACCTCAACAAGGCGTGCCCAAAAGATCCGTTTCCATTACCTCGGATTGATCAAGTGATCGATTCCACTGCTGGTTGTGAACTGTTATCTTTTATCGATGCGTACTCTGGTTTTCACCAGATACCACTGAACCCAAAGGATCAAATAAAGACTGCTTTTATTACCCCGTATGGGGCGTATTGCTATCGTGTCATGTGTTTTGGTCTGAGAAATGCCGGGGCAACTTATCAGAGGTGTATGCAGAAATGCCTGCACTCTCAGATGGGCAAAAATGTGCAAGTGTATGTCGACGATATTGTCATCAAAACTAAGGAGAAACATACTCTCCTCGAGGATCTCGAGGAGACATTTGTGAATTTGAGAAAGTATCGGTTGAAGCTTAACCCGGACAAGTGCACCTTTGGTGTCCCGGCTGGAAAGTTGCTCGGATTCCTGGTGTCTAGCCGAGGTATCGAGGTTAACCCGGCCAAAATCCGAGCTATTGAGAGCATGAAGTTACCGAAGTGTTTGAAAGATGTGCAGAAGTTCACAGGGTGCCTAGCCTCGTTGAGCCGATTTGTAGCTCGGCTAGGAGAAAAAGCCTTACCTTTGTACCAGCTCATGAAGAAAAGTACCGGGTTTACATGGACCCCGCAGGCCGACGTGGCGTTTGGTGAGCTGAAAAAGATGTTGTCCACTGCCCCGGTGTTGGCGTCACCATTGCACAATGAGCCGATGTTACTTTACATTGCGGCCACAAACCGAGTTGTAAGTGTGGCAGTGGTGGTGGAGCGCGAAGAAGGTGGCAGGTCGGTGCAGAGACCGGTGTATTACTTGAGCGAGGTGATCTCTACCTCGAAGCAGAACTATCCTCACTACCAGAAGATGACGTATGGTGTTTACCTGGCGGTCAAGAAGTTGAAGCATTATTTCCAGGAGCATCCCATGACGGTGGTGTGCGAAGCTCCAATCTCGGAGATCATCGGGTGCAAAGATGCAACTGGCCGAGTTGCCAAATGGGCGATTGAGGTGTCTCCATATGCACCACATTATGAGAGAAGAGACGCAATTAAATCCCAGGCGTTGCCGGACTTCTTTTGTGATTGGGCCGAGATGCAGTATGAGCCACCCAGGCCGGACTATAATTATTGGAAAATGCATTTTGATGGGTCCAAAACAAAGATCGGGCTGGGGGCTGGAATAGTCCTCACCTCGCCAAAGCAAGATCAGCTGAAGTACGTGCTGCAGATTCATTTCTCAGCATCAAACAATGTGGCGGAGTATGAGGCCTTAATCCATGGCCTCAAGGTGGCAAAGGAGATCGGTATCCGGCGTGTAGAGTGCTTCGGCGATTCCGACCTGGTGGTGCAACAATCTTCTGGAACTTGGGATGCTCTGGATGCCAACATGGCGTTATATCGGTTCCATGTGCAAAAGATATCCGGGTTCTTTGAAGGGTGTGAGTACAGGCATATACCTCGGGCAGAAAATGATGCTGCCGACGTGTTGTCAAAGCTCGGTTCATCAAAGAGGCAGTACCACCAGGGGTAGCCCTGAATCACTTGAGAACTCCTTC